>VXAD01002229.1:504369-527340 GCA_013399195.1 Dicrurus megarhynchus
AGGCGGCGCCGCGGCCGCGCAGCCGCACGGGGAGCGGAGAGCGCGGGCCGGAGCTGGGGGCCGTCCCCCTCCCTGCCGGGAACGAGGGCTCGGTGGGGAAAGGACTCTGAGATCCTCGGGTGCAGCCCGTGACCAGGCACCACCATGTTAGCTGGACCGTGGCACTGAGGGCCGTGTCCACTCCTTCCTAAACACCCCAGGCACGGCGACTCCACCGGCTCCCTGGGCAGCCCATTCCTATGTCTAATCACCCTTTCTGTGAAGAACTTCTTCCTAATGTGCAAGCTAAGCCTTCAGCTGGTGCAACTTAAGACTGCTCTGGTTCCTAATACAAGCCAGGATGCCACTGGCCTCCTTGCCCACCTGGGCACACTCTGGCTCCTGTTCAGCCAGCTGTTGACCAACCCTCCCAGGTCCTTTTCCAACGGGCTTTCCAACCACTCTGTCCCCAGCCTGTAGCACTACATGGGTTTGCTGTGGCCAAAGAACGGAGGGGGTTGGCAAAGAATGGAGTTTCCAGCCCCCAGCCACGGCCCCCGGGCTGGAGGGGGGTTCCCCTTTTCAGCGGTTCCTGTGCGCCCTGAGCAGGCGGCAGTGCCACCCTGTCCCGTGGGAATCGGTGTCACGGGGAACCCCATGCCACCCAGCACTTCCATGGCAGAGAGGCCACCTGTGGGAACGGCCCAGAGCCGCCCAGGCACAGCACAGCTCACTGTGGGGAAGGTGCCCAACAGAACACGGTACCAGAAAGGACAAGAAGACTCGTTATCAGCAGCTGTAAATCCCCAAATAACAATAATAAAACCCCCATCATAATACAGTGATCATGTCATGCTCGTGCCCTCCATCCCTCAGTCTTCTCCTGCAGGACCTGAAGCTGTTACTATAACGTCTTGTTTCTTAGCTCTGTTTAAATGGCAGTTGAAATCTATTTTTTTTGCATTTGAAGAGATGATTGGGAGGGGCCCTCATTGTCTATAAGTATTTAAAGAGGGGTGCCAAGATGATGGAGCCAGACCCCTCTCGGTGATGCCAAGCAATAGGACAAGAGGCAACGTGCAGACTCTGATGCACAGGAAATTTCACCTGAATATGAGGAAGAACTTCTTTACTTTTCAAGTGACGGTGCACTGGAACAGAATGTCCAGAGAGGTTGTGGAATCTCCCTTTATGGAGATATTCCATCCGACCCTCTGGATGCAATCCTGTGCCATGTGCTCTGGGGTGTCCCTGCTTGAGCAGGAGGTGGGACCAGATGACCCACTGTGGTCCTTCCAGCCTGACCCAGGCTGTGATTCTGTGATTCTGTGATTCTGTGGTTCTGCGGTTCTGTGGTTCTGTGGTTCTGTGGTTCTGTGGTTCTGTGGTGTGGACATCGCCCGTGTCCAGGGCAGCTGCAGGAGGGGGAAGAGGCCCCCCTGGATGGGGTTCAGTGCTCGGAGCTGACCTGCCTGCTCCGGGCATGGCACCGGGTGGGGAGGCCACAGCTGGTACAGGACCAGAAGGATGGTGAAAACCAGACAGCGTTCCCAGGGCTGGTGTCACGGGAGGCATCTGGGAAGCCTGGCTCAGGGGACAGGGCCCAGACCCCTGTGTCTGGTGTAGAGGCACGGAGGGGCAGCACCAAAGAGAGCAACAACTTGCCCTGTTAAGGAATGGGAAATGCTGGCGGAGCAGCAGGAAAACCTATGTGACATGGAGATTTCACCTCCCAAAATAGTGTCCTTGTGGAAAATGGTGGAAACCCTACACCTGCATGTTGTACAGTGAGACCAGTCAAAACACAAAGGGAGCACTACTCTGTTAGAGGACACTCCTAGCAATTGCCAGGTAGAATAACTGGATGATTTGGTCTGTAATTCGTGTGGCTCTATGTACTTTAGTGCTTTGCTGAGCCACGCTCCAATCAACACACTTGTCCCCACACCCAGAAATTGTAGCTCAAACCAGTGAGTGTTAATGAGATAATTAATGGAAGCAAAATTATCCCCATAAATTAATATTTCAGTTGTTTTGATCCCTAAGCCCCACAAACAATAAATACATCCTGCCCTTTCCTTATAACTCTGTTTATAGAAGCACGATTCCCTATTGTCTCCTTTAAAATATGTCCCATCTCACACATTCATTAAAGTTTTTGTTGCTGTGAAGGGAGCAAGGTAGTGACTGAACATTACACTTGCACTCTTACATGTACTTACGGTTGCTCTCATCAATCAAAATGTGTTTTGGCAGCCGTTAGACAGCAGCACGGGGAGTAGCAGCTGCAGTGGCTGCTCCAGCTCCACCCCGTGCCTGTCGAATGAAGTATTTCCTGCCCTGTCTTTCAGGATTTCTTTTGTAAAATGGCGCTAATGATTTTCAAATATTTTGAGCTTCACTGACGGAAAATATATGTAAAAACTGCATGTCGTTTTCATCTGTCATTTCCTGTCACCATAACTTAATGTGTACGCAGCCAATTAAGAGGGAAAATGGGATAGGAATACCGATTCAATGAATATTAAATGAAAGGAATTTGGGTAGTTTATTCTGGTTCAGGAGCCTGGAAATCAAAAAGCAAAGCTGTGCTCTGCAATACAGCAAAACATTTTCAAAAACAGAGTTATGTACAGCCTGGGAATTTACAGATGATTCCTAGAAAATGTAGCAGTAATAAGATGTTCATTGCCTTAATTCCCTCAGAATGTGTTTGTCCTATATACAAAGCCCTGTGATTTGTGGAAGTTGGCAGGTCATTACACGTTAACTCTGTTGTTCCCAAGCAAGAGAAAACAAATTTGCCTATGGCAAATGAAACTGAGACTGGCCAGAATCATCACAGTGAATTGCAGAGAGCTGCCACTCTAAAAGCAGGTCTAGATGTTCCCTCAGCCCAAGAAGATGCTGAGCACTTCCGCAGCTCCTTGAGGCTGTGGACAAGACAGGGTTACAATTTGCTCCAGCACTGGGTCTACCCCACATCTTTTCATTTTTTTCCCCTGAAAGGCAGTGTTGTCCTTGCATAGTAATGCCTCATCCTGCCTATCCCGCGTGATCTCGATGCTCTGTGAGTCTTGTGAAGGGCTGACACAGTGATATGGCACTCTAGGAACAGCCATAAGACAAATGATGATTCAGAATAAAACTGCCTTAGGGTAAGGAAGAGCCTGGACCTTTTTTTTTTTTCAGGATGAGTGTTATTGCTGCAAGCCTCTAAACTGCTTCACCTCTGTTGGCAAACATACCTGAGCAGCTCCCTTCTGAATCCCCCAGGACAGCTGCCACATGTGCCAGAGCCAACGAGGAAAGGTCCTGGGGGAGGTACTGCAGTGTCCCTGCCTCCCAGCGAGGATCAGAGTCTTCCTCTCCTCCCAAATCACCAAGGGCCCGACCCTCACCACACTCCCAGTCATGCTGCTGCAGACTGGTGCCTGCTGCACCCACCACATTCCCAACAGCTGGAACTGCTGCCAGTCCTGGGGCTTGGGGGGAACATCAGAGCCAGCTTGCACTGGGTGGGTAACAGGGAGAGGTAACTGTGACACGGAGGGCAGGTGTCCAGCTGAGTGCCACAGGGCAGTATTTAGTAGTTCTTTTTACGGCTGCTGCATGTTATCACTGCTCACAGGGAGAACTCCTGACCCTGTTTGTGCTCCTTCTGTCTTCAAGGAAATGCTGTCATGTAGGTCATACCTTTTTGAATTCTAATGCAAAAAAAAATATGTATTTCAACTGTCATTTAAACAGTACTAAGAAACAAGAAAGTATCATATTATCTTCAGGTCCTGCAGGAGAAGACTGATGGATGGAACACATGAGCATGCTGTGATCATTGTATCATACTGGGGAGTTTATTATTATTTGGGGACTTATAACTGCTGATCATGATTCTTTTTGTCCTTTCTGGCACATGTTCTGTTGGGCATGGAAATCTAATCTTTGCTTATCTTCAAGCTGGTTATATTTAGACTTCAGAGCTGGTATGTTCAGGATGTGGCCCAGTCCCAAAGCCTGGAGCTGGGACAGGCTACCCACTTGACAGTCTCTGCATCCATAAGCCCTTGCACGCAGGGTATTGGTGCCAGGGAGTCAGAATATGGCCAGGATACACGTCTGCACCAAAGGAGATGGGATGCATCTCTGGGTCCCAGGGATTAGACACAGCCCCAGTCTGCCTGTGAGAAGAAGTGGATCTGATATTATGTTCACATCTTCTGTTTGTCCTATGACAGCTTCTTCAGAGCCTGCCCTTCAGTGAACTTGACTTCACAGAGTATCTGCTAGAAACTATTTAACCTGAAATGTAGTTAAACAAAAGCTAAATGAAAGTTAATGACCACATAAGCAGCTGATTCTGGGAAAGCCTTGTGACAGACACTTGAGAAATGCCCTGTAGTCACTGGAACGCATTTCCGAAGGTCTCCTTGGGATGTTCTGTGGCTGTGTCAGCAGATGAAAATACCGTCCATATTTCTGTAGCCACAGGTGATTGGGAATTGCTCCCACAGTGTAATTTAAACCTACTAGGCTTCTCCCTGGATGGGGTCAAGTGATGTGCTTCATTTGTGCTTTGTTAGGGCAGCAAAACGTTGGTCCATACAGAAGGTATAGGTTTTACACCAGTGCTGCACGTCTGGATTCGGTGTGGCTGTTTCCTGAATTGCAAAAGGCAGCAGCTGCTCTGTTACACTGAGCTCTAAGCAGGCACAGACTTTTCGGGGACAAAGAATGGGAGCTTCCAGTTGAGTCAAAAGGCCTGAAGTTCAGCAGTGTTTAAAGGTTCATTTAAATTTTCTCACAACCCTGCCACCTTCTTTTTAGCATGATTAAAATTAAACGGAAAGTTTCTGTTCTGGGATCAGCTATTGCTTAGCTTACCTTGCAGCAGAGCATACTAAGGCCTTATTCATTCCCACTCTAACTTAGGCAGTACTTGCCAGTTAGAAAATGATGACAGATTTGCATCCTGTTCTGCTCCGTTTAGGAGCCCATGTTCACTGACTTGCAGTAACAGTATTATTTGCATAGTCCCTTTAAGCCCAAAGCATTTTGGTTTTACTTGACTTGAGGGTGGCCATTTCAATCAGCCTTGAAGTGCAGTGAGTTCAGGGTAGGAATGTGGCAGCGAGTTACCAGCCACGGTGTGTCACAGTGTGTTGTGTGAGTATCCTATCCCTATGAAACCACACACAGCATCTGGGCAGGCAGAAGCCAGGCTGAGCTCCCTAAGCCTCACTTCAGCTACAAGATCTTCAATACCCATAAATAAACAAGCCCTGAGCTGACCTCTCTTTTGTAGCGCAGTCCTTCCTCCGGCATGGTGCCAGAGTAATGCTTTGCTGCTACAGACCCTCCGAGGCTCCTGCTGAGCCCCCCAGCAACCACCTCCGACCCTGCAAGGTGCTGCTGAGCCCCTTTGTGCCCAAGTGAGTGTCCCCCCCACAATGTGGACACAGCCTGCCAGAGTTAATGAGCAGAGTTAATGAGCAGAGAACCTAGGCCTTCAATTAAACTTTTTTCAGCCGTATTTCTCAAAGAGCCTTACAGAAAAGGCAGGTATCCTGCTCCTTATTTTATACAGAAGGAGGCTGGAGGCTAAAATGCAAAGAAATTAAGTAACTATTTGAAAATTGCAAGGCAGATTATCGGCAGAGCTCAGAATGAAGCTCAGCTCCCAGCCCCGTACCCCCCTCTATCACTTCGTGCATCAAACAAGGCACAACTTAAAATCCACCACTTTTTAACTTCCGTAGGAAAGAAGCAGTTCTGCTCCAGCTTTCTGTTTGACTTCCTCTGGATTTGCATCAAACCAATCTGGCTGTGCTCTCATTTCATACTTCCTACCACCCTAAGGAGGTTCTTCTATGTGTGAGTGCCATTGAAATTAAGTTTGAAGCTAGAGTTCAGTGGGATCAAATTTTTGCATACAAAATTCCCAGAAAATCTAAAATACTGAAATCTGGGTCTTGTGAAAAAAGGGGGGAGGAAAGAAATCTAATGGTCACTTCTCTCCTATCGCTATAAGGTCCCAGTCCAATAGGAACTGCTGGCTCCAACCAGACTGCCAGAGGTCTGGAATGCTGGGACAAAAGGCCAAAAAACATCTTTTTTCCATCCAGACATTTTAGGTGGAAAAAGAAGGACATATCCAGGGACACCCAGATGAACAGCAACCCTAGCAATGCCAACTTTTCCGCTCCCAAAGTTGTTTACACCCACAAAATTATTTGTGGTGCCAAACCGCAAGGAGAGCTGTGACTCCCTGAAATGTGTGGTCTTTATCAGAAAGGCCAGATGAAGTAATTTTGAACTATTAGACACATTAACAATGCCTGAGGGTGTCGTATACAAATTGCTGACACCTTCAAGCACTGATGCAATAAGGATGGACAAGAACACGAGGTGAGGGTGGTGGGAGGAAAGGTCTTTTTCAGATGTATCCAAGGTACAGCGAATTTTATTACTGGGCTAGAAACAGAGTATCCCAGGAGTGAACAGCTCACACATTTGATCCAACCCTTGGGCTCAGTCCAGCTCCCACTGAAGTTTAATGGCAGTTGGATCAGGCCACTGCGCTCACATTTTTTCCATGCATGAAAAACTATTTCCGTTACTTTGAATTACAATACCACTGGCTTTGGATTTTATATAATAAAGTAAATCTAGGCCACTGTTTATATTCCAAAAAACTGCATTCTGGGATGCCAGCAAATATATTGCCTGTTGGATTAAAAAAAATAAAATAAAAACTGGACACATTGGTTTAAAAAAACAACAGCTCCTAATTATTAAGCATAATTTCTCTTCCTTGTGCTTTTCTGGAGTCCTCAAATATTTGAAGTATGAAAAGTACATATAAATTCTTCTCTGGTGGTTGAAATGGTGGAATCTGTAAAACTGCAATGTTTTATAAGAAACAGAGGTTTAATATAAAAATAATAACCTTTATGACTGGCTCATTGCTTATTGGCATATTCTGAGCATTTTAAAATTTACAGGGAAAAAAAACCCAACACCCTTGCAATGTCAGTAACAAAGGGGATGTATATTAGCAAACCCTTATATTTTGGGAATTGGCTTCTCTTGATTGTTCTGACTGCAAATGAACTCTGCAGATGCTGAGAGGTACAGGAAATGTCTTGTCCTAGAAACAGCATTTGTTCCTTGCTTTAGGACTTGGATTGTACTAAAATCCCAATGTGGTAAGACTGATTAGCAGACTTTGGTAATGCCTTCTTCCCTGGTACAGTTTAATTATAGTCTTTTATTACCAAGGAAAAACACAGAAAAGACTTCCATGGGTGAACATACACCCACACTCGGGGAGCACACGTTCCTGTGGTTAACTTATGCTGGGGAAGAGCACAGCCCCTGCCCTCTGAAACACAGAGCGGCAAAACAGAAGGACCTGGCCAAAAGAATAAAACAAAAACACACATACACACAAGCAACAGAGGGAAAGAAATGTCATTGAGGGGCGTTTAATGTTAAAGAGAAACTATACAACTGGGCTGGTGGTGAGGAGGATTCAGTAGAGCCGAACAAGGTGACCACCTGCATCCACTTCAGAGAGGAGAACAGGCAGCAGGAGGAGGAGTGCTTACGCAGTCATGAGCGTGTGTGTGTGTGCAGTGCTTCTTTCCACTAACAAAATATACTCTGCAAACATCCCTGGCACTGGCAGCTTTTCCTCTGTAGTGAAAAATTAAGTTTCAGCATGGGATTAAAAGGAAAAGAACACACAAAGCCATGTGGTTTGAGCTGGGCAGATTTCCCTCAGCCCAGGCGGCACGGAAGAGCTGGGTGCTGGCTTCAGGGGCGCTCCCCGGCTGTGCACTAGTCAGCCACAGGTTGACCAGAACCTTCCTTTCTCACAACAGCAGGCTGTGAACTTTCCTCTACCCCACTGTGGTCTGGGGAGCATCCAGGAATGGTTTACAAGAGTGTGGATTTTAAGCCATACCCTCGTAGCCTTAGCTAACCTTCCCTCTAATGAGACAAAGCCCTTTAGAGGGACCGAGAATCAGTTCCGAATTCCCCAGCGCAGCAGGATTTGAAATTTGAATAACTAGGACTCACCCATGTCTGGCTGTAATTTGTAGTGTGCAGTAACTATTGCAAAATGCTGAGATTTACTGATCAGAGAGAAGAAAGAACCCACTCCTCCTCTTCTCACTGGCTTTTTTTCTGTAATGAAATAGCACGTGCTGGTGTGCTTTGCCAGCACCTCCTCAGCTTCTTCACCCCGACTGAAACATCCAAGGGCAGATGCACCCAAAGACAGACTCCCCAGCAGAACTGAAGGAATGTCAAATTAGCTGGCCTGATGGGGGAAATTTCAAAACCAAAATGTCTCTTAAATAAGCTTCTTTAATTATTATCATCATCTGTTTATTTATACAAATATAAAATATATTTATATAGATTTATATAATATAGATTTGTTGCTTTGGTGGCTCCTTTCATTTACAGACGTACTGGTCAACGATCTCTGTGCACTTTTTACACTTGACATAACAGCACCAGTGGAACTTGCAGTGGCAGCGCTCCACCTGCACGCTCTTGAACTGGTCGTAGCCCCGTCCGCAGCACATCAGCTCGCAGCCATCCATGCCCTCCGAGGTCTTGTTGCACAGCCGGCCCTGGGTGCCCAGGGAGCCGGTGGTCTCATTGCGGAGGCAATAGTCCGGGCTGGGGTCCACGTAGACCAGGTCCTCCTGGGTGGGCATGTTGAAGCGGTTGTTCACCAGCTCCAGCTTGCCCTTGCGGCTGATCCTCATGGCCGCGGCGCTGTCGTACTTCTCCTTCAGCAGGTCGCCCACCTTGCGGAAGTCGGCCAGCTGCAGCCAGCAGGTCTTGAGGCTGCACGAGCCCGACACGCCGTGGCACTTGCAGGCCACGTCTGCCAGCTTGTACACGGCCTGTGGGGAAAGAAACGCAATCAGGCAGAGCTGTGTTTATTCCTGCTGCACTGGCAGCTGGCTTAATTACAACGAATTCATCGCGCTTTCAGAACCGCTTTGATTATCCCGCAATTTCTGTTGTTTCGCCCTTCAGAAGAGACAAAGGTCTTCTCCTCCCCCTGTTGCGACTGCTGTGTTCCTGTTCCCTACATATTTCTATTTCTGGTCACGCTGCCTGCAAACACGACTTCCTCACCCCACCTTCTTTCCCTCTGGCACATTTCTGGCTTGACAGCAGGGTCAAGAGCAGGAGAAGAAGAGAAGTCCTCTTTGCGTGAACTCTGGAAATTCCCCACCTCACAGACCACCACAGTGTGGCATGTTTTTTCCATTCAGTGCTGCAGAAAGGGAACACCTGGGGACCAGCCCATTTCCTACCACCCGCACCAGGAACCGACGCTATCGTTACAGGGACACATCTGCATCCTTTGGAAATAAACCCACGGACCCACACCCTTTCCCTTCCTCTCTCCCGAGAGGAGCCCGTCCAGGGGCAGTGTCCAGAGAGAGGCAGCAGGGGTGGTGGTGCACAGGACAGGCACATCTCCCTGGAAGGGAGCTCGAGGTGCTCAGCAGGCGTCCCCGTGCAGCGCAGGGCTGAGCCGGGAGCCCTCACTGCGTTCCTGCGCCATCTCGTGCCCGGCTCCCTCCACTAGCAGGGCTGTCGCCAGGCAGAAGAGCGAGGATTTCAGCAGCACACGCGAGCTTTCCGTGCTGTCTGTTCCCAGACACTTTCAGCTACGTTTTCAGGAGCCTGCGGGGGCTGCAGATGCATCATACCCCTGGAAATCCGGCGTCAAAGTCAGCAAAGAGTCTTGAAAATTCAGGGCAGTGAGTGTAAAACCCTCATCAGAGCGAGCAGAGGATGTAAAGGGGAACGGTGTTTACTCTCCTCCTCCCCACACTAGCTGGGAGGCAAGAGAAATACTGAGAAATAAAAACCAAGGCAAATCAACTGAAATGCAGGTTGGGTTTGTTCTTCCCATTCATTTCAGAGACGGGTACAAAAGTGCAATGCCGTGTGAGATATCCTGCCAGCTCTCAGGCACTGACAGAGCTTGCAAAGCAAGAGCTGGGCAGCCCCTCACCATCAGAGCTGCTCCATGTTCCAGCAGCTTGATCCCCCAGCCCTTGGCTCCTCATCCTCTCCCCATCAGGCTCACATCTGCTCTCCCGAGACCATCCTGCATCCTGCAGTGCTTTTGTTTAGTCCCACATGCCAAGCAGAGATGTTTGGCATCAGCTGCAAAATTACCACCAGCTGTATCTGGTGGGGGAGAGCAAAGAACATGAGAACGAAACAGGGTGCTCTGAAAGAGATGGAGATGTGTCTTCCAGCCAGGTTTTCTGCTGAAAAAAAAAAGCAGCCAAACACAGAGGTTTCTTTTCTGCCTCACTCACGGACACAGAAGAAAGCTTCCCGGCTCTCTGCTTTCACGTGCCAAGGTGATTAAGGCAATTGAGCATACTGCAAGCAAAACCTTCTGCCTACAACAACGTTCTGGACCAGCAGGGAGAGGTCAGAGTTCTCCTACAGCAACTGGTTGCTCCTTGCCTAACTAAAGTCTAGTGCTTTTGACAGCTAGGGAAGATTCAATTTGGCTTAATGGCTAAATCACATGGAGGCCAATCCAGCTCCTGAGAAAGTCAATGGAGTGAGTCCTTGAAACAGAAAAGCTTTAGTTCTGCTCCTCAGAGCTCAATTTACTGAGGCAATCCCTCACGGCGCAGTGTAACAGCTACAAGCTGGGAGTTAAGCACTTGTCTTGGATCAAACTACAACTGCAGAGGACCAACCACACCGTTACTTAAGGATTCCTGCTGTACTATGACCAGACAGGCTACCGCTGAATTTCCTGAGCCCCAGACTCTTACTGTATCCTCACTGCACTGCCAGCCTGCTTGTTATAAGCCTGTGTTAGCACTTTTTGGCTATGGCTCTGTCAAATCCCAGGCCGCTCATGCCCCCCTTGCCCTTGCACGTGTTTTTATAAAGTATTATGATTCTTCCTAATCCTGGGCTTTGTTCCTTTAGAAAAACACTGCAACTCAATCCCCCTCAGTTAATGTCATGGGAATGAGTTCACTCTGCCTTGGCTTTAGGCAACTGATGCTCAAAACATCTGCTGTTTTGCCCATGTGGGCAGTAGCTGTTCTGGGGAAAGCCAGTGCTACCGGTTATCACAGGTGAGCATGGTGCCACTCAGCCCCCACAGTTCCCACCACCCATGTCCTGTGGAGGCAACCACAGCTTCTGCTGCTAAATTACTCTCCCACTGTCCCCCTTTGCTGCCCAGATGAGGAGAAAGCAGAGGAAATTGGAGAATTCCTCTCCGACTGGGCTCGGGTCAAGGTAAAGAATAACAGACCCCACATGCAGTTCTGAGGGCAGGATCTGATCGATGGCCATGCCACTTAAACAGGTTGAAAATGCCTCTAATGGAAAGGCTTAAAGCCCCTTCCCATAAGCCCAAGTTCTTTTCCAATTCCTTTTGTGCAAGAGTGGGAACAGGAAGAGAATTAATGGGTAATTCCTATGTGGTCGATTAGCCAGACCCCCTCGCAGGCTCTTGTGGCAGGGGCTGGAGTGACTGATGACTGAGGGCTGCCATATGCTGACTGAGTAAACAGCGTGGAAGGACTGACTGCCACAGTCTGCCAGACACAGCGACAGATAAGGAGTGGGGGGAAGCAAGAGAGGCTAATGGAGACCAGTTGGGAGAAAAAGACAGATGGAAGGAAAGGACGTACTGAGATAACAGCCAAAGACAAACAAACAAGAGCAATAAAGCCAGAAGCCACCACCACAAGGACTCCAATGTGGAGTGAAGGGGTGACGGGGTCAGCACTGCCTGAAAGATAAAAGATCCCTGATCCCCTCCTGTCCCCCCCCAGCTCCTTCTGAGAACCATGGAGAGAAGGGACGATCTCTCTCCTGCAACCAGAGCTCCTCAGGATTCAAGAAGAACTTTCTGACCCATACGAAACTGAGTGAGGGGACCTGCCAAAAATCTGCCTATAAATCAGGAGGTATCAGCTGAAACACTGGCTGTGACAGCAGGGCAGGGCTGTGGTGGGATGGCAGCTGGTGGTCACTCTGCAGTGCTCACTGCTGGCTCTCCAGCAGTCCTTTCTTCCAGCATAAACTTCTGGGGATGTGGAGTTACATATGCACCTTCCTACTTACAAAAGCAGTATCTCAGAAGTTTAGGAATGCAGGACGAGACAGGACCTCCTGGGTTATTAACTATGATCTCTTGCTATTGTGGGCACTGCTTCAAGTAACATTTTCCCTAAATACATAGGATGCCCTTTTAAAAGCAATTATGTTTTCAGCCACCATTATTCTGATTGCTATTCCAACAATAAAATATCTTTTTCTGATTTCCAGCCTATGTGTATTTACTTTATGCCCCTTTGCTATTGTGCCAAATTGGCCTTTTGCTTAAAAAGTATTTTTCCTTCCCTATTATTTCTCCCACGAACACAGACATCAGTCATATCCTCTCTCCACTTTCACTTTACTAGGTTAAATATGGCAAGCTGTTCTAGCCCACTTTCTTTAGAAAAGATTCCTATCCCTTGGGTCAGCCCTAACAAGCCTTTTCTAGTCTGAGGTCATTTTACTTGGGAATATGAGAACATACAATACTTTGGGGCCTCACGAGAGCTTAATACAATGGCATTAGTATTCCCCATGTTGTATAAAAAGACTTATGTCTAGTATGTTACAGGATATTTACCACCTTCCAAGCCACATTACATCTGCAGTCATTTGCAGCCGACTGCTGCGACCAATTCTTTCCTACTCTTTTCCTAGTGACTAAAGAGGTATTTCATGCAATGCCTCAGATGATGGGCTTAATGTTGTTTTACTGAGTGTCATTAGCTGCTGTACAAAATTCAGATTCTCCTCTGTAGTCATAATACCTGCCACTGATGCCATGATGATTTTTTGCCTTTTCTTTTAAACCCCTTTTATACCTTCTTACAACCTCTGTATTCCTTAGTGCTTTTGCCTACATTCCTGGACTTGTTTGTCAAGCTAGGAGACTAAACATTCTAGAAGCTTTGTATTTAGGGATCAGTGTGCCCCAGACCCCAAGGTCCTCTCCAGAACACATTTTGTAAACTAAGATAGAACCATCCAGGGGAAGGTTCCTCGGGGAGGGGGGCTCATTCGAGCCTCTCATTGGGGAATTTATGATAGATATGCTAATTAGTAAAACCTATGCTATACCAGATCTTTTGGGGGTAGCTTGGGGTGGTGTATGGAGGTGCATTCGACCTGGACGTAGTGCACCTAAGGATCCTTAAAATAAATACCAAGGTAAAATCCCTTTTTTCCCTTCTAACTGTGTTTGACTCTTGATTTTACGACCAGGAAAAGGCATCACCACCTTTGCATCAACAACAGAGTTCATCAGCCTGTTCCTAATGCTTGTGTTGAGGCTGAGAAACAAAAATACTAAGGGCAAGTCCTTGATGAGCTCTGCTAATCAAGCTCCATTAAAATCAAGCTACATTCTTTCACACAACTTACTGATGTCTTTCCTTCAACCAGTTTCTTGTCCACCTCACACCCACTGCAGTTTTCATTCTATTTCCCAGTTTAACCAAGAATTTCCCACTTGGGAAATACCTCAAATGTTTCACTGAAGTTCACATAAATGAGACCTACCGGATCTAGGCTGCTTTGATAGAATCGCTGATGTTCTAAATGATTCTATGATCAACCTTTGGAAAAGTCTTCTCAAACTATTTCCTATTTTCCTCTGAGATATCCAACGCCCCCCACTCCAACTCGAAGCCCCAGGCAAAGCACTCACTCACTCTGGGTACCAAAACTTCTCTGCTTTTTAGACTCAGTCCCATCCTCATTGGCTGTCTCCTTTCTTCCAATCTCCTCCAATTTGCAAAGTTTAAAGAACTTTTGCTGTTTATTTTATTAGCCTTTGCAAGGTCTGATTCAGCATGATTTTTACTGTTCTCACCTCCTCTTTACACTTCTTGACCTCTAAGACAGAGCTTTTCATTATTTATTTGCTATCTTCTTTTTTCTCCTCCACTCTTAGTAGGCTCTTGGTCTATTCCTAACAGCTTCTCTGTGGCAGTTATTCATTCAGTGAGGTCTGGATATTCTTCCTACAACCTTTTTTTCTCCTGTTGGCATGCAGAGTTGTAATGGCTTTAGCATCTTTGACTTGAAGAAGTTCCAGACCTCCTCCACATCCAGTTCCTCGGCTGAGCTAATTAACCAGCTCCTTTAGTTTATCAGAGCTTATGGTTTGGTTTTTTTTAATCCACGAGCTTAATTACACACTGGTTTATACTTCCATTTAATTTAATCTAATCTAAAATGACTTGTGTTCATCTAATCTGTGTTACTGCAGTTCAGCTGGCACCTGAGAGCAGGGGCCGTGTTCTGTCTCTGGACCCCTCCAGGCTGCTGGAGCCTCACGTTCGCTCCTTGCTTTAGGCAGGGTATTTATTTGTAGTAATCCAAGTTCATGCTCCAGGTATGTAGCATGTTCAGAGCAAGCAATGCAGAAAAGAATGTCACATTCAGGTTACTACTCCACCACACACACCCCATTTCTAAGCAAATGCAGAGCCTCTGCCCATCCAAGCCAAAAGAAAACCCAATCCCAAACCAAAACTGAGTTATACAGCTTTCAAGTCCAGTGTTTCACCTGCAAATTTACCCCGATTTGGTTTTGCAAAAGAACCATGAAGTACTTGCAATGCTTCCACCTGACACATTGATTTCACAACCAAAAAAATAGAACAAATCATCTTTGGTGGCAAAATGAAGCTGTAATTACATGCAGAATAGACAGACATCCAAGGGAAAGGGAAAGATAATTCAGTAACAAGTAGAAGTAAGAAAGGGCAGAAAATTGATAAGGAAACTAAGGGTATTAGTTAAGTATGTGCAGAAGAGCAAGACTAAGTACACTTAATGGGATTTTTTAACATGTATTAGAAATAAAATTAACCTTTGAAAAGCTTACTTCTAGGGAAGAATGATAAAAATTTAAAACACCCTGGGGAAAACGCACAAGTGTTCAAGCTAGTATTCCTGTTTGCTTTTGGAAAGAGGCAGGATTACACAGCTGCACTGCATGTGAATGATGCTACACCTTCCAGGCTATTAATCACAGACAGAGGAATTGTGTGAAAAGCAGAAGTGCATACACCGAATGCATACAAAAGGGGTATGGGAAAATTGGAAAGGGACAGGAAAATGATTTGATGGCTGATGAGAACCTCTGAAAGTGAGCGAGTCCTCAGTGCTCAATCTAGTTTGCCAAGAAAGAATGGTGAATAAATTACAGTAGATAAATACTTGTATGCCAAGGAAATTCTGATTACTAAGAAGGTTTTGGATTTAGCTGTAAAAGTCAGAAAAAGAACTAACTGGAAGCTGGTGCCAGATAAATTCAAGTGATCATTAGGTTCAGAGTTGAAACAGTGATTAATGCTAGTAGCACACTACAAAGGGAAGTGATGGATTCTCCATCCATAGGGGTCCTCAGATCAAAACTGTGAATCTTCTCAGAAAATGTTTGTCACCTAAATGCAAACTATTTGTGGTGCCCAGTACCAAGGTAACTGAGCAAGGCCTAGGTTTCAGAGATAGCCAGGGTCCTGGCCTTACATTCCCAAAAATCTAAATGACAGTAGTAGAAGAGAACTCTACACGCCAAAAGGTTCTTCTTTTCACCACCAGCCTGTCACTTTCAGAGCTCATGTCTGCCATACAGTATCTCAACAGACCCCAAAATTCACTGGCTTTAGCTGGCAGTGGAAGCCTGACAAGTGAAACTGGAATACTGTCAATATTGTCTGTAACATTCACAAAAATGCAGAAAATGTGACCGTATACTTTTACTGGGGCACCACTGGATTAGCCCCCATCAAACCTCCAAGTAATTTGATATCCAGCTACCTCCAGCCTTCCGACTCTTCCCTGTGTGAAAAAGGGAAGGCTCAGCGCTCCTCTTACCCTTCGACCAGCCTCGTTGTTCTGCAGGTTCATCAGCATGCGAGCCTGCTCCTCCGACCCTCTCACGTAGTTCTTCTCCCTCTCCTTGGCATCCACGAATTCCTTGGCGAAGCGGTATCCGTACTCCACGTTGTCCCCGCAGCCGCCCCACAGCCAGTCCCGGGGCAAGTCCTTGGGCCGGGCGGTGCGGCTGCAGCCACAGCTGGACAGCTCTCCCTCGCGGCACGCGCGGCTGATGGCGTTCACCACCCCGGCGGCGCTGACGGCGTAGGTGAAAGCGGTCTCTCGGCTACCTGGAAGGGAGGGGTGACAGCCAATTAACCCCACGCAGAGCTCGCTTCGTGTGCAACACGCAGCCAGCAGCAAACGGGCTCCGGACAGCGGGGCATGGCGTGCGCTGAGAAGCTGCACGGGATTTACTGGAGCGAAGGAATGCGATGGCCCAAGTGCAAGGGCTCCATCCCGCTCCGGAGAGCGACTCCAGAGGCAGGGACTGCTCGGCCTCTTTCCCCATCACTTATCCTTTAATTCTAACCTGGAGGAAACCCTCAACCAGCAAGAGGGTTGTTCACTTGCTGAAAATACAGCTGCTGACTTAGCCACTGCGTTTGCCAATAATCATTAAGAACAAGTAACGAGGTTGGGTCTGTGCAAAAGGAGCACTCTGGTTAAGCCAATTATTACTCTGGAATGGCTTTCATTTAATTGGGACATGCAGTCTTTATGGGCTCCTCTTCATTGAGCTTATTTTGGTTTACATAAGGTCAGCTGAAAAGTATTTGTAGACAAAGTGAAGGAAACTCATTTTTACACTACAGCACCAAGGCAGAGGCTCTTTCACTGCCTGCAGAACCACAGTGCTGGAGAAGTAAAACTCCCATGTAGACCATAATAAATGAAAAGACTTTCCATTAGCAGGTTTACTAGAGACTGCCCTGCTTGGCATGTATGCCCTACACAGCTCAGCAGCTGAGCCAAGCAGCTGGATCAGGTCTCCAACTCTGTATTCCTGGCAGGGATTCAGCCCCAGTGTGACCGGGGCACCAGCACAGCCAGAGCACTGCATGAGGCCAAGCACCGGGAGTGCTGAGTGTCTGCAGAGGGCGAGGGGGACAAGGAGACAATCCACACCTGCACTCTCACCACATGTCGAATAAATAGCTAAACCAACACCTTCAGAGCCATTGTGCTCCTCACCAAGCTTCCAGGTGACAAAGAGAACAACTGCCAAAGCTTCATTAGAATAAGCAATCTAATTGTGAAGAGCTACTTACACCAAACCCCAGCGAGACGCTCTCAAGCAAATTTTAATGACTTCAAAGGGCAGATCCTCAAAGCATAGTTTATCACCAGCTCAGGAGGCCCTTAGTGCCAGCTCCCTCAGCAGGGCTGAGCTGATGCATTTGGTGTGCTCTTGTTCCAATTTGCAGGGTCTGACAATGTCTAATTAATAGCAGCTTATCACCAACTTAGTGGTAATGACCCAAGACAAAGGCGAGGCTGTAAATGGCCTCCACCTTGCAGAACAACTTTTGGTTTTTTACCCCCCCGCCGCCCCCGTTCCCCCGCCAGAATGAGAGATGAACACCAAGGGTTTCTGCTCTGGAACACAGCTGATAAAATGCTACAGGACACATAATACAGAAGGGAGGTCCTTACTCACAGGTCATTAGAAGAGAACTATGCTCACCAAACCTCCCCCGTCCAAGAGATACAGAGGAGTGACTCCTAGTTAAGGCAAGTCAGCTGAAACTGGCCCATAAGGGACCCAAAATCAAGCTTTTACTCAGCTGGTTTGTTTTGCATGTTATGGGTATTTTAAGGTAACAGTCCAATGTGCAGTTTTGCCCCTACCTGTATGGAGAAAGCCCCGAGGACACACCAATCATCCTTTTAAGGAGAGCACTCCCCTGTCTATAGGGATTAAAATACATGAAAGGAAAGGACCTCACACTGTGACAGCTCGTGAAACAGAGCCTGCATGACTCCAGGTGCTTAGCATCCTTACAGCCTGAGATCCCTGAAAAGACACTGGGATTTACACTTTTACTGTCCATATTTTAACCATCTCCACCTGTCAGATGTAGCAGCACAACTCAGTGTGCAGCCCCCGCATCCGCACGAGTTGTTGAGGCTGCTGAGAGGATGGCGGTGGGAGAAGCTGGAACGAGTCACAGCAGGGTGGGGTTTTTTTCCCCACCTCGCTGCCCACAAAGCAAATACTTGGAAAAACGCTTGGGTTTTTGCTCGTCCTCTCAAAGCTCACTCCAGTTCTGCACCTCTGTGCTGTCGTCTCAGAGGACTGGGGTGTTATTCCCCGAGTTTGTCCTGCCCTCTCCCACACCTCCGCCGGTGCTGCCGGGGCCCGGGAGGCTGTGCCCGCCGGCGGGAGCTGCACGGAGCTCTGCTGCCCTCCTGTGCCCGCTGCCACCGGCGGCGCGCCGGGGAGCCCGGGCTGCGGCCGCCTCCGGGGCACCGCCGAGGATGCGCCTCGGGCAGCACCCAGGCAGGGCTCGGCTCCCACGGCACGCCTCTCTGCAGCTGCTCGAGAAGGAAACGGGAGAAGAACGGACCCCGCTGGGGAGACTGACACGCAAGTGTGTCGCTTTAACTTTTTTAATGAAAAAGTTTGAGTTTCAACTCGTTGTTTTTAAAAGCATTACCCTAAAGTTTGCCGATCTCAAAGAAAAACAAGGAGAAAATATTTCTCTTTGTTCTCTGCTTTTATGACTGTTTGTTTTTTTTTTTTTCCTTTTAGCATTTGAAAAGGCAGAAGAGATAACATCTTTGGCTCCAGAAATGACTGGACTAACCTGGAAACTCCAGCCTTGCATTTAGGATTCCACTGGAGGAGATAGGTTCTCTCCTCCCCTGAGGAAATTCTAACATGACCTTTTGGGGTGCTCTGTCCTCTCCCCCTCATAAATGTAGCAGTAAGGAATGTGTCTGTATATAATGCATAGAGCTATATATACACACACATGTGCAGTCTTAAAATCTGTATTGACAGAACAGGAAGCAACTTGGGAAGGATTATTTTTTACATCATTAGATACTGTTATTGAATAAACCACAGTTAAAAGCTAAGAGCAGGTCTCATGACAACACAAACACTAGGGGAAAACAACGCTCCAAAGCAGCTTTCTTCAGTGCTGTGGGTGCCCCTCCAAAAGCTTTGTATCACTGGACTGCCTCACTCCCATGAAAAGAACAAAATGAAGGTGTAATGATTAAACACAGACCGACCAGCTCTCCTGTTTCTGAGCTGAGTCAAGTTCTGTGACAGAGAAAGGAAACTGATCTTCCAGGTTTCTGAGTGAATGCTCTCACAAAGATCTCCCAGGCTTTGGCCCAGTCAGGTTCTCCTCCCCTCTCACAATGTAGTGCAGCTCAAGACATCATGTAATGTACACCATGCTCCCATCGGTGGGTGGGCAGCCGAGGCTTGTTGGCACACTATACACCTTCTGGGTCCTTCTAATCTCCTTTCCCCTCCCTCTCCACAACAATCTGGCATGCCTGTGCACTCTTGCAGATATTCTGGTCTCCAGACCTTTCTCGTGCCATTGGCACAGAGTACAGAAAAAGGGCTGGGGTCCAGATTTGGGGCTCAGAGGTTGAAAACAGGAGACAGACACACAGTATGAGCCCGGGGAAGAATGACTTTATATCTGGCATAACCTAAGAGATTGAAAGGCTTTGTCTTCTTCCCCAATGTGGAAAATATACTTGCTGAAATGATAAGCAATGACTCATTACAAAGTAGAAAAATGTAAAAGCGGAAGGTGAAGCTATAAAAAAGAGGAGAAGCAGCATCTCCCTCCACAGCAGCTTATCACTGACACAGATAACAGCCATGAATCACCAAAGATTCCAGAACACCCCAGGACACCTTTGGTGACATTTTTCTTTTGAGCAGTCTTGTGCTGGAGTACAAGCATCTGAACGTGCTCTAACTGACCAGAGAATGGTTTCAAAGCTCTGTTGGGATAGGTTTTCAAAGAGTGGGCAACTGCAGGCAGTCACCTCACAGACACTGCCATCAGCAGATTCCCACTACAGATACAACAGGGCTCAACAAACAAATGCACACACACATAAACCAAAGAGCAGGAGCAGGACCAATGGTCATGCCCATCACATACCTACACCACCTCTGCCTTCACCAAAACACGAAGAAATCTACTCCTAATCTTAACTAGTAGGATCAAATTCATTCTAGAGAGGAGAAATCCTCCCACTTCCGCTATCCACTCTAGTTCCTTCTTCCTGTACACATTCGGATTCTTCCTGACAGCTTTTCATCCTTCAGTTCTGATCTTTGCTCTCTCTTAGTTCACCGCTACTTCTCTTCTCCAAGTGTGGACCCTCTCACCGCACCAACCTAGAGCTGCAGGAAGCTACTGGAGAATGAGGATTGCTCCAGAAGGCGATTCCTACTTTCTTGCATCCTGGTGGAGTCACAAGTGTTTCTTTGGGGATTTGAAATTTACACCGTTCTTTAGGAGAAGTTAGGTGTGAGGGAGTGAAAGGAGAAGATGGAGGTGTATTTTCCGTCCTTTTCCTTCAGTGGATGAAATTTCAGTTTTCATCCCCCAAAGCACAAGTTTTAACAATCTGGAATTGCATGCAGCCCCATCTGGCCACCACCGTTGCTATCAGAAAGTGAGAGATCAAGGATGCACAGATGCCTTGGATGTGTGACAGGAACTGGAAGAATGTGTCAGGAAACAGCATTTCCCAGGGGAGTACCCCAGAGAAGAATTGTTGGGGTATGAGCTGGGCAGAAAGGGAGGAATTAGAATAGCTCTGGTGGGCTGAATTAGGAATTCTGCAAGACTGAGTAACACATGCAGAAATATCCCTAGAATTCTCCAGGATGACACATGAATTTTAGGATCAAACGGAAGAGATCACAGGGCTTTGTGCCCTATCGCCTAAATGCCCCAGAGGTATTAAAGATGCATCTCTTGGTGTCCTGCTGCCTGTGCAGTTTTTTTGAGTCTGAAGACAAAAAAAGTGCGAGCAATGCTGGGGGTACAGGAGCTGAAGGTCTTTTTCCATCCCTCGAGTTCACAACCGAGAAATAGTTCTGATTCTTCAGTGTAAATGATTGGCTTTGTGGGTGGGAAACAAAACCTTCAGACAGGGGTTCTGGGAGTGAGAGAGTGTGAGTGTGTGTGTGTGTGGCTGTTTTAACACCTTTTCTTTATTGGCCTGGCTGTCGGACATATCAAACCATTTCTCAGTTTCTTGCCATCAGATGATTGCATTTCAAAAGGAGCTGGGACAATGTAGCTAGGTCACACCTCAATTCAAGTGCAGCAATGGCCCGTCAATGTGCCTCTTACGGCCAGCAGGGCAGGAATTATAAAAATCTCTTAGGTTTACACAGAAAGTGGCAGTAGAGGGAAGGGGGAATTTCCATGCCCGGAGAGTCCGTATTTCCCACATCTCAGGGCTGCATTCCCTGTCCGAGATGCTGGGAACGATAACACGGGGCCATTGTTCCTGGCTCCAGCTTTTTCCCTCATTACCTTTAAAGCAGCACACAAAACAGAGGCAGCCGCCCCTCTTCCTGACCTTCCCGTGCTCCCCCCAAAAGAAACTGTGTCCCCCTCGCCCCCCGCTGCCCCAGCTGGCTCCTGCTGCGGCTGAGGTGCACTGGTGCCACCACCCAGGCACAGGCAGCACTCGGGCAGCGCCTGCACACCAGGGAATGGGAAAGCTCGTTAAAGGCAGCTCTAGGAGCCGTGCTAATGGGGCTCATCACTCCTGCGCGTGTATTTGAAGGACGGGAGAGAGGCGCAGAGGGCCAGCCTGCCTGAGCCCAGCACTTCCCTGTACCGCTGGGTGTACTTCTGCAGTACCTGGTGCTCCTACCTATTTTCATGACCCTCCCAAAGACGGAAGTGTTGTCCACCGTGCTGCAGTTCCACCGCCGCTGCCGAAACTGGTACTGGCACTCCTTGATGGCGCTGCGGGCCCCTTCCCCGATGAACACCATGTGCTCCTGGTAGAGCTGGCAGAGCTTGCGCTGCCCGGGGGACAGCCCCGGCAGCTGGCTGCACACCGGCTGGGCGCCGATGATGTACATCTCAGGTCTCTGGATGGGGTTCATGGCCAAAGACCTACGATGAGAAAAACATCCCAGGGACTCTGGAGGGAGAGGCCCCCTCCGCGAAGCACCCGACACCTCGCCCCACCAGCCCAGCCCAGCCCCGCTCCGGGAGCCCGGGCGCATTTCTCATGTCAGCTGCCTCCCTCCACGGCTCTGCCAGATGCGAGGCTTTTCCAAGGCTCTAGCGGGAGCAACGCTGTTCGTTTGTAACCCGAGTTTAAACACAGAGGACACCCGGGATGGGGAGGGGGCAGCGAGAAAGCTCAGCACTTTCTCTGCAGAAGAAAGCGAGCAGCTATTTTACACAGCGCCAGCGAGCGATGCCTGCCTTCGAGCCAGGCTATTTTCCGCTCTTCGGGGGAAGGGGGCTCCGCGGCTGCTCCCAGGGCTTTTGGCAGCGGGTAGGAAACCTTACCCATCCACTCCCTACGCATTCCCCACATCCTAAAGCCCGGACGGCATTTCAGCGAGCCCGTACAAAAGGAGCCCAGAAATGCTTGGAGAGGGGCTGCGTCCCACGTCTCCCGAAACCGGGCAGGGACAGCGGGAGGGGGGGAAACCTGGAGAGAAGCGAGCTGCTGCGAAAGAAGCCCGGGAGGCAGGGCAGTTCCCGCGGAGGGCGCAGGGCAGGGAGCTGCCGCACGGCCCCGGACGGTCCCGGTCCCCGGCCCGCGGCGGACAAAGGCGCCGCCGGCTCCCCTCACTTACCACCAGGAGTTGGCGTCGGCCACCGGCGAGGTGCAGCTGCAGAGGAGCGCGGCGGCGAGGGCCAGCCTCGGCCCGGTCATGGTGGGCTGCGGGGGCAGCCCCCGCGGAGCCGGCCGCCGGGACGGGGCGCCCTGCGGAGAAGCGCCGAGGAGAAGCCCTGGAGCGCGGCCTGCGTGCGGCGGGGGCGC
>VXAD01002230.1:0-73408 GCA_013399195.1 Dicrurus megarhynchus
ATACTCTTGGGCACATGGCATGAGTCCTGGGGATGTTCCTTGACAGGGCCAGGAGTTGGACTCAATGATCCTGATGGGTCATTTCCAACTCGGCACATCATATGGTTCTGTGATATGCTTGCTATATTTGCTGAGTGCCTGCAAATTCTGCTCATGGATGTGCCTGCTTGATCCAGGAGCTCCTGCTGTGCCAAGCCTCTGGTCCCAGTCAGAGGCTGTGCTGGTACGGTGTCATCATGCTTCCGTGTGAGCCCTCAGCTCTCCTCCCAGGGAGACCAGGGTCTGCCAAGAGAGCTGACTCGTGCCCAGATCTCCCTCCCTCTCTGGACTTGGCTCCTCATTTTAGACAGTCAGGGAAAATCCACACCTGTTTGGCTGCAGTGATGAGGGGAAGCCTTGTGCTAGTGTGAAGGGATTTCTTTTTAATGAAATATAACTTCAGAATCTCAGGCACTTAGAGTCACTAAAAATTAAACAGCATTTTCCCCAAAGTGGGTGTTTTGACCTAACAAAATTGTAAGAGTAACTGAAGACACTTGCTTTGAGTTAACATAGTGAGTAGGGCTTAGAAGAAATTAAACCTATCACTGCCTGTACTTTCAAGAGGCTAAAAGAATTTCTTTTTGAAACTTTTGCATACTACAGCTGTGCCCTGTTCAGTACTGGCCATGTTGCAGAGGAGAGGGAGTTGTGCTTCACTGAACCTAAGCACAGTCACTTGCAAAATCTCTGAAGGAGAAAGCACCATGTCAGTGCAAGGCACTGTTATTACAAAATAAGGGAAAGAGCTAACAAAGTTTCTTTGAGGATGAACATTTAGAAGCTTTGAAAACCTATTGCATTTTTGTGAAGATAGTTCTAGCATATTTTGTCACCCCAGCTCTGTGACCTGCAATTTCAATGCAAAATAAGGAAAAATAATGCCTGTTGGAGCAAAGTAAATGAAAATGGTGGAATTATGAATTATGCTGAGAAAAAGACAGAAGTTTTCAACAAATGTTTTGGTTTGCATGTGGAAAAATATCAGTGCCATCTTACAGTCTATATCAATGGGAAAATATTTCCCCCTTGATCTTTGCCAAAAGAGAATTTAAAGCTGTAATTTTGAGAAGAGCTATCCTAGGAACTCCATATTGATATTTCAGAAAGCTTGAAACACCAGAGGAATTCCAGAGAGCTATAAGTTAATATTGTGTCAACAATGCGATAGCCTGGCAGTGGTTTTGGCAGTGGTCAAGGAACAGCTGATGTAGAAGTCATACAAGCAAAATTAAAGGAGATGGAATACAATCAGCAGCGCTCATTAGGATTTTAGAGAAAATAATTGTATTGATAGTGTACTTGGATTTTAGTAAGAAATAAAACTTGGTACCACATAAGATCTTGACATAAGTAACCCAGCTAAGAAATCATCATGGATGCCAATTTCTAGAGAGGACATACAAAGATTGGTTCTTCCCCATGGGATTGAATTATGTTTATGTCAGTGACCTGGAAGGGAACTCTAAACAGGGATTGACTGAATATGTAGATGTCACAATGTCGGGGTAGGTGAAGAACAGGCTACTTGAGGAAGTGAGGTGATTCATCTGGCTTTAGTATGGGCATAGCTGGGAGCAAAGGAGATAAGCCATACTGATGGGATAGCACTGACTTTGTCCTGAGAAATTTGACTCTGAAAGACTTGAGGATTAGAGAGAAAAATCTGAGAAGAGCAGACCCTCATGTGATGCTGCAACCTGAAAGGACTTCAGCAGATCCTTGAACTGATCCTGACATATATACCTAAAAAGTATGAATAAACATATAATGTGACTTCTGGATTTGTCCCTGGTCTAATAGTTTTGAAGCACTGGGCTCCATGCTGGTGTCCACATCTCCAAGGGATTGGTCTCAAGAACCATGAAAATGCTTAAAAGATTAAAACTTTATAAGGAAACAGTCATGGATAACAGTCTGCTTGGCAAAGAATAAGAGTGGTCTGAATACAGTCTGTAGATAGTTATATGAGATTTTTATATGCACAAGCAGTAGTGAGATCCTAATTCTCCTGGACAGGAAGGTAACTAACTCCAAAAAACTAGACAAATCAGTGCTAGAAGAAATAAAATGTAGCTATCTTTAACTGTGATGGTAGCTAAGCCTTGGGATGAGTTAAAAGGGTGGACAGAGATTTGCCATCACCACTTTCCACATCAAGCTGGATGTGGAAAATAATCAAAAATAGCCCATGCCCTGAGAGCTGAGGTCTGCAGTGAGCTGGGAGTTCAGTGCCTGACAAATGCCTCCATCTGGCCTGAAAATCTGCGACGAAGCTTTGGCTGTGAGTAAGTTTTGGCTGGCGCCTAAGTCTGTGCAGCATGAGCGGGGCGGGGGCTGCCCTGTGACCGGGCCGGGCCCTGCTCCTCCCTGCTCGGATCCCACCCAGCCCGAGGGAGTGCACTGCCTTGTCCAGGGTCAACAGCGCTCCAGAAATAGCAGCCAAAAAGCTAATGTTTCCTTGCTAACCCGTTCAAGAGAGAGGAGAGGGGCTGAAGGGGAAGTCTAGCACTGTGCCTGAGTTGTTTGGGCTCTCCAGCTGGCAGGTTTGGGAGCCAACTATCCCTCTGTCTGAGAGAGCAGCTGGGATACGATTGTTCCCAGTTACATGTAGGTGAGTTGAAGAGGATGTCACCAGGTCATAGACTCGTAGGATACCGCAGGTGGGGTGGGACCTCACAAGGTCCTCTATTCCAACCTCCTGCTCCAAGCAGGGTCATGGAGGGATTTTTAAAATGTTCCTGCCTTTGAACAGCAGAGCCTCTTCTAGCTGTTTCTGGATCAGCCCTGCCAGAAACAACTTAGCTGAGAGGCTGAACGGATTTTTTAAGTGGTGTATCATTCCCTTCAGATAACACAATATATACGTCGACTAACCTGCCCACATTTTTCTCCTTCCCTTCTACATTTCTGATTAAGAACATGGGCTAAAGGTTTCAGAATGAGCAAAGAAGCTTAAAAACCCACTGGCTCTTCAGAGCACTTGAAAATGTCTGTATCAAGTCAGAGTATGTGGATGATTATCCTGGGAAGCAGCATCCACCTGTGTTGAATGCAGGATGCAGCAAATGCAGTGGGGTATTATCAATGCCAGTTGATTTGCCCAGTGGCATGAGGTGTTTTCTGGACTATCAGGATTTCTTCCTCAATGCAAATGCACTGACCTCTCCCTTCCTTCTGCAAATTCACTGCCCTTCTGAGCCCAGACTGGGATACAGGGTGAGAAATGGGGGCATAGAGACGTGAGAAATGTATTTGAGCACAGAGAGAACATCATTGAAACTGCTTTCTTTTCTGAGCTGATGCTTTTCACTGGGGCTCAGATAACTTGATTTGGCACTATTCACTGCTAAGTTTTCCATACCAACCGCAGCTGAGCTTTGTTTAAATGAGGCTTGCTGAAGCTGTGCTGAAATTGAGTTTAAAGGTTCACAGTCTTTGGAGTGGATCCAGGCAGTTCTTTGTGCCTTCAGCTCCCTTAGAAACTGCGGAGGGCTGGGGGCCGGGAGAAGATTTGCATGAGCAAGTTCTCCCCTTGGCTTGAATGCAAAGGGGAGCAGCGAGCAGCGGCAGAAATTGAACACCATCGGTCAGATTCTTCCTCCTCCTCTGGGCCCTCTTATCTTCGTCTCTGCTATTTTGACTTGATAGCACTCAGTACACATGTAAATGGTGGTACAGGATGCAAGCAACGAGGAATCAAGCACCAGCAGAAGCAGTTTTAGGGATAAGAAATTATGACACTGGCTTTGTATCCCAGGTTATGGCAGTTGGAGAGGAGGACGCTAATTTTGCTCAAATAATTTAAGTAGCAAGTCACCTTTAGCCCCTGTAAAGAGCCCCCACGACTTTAATGACAGCTGCACCTGTGGTGTTGAATGCCCAATGTGCTACTTTGCACAGAGCAGCCACTGTAGAAAATACACTTGGTGTCCCCCCAGCTTTCTTCTGCAGTAACTTCCTTGCTGAGGAAACAAGCTGCTGAACCAGTGTGAAAGTATTTTTTTTTGTATCTCTGGTCCCTTTGTTCTCCATTCTCTAAGGAGAAAAAGAGTCTGGTCACCCTGTGACCTTGAAGCCCACAGACAACTTCAGATTTACACAAGAAATACCACCCAGGCTAGAAACCGGTCTCTAGTCTGAGTAGGAGAAGGATTAGTTTAATAAAAGATGACTTTACCTTCCCCAAAGGAATCATCTTCTTCTCCGGGTGCAGTCAAATCTTCTTGGGAGTGCTGCATCGTGGCAAGGAGACAGCTCAGGGAGCAGCCAGAGCCGAGTGCTTGAACCTGTTCCTACGCTACAGCTCGACTGTTTCCTTTCACCAGCTTCCTAAACATTTTGGTGGTAACAGCTTCCGCATCTGCACTTACGAAAACAATCTCATTCATACAAATGACGCCTGTTGTTTTTACAGTCAGCCTTTGAGATGAGCTTTGAGGTGGGGTGTCCTTACTGCTGAGAGAGAAGTCGATTTTGAGAGCAGAGGAGGAAGGACAGGCTCAAAATGCACCCTGCCCTGTTGCTGAATGCCATAGCTGCGCAGCGGCGGCCCTGTCAGCCCGGGGTGTAAGAGTTTTGCATATGAATGGGAATGTTTTCTGGTGGCAGAGGTAGAGCTGGGGAACAACTCACCCTGTTCGGACTGCGGAGCAACTCCTCCCTTTCACCCCAGGGACAGTGTGTCAAGAGGAAACCCCCAGGCTCTCTTAGTGTCATGTATTCACGGAACTAATTTTTCTTCTAGCACGGCGGCAGTGACATCACTTTCTCACCCACCCTGGGGTGGCCCATAGCAATGGACATGTGGACAAGCTGGAAAGCCATAGATGATGGCAGGTGTCCCATGGGCAGATGCCTTGGCAGGGACGTGATTCTCACTGTTACACTTACCCCAGTCCCAGTCTGTGGTGCACTGCCAAACCTAAGGACCTTCCTGGTCAGGTGTACAACAGAACAACACCAAAGTAAAACTTGCTGTCTGCCAGCAATTGGCATATTATTTGGGTCACTACTAATTCTGCATCAGACTGGTCCATTCTGTCACTGTGTTGCCTGAACTTTATGAAGCAAGTTGACTCCTTTGTGTCAGGTCTCTCAGTTTATGAGAGGACCTTACCTACAAACTCTAAACTTGTACAAAAATACGTTTGGCCTTTAGGTAGTGTCTGAGCCTTGCACAGCCCTGCTGTCTTAATTGGTGCACTCAGGGCTATTTCATATGCGTGTCTGTCCACTGTGGGGCCGAGCACTGGCAGTCCCCCACAGCCCTGCTATCAGAAGTTAGAATGTAATGATGGTAAACCTGTACGGAGCAGTGATTACTCAGTCTAGTAATTGCATGTGTCACCACACCCTTGGAAGCGAGACTCCAGCACAGCAGCCGTGTTCGCTGCAGCTTCCGGCAGATGAGTCACAAGCAGATATAATGAGCTCTTCTCTAGTTATTATGTTGGGATTTTTTAAAGCTCTCGCGGTGTGTGTGTCTGCAAGGCACTGCACAACGTGGACTAAAGATGGGACAAGTCCATTTGAAGCACCTGATCTCACTCCAGCCCAGGCCACGTTCATTAGCAAATCCTATGGCAGCACTTTGGTCATCGTAGTGTTAAAAATAAAATTGGGAATTCGTGCTCAAATATGTAATATCGAAATATGTACTCAGTTGTAACCAATATTAAAAACGAACCGAACCCGTGCCCAGGGAAAATTGTAACTCCGACAGGGAACTGATTTGCATCCCAAAAACAGAGCTACAGAGAACAACGACCCAACAAGAAGGAATAAAGCTGGCTCTCGATTTTGACATTTTTAAGGAGCACTTCCAGGCAGAGCTGATTAAATTTCTACGAAAATCCCCTCTCAGCTCAGGTGATAACTACCGGATCAAGAACCAAGATATGGAACATCATGGACATTCAGATAACCTCCTCTGGTGATGAGACATTAATCAGGAACAGGATATGTTTTGTCCACCTCAGTTTTATGAATGGAGTACCTCATGCATATGTTGATTGACTCAAATAATACTCAAGATCCAGACTTTATCGGAAAAACTGTATAAAAGCAAGCTGCTAGAAACAGTGGTTGTGAACAGAGGGAGATCTGATGTGATAGAGGTCAGATCTATGTTCACCCAGTTCCAATTCCGGGCTTGGCACTGTCTCCTTTTTCGATCGTGGCTTTGTGTGTACGAATTCCGGACACTAAATAAATTTTATAATTGGTTTATTTTAATTTGGTATAGTTATTTATTACAATAAGAAGGTGAAAAGACCCTTCCCCGCTCATGCACGGCCTTCCTCTGGGTGCAGGGTCCCTGGAAAGTGGTGCTGCATCCCTGCTTATGCCTCCCCCTCGCTGTCCCATCAGGTGCCTTGATTGCACAATCTGGGAGTTGCTGCCTTTCCAGGGTTGGGAAGCTGTATTTTCCTAGGTGGATGTAGTTGAAGCCAAGAGCATCCCAGGACTGGTTTTTAGTGGGGCACTGTGGTTTGCCTGCTAGGTTGTTCCTCTGCCATGGCAGCAAGACTCCTTAAGGAACTCCATTCCCAAAAGGCTCCCTCGCTCCTAATAAGCTTTGCTTTAAAATTACACTTGTTAAAATCCCCGCAGAGATGACAGCTTGGCCCAACAGGCAAGAGAGAGGACTTGTTTCTAGCCCTGCTGGATAGCCTTGGGGAAGTCACTCCTCTGTTCTAGACATCCTCCCTTGCTCTTTTTCTTGCTCTGCTTATTTGAAATGATTTTTTCAGGCAAGGACCATCTCTGTTTAGATGGTAGCTGCTCCCCGTTGTGCTCAATAGCATCCCTCTGCCTCAGTACAGCCTTCCAGCCATGGTGCTGAGTAGATTGAGAGTCATAAAAAGAGAGAAACACCATTATTGGGTGATGAGGGGAATCAGAGAAGAAGAGGGGATCAGCAAGAGAGAGAGGTATGAAAAGAGGAACAGTAAGAGACATGAAAGCTGTAGAGGAAAAGCATCAGTCTGGAGGGAAGGGGTGCTGGCACAGGAGGCTGGGACCTCTCCAGGCACTGCCTCCCAGGGTCAGGGCTGGGAACCCCTGGGCTTGCAGAGGCTGGCACGGCCAGCATGTGAAATGATTGCTGGGGGTGAGGGAAAGGAGAAGTGCTGAAGGAAAGACAGCCACAGGGTGTATCTTGCCTTAAAGCTTCCCGGCAAGACCCACTCCCGGCAATGGGCAGCTGCTGCCCATGGTTTCCTGGAAACAGCAGGAAGTGGTTGGCAGAAATCTTGAGCCCCTGTAAAGTCAGTGCCTAAACTGCCCCAGGGTGCTGTGTAGCATGTCGGTCTCTGAGGACTGGGGTGGGCCAGAAGAGGCTTCTGCTCTGTTAAGGGAGGTTTTTGGGCTTGATTAGAATAAGTTGCAAGATGAATACTGCTACAAATGCAGATGTGAATACTCAAACTAGACAGACAGCCTATCAAGAAGAATCACAGAGAAAATACACTGCAACAGCAATGCTAACTTTCCTGTGTTGTCCTGCAGTTGGAGCTCATTTGTAACTTGGGCATGGGAAGTTTTAGCCATTTGCTGCTTCCTTCAGAAACGTGAAGGAGCAAGCCACGCTGTCCTGGTTATCGTGGCAGCTCCCTTTTATGCTGCATTTCCCTGGGACTTAAAGCTATTTCCTTACCCACTGTTTTCAGTCAGCCTCTCCGGATGCCTGTTACCTTGACAGCCCTTTCTTCTTTTATTTTCAGGAATTAAAAGGCATCAAAAGCTGTCCTCTCTCCCGAAAACAACTGTCACCAGAATTAACACAGCAGTCGGGACGGTGATGAATGGTAATGACTCAGCCTCCATTGCAGATGCACAGAGAGGAGCTGCTTTGATTCGTTCCCTGTTTGCCACATCGTCCCTTGACGGCAGCCTCACCTACATTGCTGGCAGCGTGTGATGTTTCTCCAGAGACCTGTCCCCCAGGGGAGCACAGTGCTCTTTCCCTCGAGGCAGGATAAATTAACACAGACACAAACAGTCCACCTCGCATGGATGCCCAGGTTCCCCCTCTCCTGCTCCATCTTTGCCTTTGGGGCAGCAGGATTTTGCCCTGGCAGTTCGGGTGGCTGTGTCTCTGCTGCTTATTGATCTCAACCATCAGCCTAACAAAGTGTCTTCCTCCCCGCTTTGTTTTGTAGCATACCTGGGGTCTTTCCCCTCTGTACCCTCGAGAAGCGTATTTTTCTCATTCTTGTTGAGCTGTTCTGAAACACAGTAACTTCTTTGCACCTGTTTGCTTAAAAAGCCCCATTCCACACCATAAAAAATAAAAAGCCCCCAATCAATTTTGCATCCACTACAAAACTCTCACGTGCATTTTTTTCATGTAACCACATCTGATGCTGCTCTCAGAAAAAGTCACCACCCATCTTCTAAGAACCTGTCAACAAAAAGCGGGGCAGCCTGGGGAAATGTCAAAAACAAGGGCGGATCAAGCAAAAGGAGACAGCTTTTACAGCAGCTTCTTTACATTACTCCAACCTTACTCTTCTTCCCCTGCAAGTTAGTTTATTAGAATTTCTGATCCAGGACAAAGTCAAGTGTTCTGATGTTTTATCTTCAGATACAGGACTAAAAGCCATTCCTAATGAAAAAGAAGTGTAAAAAATTGTGCCATTTAGAAGTTTTGAGGTTGTTTTAATTTAACCCTACCTTAAATTACCAATACCTCCACAAGCAGCAGGAGAGATGAGTTGGCCATTTTCTGTGTCTGAAACAGCTCTGCCCTATTCGCATCTCCTCCTGTTCCAGCACTAGAAAGATTCTCAAGATACATAAAGTTGTGGGTCACAGGGGTAGTTAGTGCCCTGCTCTTTTCTGAGGCTATTTTGGGAGTGAAGATTGCATATGGTGGGAGAATCTACATAGAAAACAAGGCAGGGGGGTAAGTGATAAAAAAAGGGCAGATGACCCTGAGGTGGAGATAGTATGAAAGAGAACCTAGAGAAAGGTGGCTGACACTGGTCAGTTTGGGAAAGTGAGTGTTCACATGCATTTGGAGTACTTGTAAAAGTTTTGCTCTGGATATTGCTGCAGTGTCAGTTCTCCAGCAAAACATGCTCTTCAGAAACCTGACAAATAGAGCTACAATAACTTGTCTAGTTGCTAACTCATTTGCAAGTTACAGTGACTCCAGGGACTTAGATTATGTTTGGACAGTCTGTGTCAGTGTCTGACTGACCTTAGTATAATTTTTTCTTTCCAACTCTTGAAACTTTTCGCGCTTTCTTTTGCCAAAAATCTAAGCACTTCTTTTTTTTTTTTTTTAAGAAGGGCTATTCAGTTCTAGAGAAAACCTGGGAGAATTTCTCCCTTTTACTGTCCAGAAGGGGAGTCAGCAGCCAGGCCAGTAGAAGACATGTCTCACTGCACACAACTTTACAGACATTTGGAGCCCTGTGCACAAATCTTCACAAGGCTATGAAATATACACCATGCATTTCAGAGAGCTGAAAAAAGGGCAGGCTCCAGGAACCATTCACCCAGCAGAGAGGACAGTGGTTCCTGAGAACCTCTGTACTACCTTAGCTTTTTTGCTCAATTCCCCAGCAGACACACACTGCAGTGAGCAGGAGCCATGGCACACGTGTTGTTGGTGCCCTGCTGGTGTCCATTCGTGTTCCTCACCCCACTGTGAGCAGGGAACCCATCACATGCCCCAGGGGTGAGTGGCATTTGTGTCCATTCAGGTGTGACACTGCAATCTACAACACCTAGCACATCCCACCAGCACCTCAAAGGTGACTTTGGCTTCTTCCAAGACAGCCTTTTTTCATTCCACTATCACTTGGCCTACTATCTTCTCACAACAAAATATTATTTCAATTCAAAGGGAGGAAGCAAACCATGCTGGATGAAACCCCTACAGAACGAATATAATCTTGAAAATTGTACTCAGTTAACTAGTTCCCAAGTGGCTCATTATAAAAAGATAAGAAAACGGTCAAGCATGATTTTGCAGGGCTCAGCCTTGGATCTGGTATTATTCACATATACTTTAATATCCTAGATGATATTTAATATCCCAGAATAGATATGATCACACTCATTACAATTGCAGATGCCAGGCTTCCCAGCATATGTACACTGGAGGACAGAATCAAAATTCAAGCTAATAGTGACAAACTGGAGAAGTGCTCTGGAAACAATTAAATGCAAGAGAATGATCTGTGAAGTACAGTGCTCCAGCAGGAATAATCCTTAGAAATGCAAGTGGAGGGATGGCTACTTTAGTAGCATGTTTTCAGAAAAAAGGCTGCAGGCAGCAAAAGGGGATTCAGCAACAGCACCCAAAACCAGTAGACAGCTTGCCATCAGGTGTGATCAAAGGCAGAGACACAAAGTAATTCAGGCAGTGTTTGAGGTTAGCAAGGCCTCTGCCAAGGCAGGACACAGCTTTCAGACATCTCAGTTCAAGGAGGATAGAGACTGTTTAGTGATGTTCCTGAGGGGAAGGAACGACCAGACCTCTCTGAGGGCTAGGAAATGGGAATTTAAGGAAAAGATTGGAGAAACTGTAGCTTATTCATTTTGAGGGAGAGAGAACGGATGTAGGAGATAAAAGCAGTACTCAAGCCCTCTTCTTCACCTTTGTTGTGAACAAGGTGTCATGAAGTGAGACTGCAGAATGGAGGAAGCAAATCAGGAGGCAGATTAGGTAGCAAACTAGCAGAAAATTGGAAGAAGCAAGTTAGGAGAACCACTTTCCAACAGCCAAGACAGTGAAGCAGCAAAAGACAGTGCTTGGGTGAGTCAGTGCTGAGTGAATCAGAGTGCTGCTTTAACCTACAAAGCATATATAAGGCTTTTGAAGAACAGAGCAGAGAAGTAGCTGTTGGGAAAAACATGAGAATAGTTGATTCTGCCTTGGGGGAGGGCAGTGGGAATAGGGGATCTCTTGAGGTTAGACTCAGTGCTGTTTTGCTAGAGCAGCTATTGAGTAATCCTGGATTTCTACTTGTTAGATTTATTTCTCAGTGACACTTAGCCGAGTGCTAAATTTTCCCGCTGCTTGAGGGGTCCAGCACATTCCAGTGGCTCTTGACTGGGATGGGAATATTTTTGCTATTTCAAGCAATTTAAGTATCCCTACTATTTTTCTCCTTCTGTAAGAAATCTTCATGTCTGCTTGCTTTCGTCTTCATTCTTTCTTCCTAGTTCTTTTGTCACCTATTCCTCGGTAATCCAGTGAGGTCATTGTCATCAACAAAGGATAGAGGATGAAATTTTCATCCTTTGATGATTAAATCCCATGGGTTTCTCTCAGAAGCACCTCAGATTGTTTCCATAAATTGTTAAAGAGAAGCAGTCTGCAAACCAACAACTATGGTCAGTCCTGCTAGCCATCAAAACCTTGTGTCTTACTAAAGGTTAGATATCAACTATTTAATACTTTTATCAATGTGAACAAATTCTAAAATTGACCTGACAGGTCTAGACAATAGTCTAATGCCTCTGCCAAAGCCACAAGACCATCCCAATTTTCTCTACCATAGTTCTTGTTAATAATATTTTTTTTCTCCAATACTAACTACTTTGGGTGTTGGAGGAAATACAGGCAAGACAGTAATCTCATTGTTCAGCTGCGTGTCTTCCATCCCAGGCAAAGGATATTGCAAGGTGATTCACAACTTTATTTTAGTAGTATTTCCAAAAAGATACAAGTTCCCTTTCTTTCCCTTTAGGTAGAATATTGGAAATGGAGTGAAAGCCCCAGGTAATTTATTTTAAACTCCCAGGTCATGCTGACAAACAAATTATGTCTGTGGATGAATGCCTTTCCTTCACATTTATAATTCTGCTTGTGGACTATTCAATTTGGGGGCCTTTACTGATCTTCATTGTGTACACTGCGTTTCCAGTTTCTCCAGCTGATGGAAGGAGTTCAGGAGCTGGCCTTCTCCCCTAGACTTTGCTTCTTCCAGCTCCAACCAGCGGTGTTCTTTGTGCTGCTGGAAGATGGTTCTTGGCAGAACTGATCCCAGGTATTTTGCAAGAGAGTGTGGGGTTTTTTTTCCTTTGCTAAAGGGTTTTTTTTTTTTACATTCTCCCACATTCTAGCAAGCTGTGAGTGAGATGGGCAGCTTCATTTGTGAGATGGTTCAGACCCTGCCTGGGGCTGGTCCCAAAGGAGCAAGCATGTATTTGTCTCAGGCAGTCTGACTTAGCTGCTTCCATCTCCAGGACACTGCCAAGTCTCAGCATTTCCCCCTTGCCTACAACACATTCTTCTCATCAGTCCCTAAATTGCTATAAATTACTGTTTAACATCTCTCTTGCAGAGCACCACTTAGCAGGGACTAGTGGACATACGGAATTGCTGCTGCACATAATGCTGCAGGCAGGAGTATGAAATTCAGGCAGTGTGAAGAGTGGGTGCATAGACTGTAAGGGTATCAAAGCCCAGGAATTCCTTTGTTTGGGATGCCCCTGGCCTGCCAGCTTGAGCTGTTATTGTGTCGCAGCACCACAATTAAATTACTTAAAGAAGCCAGATGTCTGGGACTTTGCTATGGGAAACTTAGGATTGAGGGGATAAGGGAAACTCGTCTGTGTGAGCCTGGTGTCTGCATGGAGTCAAATGGGGGACCCCTTGGTTCAGTGGAACTTCCCCCTGCGAAGGGGCTTCAGTCTCAGCAGTTAAAGTCTCAGATGGTGGGGGTGTGACTGTCAGAGTGGCATCCGAATGGTCAGATTCATTAACATGGTAAGTTTCATTAACACAAATTCTGTATCTCCAAGAGCTGGATCAGCCCTAAACCTTGAACTTCCTCTATTTTGTAGGAAGGCATCACTTCATTGTAGCTCACACAGGTAGCAGCAAAGACATGACAGTGTAACATCAGCTTCACCAGTGAGGTCATTAGGTTTCAAGCCCAGTCCATTTTCTGTGAAACTTTTGCTGATACTGGCCCTAACTTAGATGCTATCTCCCAGGCAATGTGTCCCTGACTCCTGGTATCAAGGTCCCAGGGAATCTGAGCATTTAATCCTAAATAGTGGCAGTTTGAGCACTCAAGCTTTTGATCCTTTCCCAGTGCCAACCCATACACTGCAGGTGGCCATGGCACAGTCAATAGTGGGGTTGTATTAAAACTGGAGCATCTTGGCTTTTGAAAAACAGAGAGTGGTTGCCAAAGGATGGAAAAGCTCTCATATTGCCAGTTGTGCATGTGCCAGCAGAGGAGAACACTTTTGTTAAGGAAAAAAAGGTTAAATTGAGAGGGGCCAATTCCATTCTGTATTTCAGGTAGCTTTTTGAGAAATTGTTCTGAAAAATGTCCCTGCTTTGTGTTTGCAGCCTCTCGGTACGTTGGCAACACTCTGGGATCGACTACTCCGAATAATTGCAACAGCAGGATTTACTTCTCCTTTTTTCTGAAGCCCTAGAATAAAAGCATAGCTGGGAACGGAACCTGTGGTAAAGGAAATCTCACCACAAGGCATCCCCGCCCTGTTTGCCTTCCTCCTTGAGCAAGTGGTACAGGGCATGTGCAGGGGCTGGATGTGCACAGGGCTGGTAATAGCTCTCCTGGAGGGATTGCTTCATTTCTGCTCCTACAAAGTAGGGCAGAAAAGAGGAATTTTAAAATTTTTTTTTTAGCACAGTGTCTCCCTTTTTGCAACTTTTTGAAGTGATTAGCAGCTCAGAAATAGTGTGATGACCACAGCAGACCTACTTGGCATTTTTGGGTTTGGTTGCTTTTAAGTGAAGAGTAACTGTTCTCCCTTCCCTACAAAGCACAGGGGGGTCAATTGAAGGAATTTGGATTTGGGGTCCCTCAAAATAAAGTAGTGAAGAGCCACATCCATATCTTCCAGGAAGAAATTCTGGCAGCTGGGTGGACAAACAATGATAGCATTTGTAGAGTATCTTAGAATGAGGAAATCCCTGCAAACATTTGCATGCATCTGCAGTTCTCTACCCTGAAAAGATACAAGTAGTTTAAGACAGGAAGCAAAGAGCACCTTTTCCACCTTTAAATAGTGGCAGTTGTTGGCCATGGCATCCCAAACAAAATTCACCCATAGAAGGTAGCTAAAACCTTCCACTGTCTGTACATGGCCAGGATTTTGGGTCCCTCCTGCTGCATTGCTGCACTGATGCTTAGCTGGCTCAGGGAAAGATCACCACCCACTGCATCAGTGATTCTTCAGCAGCCTTGATTTTGCTAATCAGCCTGTCTTTCATCCTGGCCTTGTTTGCTGAGAGAGCAACTTCAGAGAGAGCGGTACAACACAGAAAAGTAAAAATAGCAACAAGAGTTTCTGCACAATGTGGCACTTCATGCAATTGCTTTTCTTCCTGTTTGCATCTCCTGAATTTTCTTTTTCTAGCAAGTTTAACTCTTGTGTAGAGACCACACACACACATATTGAAGCTAGTGCAAGGCTCTTGTAAACAGCAGTGGACTGTGGAGTTAGTTTCTCATAGTAAACAAAAAATGGCTCAGTCTGATGTTAATGAGTTTTAGTATTTTACCCAACAGGCAATTCAGAAATAATATTCATGGCTGACAGAAAATAACATAAGCTGGCCAAAAAGAAGGAAAACCAGAAACAAACAGCATATCCCTATGGGCAGGGTCTTTCTTCTAGGACAGGACAATGTTATGGTTGATCTAATAGCCTCAAGACAGGTTTCAAAATTGCAGAAGAGACAAGAAATTGGTGATAACAAAGTAGTGATCTACACTGAGTGACAAAGCAGCTACGGTGGAAAACACACCGGCATACCCTAATTCATGCTCTCTGCAGAGAGTGCTACAAAAAAAACTGTGAAAAAACTTGGGGGTGGGGGGGGAAGTATATTTTATCTCAATTTGACTTCACATTGTCCACCCAGTCCTAGAGATGAGCAGAGAGATGATACAGCTCAGGGAGGGTGGAAGGATGGAGCAGCTGAGTGAGGACTGGCTTGGTGAGCAGTGGTGGGCCTTGCCCAGGGCACAGCAGCTCATCTTTGCCATCACTGTGGTGTGAGGCAGAGCCCCATGAAGAGCCTCTCCCCACCTCTCACTGGGTGTCTGCCCCCTGCCACAGCACCCTTCCCTCCTGCCAGAGCCCGGGCTGGTGTGCAATGGGAATGGTACCCCTCCTCCCTGCTCCTCTGCAGAGTATGGCCAGGATGGGAATAAAATCAAAAGAAAAAAGGATTTTTTTTTTTCCATCATGCATCTTAGCAACAGCACCTACACAAAGATCTAAGTATAAGATCTTTTACCCCCCACCTTTCCAAGCAATTAGCATGCTGAAATGCAGAAAGAAACGGGATGGCGATGTCAAAACCGACACGTAGGAAGACCATTTCCCTTTCGCAAGGGTTTCACAGTGTGGACCAAGCTGGCTGAGAACAATTTCTGAACCTTTCTCCTCCCCGTGGAGAATTGCCTCTGCAGCAGCTTTGGTAACCCTCCAAAACCGCCTGCTTTTGGTGACTGGCACTCTCCTGGTAGCTGATGGCCAGAAGGTCTCACATTTTCAAAGTAAGAAACCCCAACCCCCATGGACTGCTCTCCAGTGAAACTAGGTTGCTTAAAAACATCTGAGAAAGGTGGAAAAGGGAGGCTGCCTGTTTGAAGTAGATAGGCTGTCTTTTGGAGCAGAGCAGAGAAGAAAGGCAGCTGGTGACATATTCAGTGCAGCGTTGGCTCCGTCTGAGCCTTCTTTTGTCGGCCAGATTTTAAATTAATCTCAATCTGGTCTCTGAATCTTGCTGGCAAGTTTTCTGGTAAATTTAAGACTTAGAAGAGACTAAAGAAAGATGCTAGGCAGACAAATTTATGTTAGGGCTTCCAGGTGTAGCCAGCATTGCCTGGGAAGTTATTTGTGAAAATAGAGGCTGCCGTGGGAAACGTGGGGGGATCTCCTCCAGAGCCACACAGCTCCTCTGTGCAGGGGGAGCAGGCAAAGCCTCCTGGCTGAAATACAGCCAGACCCATGCAGCTGGCCATGAACCAAATCTGGTTACTCTCATGAGCTGATATTCAGGGTTTGCATCTTGAATAAAGAGTTGAGCGAATCCAAGCCCTTTGGTTTTGCTGTGTTTTCCTTCCTAAAAGCAAATAATGATGTTTTTTTCCTCTTAGCATCTGAGCAATGTTATTTCCACCCAAAAGGTATGCTGTTCCAGCCTGCAGCTAACGAATGGAACAGACAAGTTGCAGGGAGGATGTTGCTGAGGGCAGCAAGGAAGTGGAGGTGGGAAAGAAACACCTGAAGGGAACTCCTCATACATGTATGAGGCTTCTCATACATGAAACCTCCATAGAGTTTTAATCCTTATTTCTTCATGTTTCCTGAGATTTTCCCTCTGAGTGCTTTGTCAGAGTGATAGCCTGATTCTTTTTCTTCTCTCCTAGCACCACAAGGCTGGGACGCTGCCTAATGGCAACTCACCCAAACACCTCTTCCCAGAGTCTGTGTGCCGCACCGGGGGATTTGTGACTGATTAAAGCAAAGCCAAAGGTCTTCTCTTGAAGGTTTTAATGAAATCCCCTCTGGTCCCCATTTGCTTTAGCATTTAGGTGAGCAATCCATCACTGCTGTGTTTGCAGGCCCAGCTCTGTAAATGTACCTGAATGTGGCTGTTTCCATTTCCAAGCAAACTTTGGAGGTAGGTGATAAGCCTGCAATTAAGACTTTAGAGTAGATTGTGTTTTAGAAAATGCAATAACTTGTGGAATGAATCACTGAATTTGAAGTTGTTAGATGATTTTTTTCCTTAGAGGTCAAGGTTAAGCATAAGAAGAAAGAAACTCAGCGTAGGAGGATCACAAAATATGTTAACAGCATAACAGCAACAGAAGGACTGACCCAGCCCTATGAGTTTGTGGATTTTACTTTCTTAATTGCTTTTTGAGGGTGAGAGCAAGCTACCAGAGCAGCAATACGCTGATCTTTCAGCCCATGCTCTCTTGTTCCTTCATCTCTCACCTTCAGTCACAGTCAAGTGACTCTGCCTGGCCCTAATAAGCTTGAGCAAGCAGGGGTGAGGAATCCTTGCTTGCTCAAGCCCTCTTTTCTGGGAACAGGGAAGGCAGAGCAAAGCTATGCTGCACAGGACAGCCTCCATCTGTCAGATCTGACTGTGGGTGAGCTCTCACCCCTCAGTTGCTTGCTCCACAGCCCCGTGAGCAGAGCAAAGCCACCTGAGACAGGGACACACTGTGATGCCTCAGTGGCTGGCTCGTGCTGGTGGAGAGGACTACTACAAGAGCTGGTGAACTTCTGTGATCCATTCCCCAGCCCAGACTGCTCTTTGTTAGCTGGCCTTTCCTAACATATACATGACAGTAAAATTACATTCATTAAAAAACTCGCACAAGCCAGAAGCAAAAAGGTCACCAAAACACTCCACTGCACACATTTGTCCCTTTGGGGATGGGAAACAAGAGTAAGGGGACTATGGCAGCTGCCAGTCACGGTGTCTGCCACGTCCCTGGAAAGTGTGCTTGCCATGGGCATGAGCCCAGCTGGAAACCTCAGCAGAAAATAGAATACAGCTCTTTGCAGGCATGCACAGTGCTCATTTAACCTGAATTTGAGGGAAGTCCATTTAGCAAAGCACTTTGCATAGGGGTAGCAGCCCATCCTGAACATCTCTTTATCTTCCATTTCGTAGCCAGTGCTCAGGAGATCCAGGCATACCCAGTGTGGGCACTGCCCACTGCCTGTGGATAGCACATTACCTCGTGATCTACGTGCAGGAAAGGCATCACAGAGCAGAGCTGGGCGCTTCTCTTGCCTGAGCTGCGTTTAAGATGCTGCTTTCTGTTCCCTAACAGAGAGAGGTTCCCAAGAGCACATAAATATATTATAAAGCAGCAGAACACTCAATAATTAATTTTCAGCAAGGAGAAGGTTTTATTTCAACTGGAATGACATAAAAAGCCTTTTGGATTCTTACAGTCTGTAAGTGAAAAGCTGAGGTGATTCAGTCCCAAGGCTGTTATGCAGAAGGCTCAGACAACATGACCCAACCCCCATGCACTGACACCCTGACTCTATTTGGCAAAAATGCAATTTTCTGTGCAGAAAGTACAGAATACACCAAGCAGCAGATCCCTTTTCAGTCCTTTACTCTTATTTTGCAACTAGGAATGGTCTCCCAGGTCCTTCATCCTTTCAGCCAGAGTTGCAGCATCCCAGAGGATCATCCTGCTCATTTCCACCAACAGTGTCCACTCTGCTCATATGTGGTGTTGCTCCTTTTTCCTATACAGTCAGCTGGTAGTTGGGAAATTGAGTATTTAAAGTGTATTGAGGCAGGAATGGTTGATATGTGGTATTGCTGCTACTTTGCAAGCGTTGGGAACGCTAAATAATTCCTTTGATGAATTACCCAAATACAAATGGAAGTTCATGAAGGATTCACTCTCTTGGGACAACTGACTCAAATAACTCTAGCTAGGGACAAATAACTCTTTTCACCAGCTCTTCGAGGGGCAGAGGGCAGGGAAGCAGCTCTGCTTGTGTCAGGAAGATGCCTACATGCCACAGCTCATTTAAGAGAACTGGCAAAAGACATATGAGATTTTCTGAAAATACACAAAACCTTCATGAGCAAGGGTAGTGCTACAAAGCTGGTTACTATGAGAACTTTCCTGCGTGCAAAGATACATAGGATTCTCACTGAACGACTTACAAACTACTTATACTAAATTTCACTCCTCGTTTATTTATTTATTTGTTTCACTGCTCAAAACCCAGCCTCAGATAAATGACTACCTCTACGCAGCGCATTAATTTCATGACTGGGTTTCTTAGTGCTTCCACTCTGTTACTTTGTCTGTCATCCCTGGCAAGTCCTGCCACAGCAGTCTAGCCCAGCATCAGGGTGATGGGGCAATGCACACAGCAACTCTTCCTTGCACAGGCAGCACCTCTTTGCACCCCCCTTCCTCGGCTCTGCCCCACCAGATCAATTACCAGATGTATGTTCCAGGGACAGACCCACTCGTCACCTAAGGGGCTGAGAGAGGCATGAGAAAGCTGAAACAGCCACGTAGACACCAGATCTCAACCTAAAAATACCAATAAAAGCCAGCTGCACTGGCTCCTGGTGCCACTGTTGAGGCTAAAGCCAGGGAGTTTTCATGTGAGGTTGGCATTCCCTCACTACTTTATCCAGCAGGTGTGGAAATTAGGGATGGAGAGGTTCTCTTTTTCTTTCTACTGCATGCTGCAATTAAAATGCAGTAATAAAGGCCTAACTACTGTGTGACTGTGGGCCAGCAGCTGAGCTGGTGCCTCAGAGCAAGGACTGAAGAGAGCTCGTTCCCTTTGCCCAGCAAACCCCCCAGCAGCACGGGGCGCAAGGTGCTCCTGCAGCACTGGCTGGACCTCACTCTTGTTGTTTCTGGGATAGTTACAACAGCTTTTCTCCAGCTGCTCTTAACCTGCTGATGTTTCTGGTGGGAAGAAGCCACGTCTATTTCATGCCAGCCTTCTGTGAATTTTTTTGGCAGCTATTTTAGAACTCATTTCAGTGAGTTTCCTCAGATTTCTCAAGTCTGAAGTGCTGTGTGTTCCTGTAATAAGGATGCCACTCATAGCTAGGAGCATTTTTCCTACATTATTTATTCATTATTCTATGTGATGAATGTGGGATGTGTTATGAATCCATGGTAGGAGATCTGGAGGTAAACTCATTTGCTTTTAGTACTATGTGATTAAAAAGAGACTCTCTGCTTGCGTAGGCAATGAAGGTATTGAATTTCCCTTATCACCAAGATGGTGAAAAACTCGATTCCTTTCATTTCCTCCATCCAGGAAGCAATGACTGCCAGCACAAGCACATACAGTGTGATCTATTCAGAAGATACAGAGTTGCTAGACTAGATATGTTCTCATCACTTGCAAAACGAAGAGCCAGGAAGTAGGCATTTAAAGGATAGCATCAAATATTTAGGAGATAAAATCTGCACAGAGTGTAAAATGAAAGATTTAATCTGAGTCTTACCTTAAAGAGCTGGGTTTGTTTTCCTGTCTACTATCTGCTGCTCAAATTCAAATGAAATTTTAGAAGATATTACATTTGGGTACAGGCAATAAAGAGTTCAAAATTTCCTGGTTCAGGAATGTTGTCACTCAGGGTTTTGTTTCTGTCTGTACCAGAAGTACAGGCCTTAACAACCAGGTGAGATGGTCAGAAGTTTCATGCAGGTTTAAAAGGGTATAAATGAAGACACATCTTTTTGGTTTCTATGTAGTCCTACAGCTCCACCCTATCCTTCCAACAAAAGACTCCAAACCAAAACCGAAACCCCAACCGCTTGAAAAAACAGCCAGCCCTTTCTGAAGGCTGGCATTCGGGAACTGCAGGGTGACAGACACATAGGACTGGTGTTCTTCGGCAAGGAGGATTTGGTCCCTGCAGGCAGTACCAAGACTTTTGCCTGGGCATGGAATAAAGAACATAAAAGAGATGGTGCTGGTCAGAGCACTGCCAGGACCTGCATGGTATCTCAAAACCAAGGAGATGGCAGGAACAGTCAGATGGGCATGACCCAAACAGCCAAGAGATGGCAACACTCTTAGACAGGAGGCAGTTCTTTTCCAGATGGCCAATGCACCCATGGCGATTCAGCAGTCAGTCGCAGTGGCCCTGGGAGGCACTGCAGAGATTGTGCACCAGCGTCCCAGGGGACAGACTATGGGACTGTACTGCTGGGGGCATGGCTAGAAAATGCCTGTGTGCCTCAGCCTTGCTCAGCCCTTCTGTGCTCAACCCTGGGCTCTCCCTCTGCTCCTCACACCTCTGCTTGGGCCCCACAGCCTGGCTGTCACCTGCCCTGGGCAGAAACACACTGCCAGGGCCAAGGACTCCGTGGTAGCTGTTTTTGCCTAGAGCTTTCTTCTACTTTGCTTGCATGGTTTCACTTCTGATCATGTTCACTATGTTCTCTTTAATGCATTGTGGCACTTTGTTTCTCAAAGTATTACTTGCACAGCTATTTTGCTGCGTATCTTAGTGCTGAGGAAAGAACTGGTACAGGAAGATCTGGGAGTATAACATCCTTTATTCAGTTGTCCCTGGAGGCTAGGAAGCCTCCAAGCTTCACATCCCAAGCTGCACAGAAATAGCTGCTTTTAATGGCCTGGTGCACCAAAAATCCATGCTGGCTGCTGGAGTTAGGGTGTCTCCTTTGCTCCCAAGCCATGGACAGGCCAAGGAACCATCAGACACAAAACACTGTAAATTGAAACTGAGACTCAAGCAAACACCAGTCCCACCAAGAGTAATGTACCGGGCACACAGCTGCCAGAATTTTTGTTTTGGGCTAGCTTCCTGGCTTTTCCTAAGGGTGAGGAAGAAGTCCTGGTCTCCCACACTCAGCTTTTGCCCCAAGCCCATCCTGGCACTTGCAGACACTGTGCAGACAGCAAGCAAATCCCTCAGCCAGAGGCTTTCAACAAGGTCCCAGTGACATTTCTCAGGGCAGTCCAGCAGTGGTGACAGCTGAGACAGCCACTGTGTGAAGCCTCACAACCTACAGCAGTGAGGAGCAGGCGAGGCTGCTGAGGGTCATGGAAGGATGGTGGCTCCATCCATCTCAGCTGCTTCCAGGGCAGCTTGTGGAAAGCTACAGCATCACACCCTCTACTGCAGCATCCACAACCACTGGGACTGCCAACAGACTGAAGGTGGGTGGAGAAACAACTTTTCCTCTTATGGCTTTTGATATGGTGGGAAGGGAAGGCCGGCAGAAGCAGTTGGGATATGTATATCTTTAATCATCCCAGAGTAATTGGGAATTGATGCCTGGGAATTACCCTATTAAAAGGAGTGAAATTTCAAGCTGTATGAGAAATAAAAGTATATTGGTATAGCTTTCTGAGCAGAACTTTGCCAATGGAAATTCCCTCTCCTGCTAACAAATAGTGGGAGGGTTTTTTAGTTTGGTGTCAGGAATTGAACACTGAAGACAAATTTTCAATTGCTACACTTTGAAAAGATGCAAACAAAAAAAAGTCATCAAAAAAACCCAACAAAAGAACCTCCCAAAAGGCCCATGGTGGGAATACAGAGCTGTACAACATTTTGGTATGCAGTTAATAAACTTACCTAAGAATAGAAGACATAATTTTTCTTTTAAAAGAAAACTAACTAACTAACACAAATATACTATGCTGGAAAGCAAGTGCAAATCCAATGAAATGGCTGTTGGACAAACACCAGCTCCTACTGGCTATGCAATCTCTTAATCTGGTTATGTGCTGGAAATATGGTTTTCAGGAAGACAATTTATAATTTGTAGATAAGTCATGGGACTATAGAATTGCAGAAGCAGAGTGAGAAAGACCCACAGGTACTGCAGCTAAATTCGGATATATCTTTGCCAGATTTTTCTGCTGAAGAGAAGAAGGACAAAGAGAAAAGGGACAAAGAAGGAAGGAGTTCGATGAGTTGGTTGTGTAGCATCAGCTAAATGAATCCCCTGGTCCAGGTAAGCCTCAGCAGCTGTGTAGGAAGCCTGAGAGAGACACCTCCTGACAGAAAGAGATGCTGAAACCCTAAATGAAGTCGTAGTTCACCTGAAGGTGAAAATCTCTTTCTCAGAAAAGATCCCAGATTACTTTCTGACAACACATTTTGTACCATCTCAGTGAAGTTAAGCAACTTACCAGTAGAGGCAGAAATGACCATCAGTCATAATTTTCTCTTGATCTGAAAACTCTGGTCATGTGTGTAGCTGGTAGGGCCCATTTCACAGCAAACACTCAGCAGCCACATAACTCTTTTGTGACTATTTGAGAGTTGAGAAAACTCAGGCACAGACCAGGAACAGGTTTACCCAAAAAGGTTTGTCATCAGACAAATCCACAGCAGTGAATGGAAGAGAGTGATTTCTTGCTGAAACTACTTGGCAAAATATCCTCTCAGGGCAGAAGCTGAGCATAATGGTGCTATTGCCAGGAGGTCACTGCCTAACAACAAGTTCTCTGCCACATGGAAAACACTTTACTCCTCCTGACAGTAAGTCAATCTTTAAAGACCAGGAAGAATGTTTAAAGATGACACAATAAAATAAGTACAAATTACTGCAGCTTGTGCTCAGTTGCCTTATGCAAATCCCAGGGTGTGTTCTACATCGTGTGCCCTCTCGTCGCAAAATAAACCCTCAGCAACTTTCCTTATCAGCAGATTTTTGGCAATCCGGGAAAATAAAGTGCACTAAAAGCTGAGCATTACATTCATAGAGCAACTTAAGAGGAGAACACTTTGGTCTTTTTGTTTATTTTTCTTTCAGCACAACAACAGCCTGATTGCAGAAGCAGCACAGCCAGGTGGTGAAGACATCATTTGATGATGATGGGGATGGGATCCTGGCCTGTGATGTGTGGCGTGGAGCAGCCACACATCCTCAGCAAGAGATGGTGTTTCTGCCTCCCTCACCATTCCTGTGGCTCAGGCAGGAGGTGAGCATCTGGAAGCTCTTCTCCTGCCTCCTCCTGTATCCTGCATGGCATCCATCTCCCACCTTGGCACTGTGCTGGGAGCTGTTGCTAGCTGCTACCCTACATTGAAGGGGGCCATTAGTTAAGGACAGAGGTACAAAGGAAAAACCTAGAAGCCTAGAAAATTAATGGGGTTGGAAGAGACAGAATCTCAAAATCACAGAATTGTTAGGGTTGGAAGGGACCTCTGGAGATCATCTACTCCAACCCCTCTGCCAAGGCAGGGTCACCTAGAACAGTTGACACAAGAACATGCCAAGGTGGGTTTGGAATGTCTCCAGAGAGGTGTCTCCACAACCTCCTTGGGCTGCCTGTTCCAGTGTTGTGCCACCCTCAATGTAAAGAAGTTCTTCCTCGTGTTGATGCGGAACGTTTTGTGATTTAGTTCATGGCCATTGCTCCTCGTCCTGTCGCTGGGCACCATGGAAAAGAGTCTGGCCGCATGCTCTTGGCACCCGCCCTGGAAATATTTATATGCGTTAATGAGAGTCTCTCTTCAGTCTTCTATTCTCCAGACTAAACAGGTCCAGCACCCACAGGCTCTCCTCATAAGAGAAATGCTCCAGACCCAAGTCACCTTTGTGGCCTCCCCTGGACCCTCTCCAGCATCTCCTTGTCTTTGTTGTACTGAGGAGCCCAGAACTGGACAAAGAACTCCAGATGTGGCCTCACCAGGGCTGAGTAGATAGCAATGATCACCTCTCTCAACCTGCTGGCCACACTCTTCCCAAGGCATCCTAGGATACTATTGGCCCTCCTGGCCACAAGGAGGTATTGCCAGCTCATCAACTTGTCACTCACCAGGATTCCCAGGTTCTTCTCTGCAGAGCTCCAGCAGGTCAGCCCCCAACCTGTGCTGGTACTTGGGGTTATTCCTCCCCAGGTGCAGGACCCTGCACTTTCCCTTGTTGAACCTCTTTAGAATGTTGCTCTCCACCCAATTGTCCAGCTTACAGATGTTACTCCAGACCTGCAGAAGTTACTTCTTCTGCCCCAAGGTGAGACCACTCTACACAGATGTTGGCTAAATTGTTCCCTAAGACCTTGGGTTATGGGGATCTCGGCCTTTCTCAGCAGCTTGTCCCAGTGCTCTGTGGTCTCCACCCTTTAAAAATGTTGCCTAAAATCTAAGCCAGCTCTGACCTGCTGCAGTTGAAGACTAAACATTGATGCAGTGTTTACCTTTAGCAAATAAGTTGAATTTATGTACATTTTAAAGCAAATCTATTGATTAGGGATTTTTTTCCTTATTATTTTTTGAGCAAGATATGTAAGAAGCCCTTACTTGTAATAATGTCAAGCCTTCCCCCTGAATATTTTTGACAGTCACTTGTCAAAGGGACAACAAAAGAGCAAAGATTGATTCAGGAAACAAAAATGTGTACTTGTCCAAAAGAGTTATGGTTTTGAGTAAAACATCCCGTTTCCTAGACTAAATGAATGTTGTGGTTTCATATCACACCCTCAGCTTTACAATAGGAATGGACTCCAGAGCAGAAACTGCTGGGCTTGTGCCAAGGGGTGAATGCGATGCGTTGGTTGGACGGGTTCACTGCAGGCTGGCTGGCTCTGGGACCCCAACCAGGTAGGCAGCAGGATGACTGCCATGTGTGAGCAGCCTCCTTGATGAAATCAAGGCACAGCTGCTCCCAGTACCCCAGCCCATTGTGCAGCCTGGCACCCCACAAGCACCTCTCCCTGTCCCCAGTGCCCCTCTGTGCCCTGCCGGGGGCTCCTCCCACGTTGTCCTACCCTGACCTCACAGCTGGGTCTGCACAAAAAAAACCCCAAATGAACCACACCTGATACTTGTTACTGCCAGGAGGGGAAGTTGGGGATGCTTAAGTGTTGCTGCAGCCCCTGTGCTTGGCACTGGTTCAGGTCTGCTTGTAGCTGGCCACTTGTGATAGCAAACATCTGATATCATGCTGTACATGAGATGTAACAAGCACACAAGCTGCTGGGAAGTATAGGGCAGGGCAGAGAGCAACCATGTTCAGAGGAAGCAGTTTTGAGTCAGTCTTGGTGGGAAAACTCTTTTTGTACATTACATAGAGAGGCAGAACCTATGCTATTTGTGGTGGGGAATGAATGGGTTAATTCAGCTGAATAACATCGTGAATCAGCTGATGCTGGTAGTTTTCATAAGAAAAGGAAATACTTTACATAAGTAAAGGCTTACTAAAACTAGTAATAAAGAAAATGGAAGACAGGGAGGTTAATATGTAAGCCAGCCCACCTTCAAGGATGTGCAGTGCCCAGCTGCAAGTGCTAGAGGTCTCCAAGTAAGTGCAGAGAGATGATGCTATGTGCTATTGCTTTCCCTATTTGCTGCTTAGAAATGTCTCACTGAGAAAATCAAGTGGAGTCATAAAATAAAAGTGAGTTGTTTATTTGCATGACTGTCCCAGCAGGAGAGTGCTGGTTTGCATGCAATTTGAAATCCCAGGGAGGACGGGGTATAAACCAGGGAATGCTCATCCAAGATTGCAAAGTATGTTCCAGCAACCCTAGCAGCTCCCAGGGGAGAAAAACTCTCATAAACGAATGTTTTACTTGCCTCACTAGTATCACATGGAGTTTTTGACACAGGGCTTTTCTGTGCATTATCAAGATTTTGGCTGATGTAAAACGTTTCTTAAAGCTTTTTGAAAGCCCTTTCNCCCAAGTCACCTTTGTGGCCTCCCCTGGACCCTCTCCAGCATCTCCTTGTCTTTGTTGTACTGAGGAGCCCAGAACTGGACAAAGAACTCCAGATGTGGCCTCACCAGGGCTGAGTAGATAGCAATGATCACCTCTCTCAACCTGCTGGCCACACTCTTCCCAAGGCATCCTAGGATACTATTGGCCCTCCTGGCCACAAGGAGGTATTGCCAGCTCATCAACTTGTCACTCACCAGGATTCCCAGGTTCTTCTCTGCAGAGCTCCAGCAGGTCAGCCCCCAACCTGTGCTGGTACTTGGGGTTATTCCTCCCCAGGTGCAGGACCCTGCACTTTCCCTTGTTGAACCTCTTTAGAATGTTGCTCTCCACCCAATTGTCCAGCTTACAGATGTTACTCCAGACCTGCAGAAGTTACTTCTTCTGCCCCAAGGTGAGACCACTCTACACAGATGTTGGCTAAATTGTTCCCTAAGACCTTGGGTTATGGGGATCTCGGCCTTTCTCAGCAGCTTGTCCCAGTGCTCTGTGGTCTCCACCCTTTAAAAATGTTGCCTAAAATCTAAGCCAGCTCTGACCTGCTGCAGTTGAAGACTAAACATTGATGCAGTGTTTACCTTTAGCAAATAAGTTGAATTTATGTACATTTTAAAGCAAATCTATTGATTAGGGATTTTTTTCCTTATTATTTTTTGAGCAAGATATGTAAGAAGCCCTTACTTGTAATAATGTCAAGCCTTCCCCCTGAATATTTTTGACAGTCACTTGTCAAAGGGACAACAAAAGAGCAAAGATTGATTCAGGAAACAAAAATGTGTACTTGTCCAAAAGAGTTATGGTTTTGAGTAAAACATCCCGTTTCCTAGACTAAATGAATGTTGTGGTTTCATATCACACCCTCAGCTTTACAATAGGAATGGACTCCAGAGCAGAAACTGCTGGGCTTGTGCCAAGGGGTGAATGCGATGCGTTGGTTGGACGGGTTCACTGCAGGCTGGCTGGCTCTGGGACCCCAACCAGGTAGGCAGCAGGATGACTGCCATGTGTGAGCAGCCTCCTTGATGAAATCAAGGCACAGCTGCTCCCAGTACCCCAGCCCATTGTGCAGCCTGGCACCCCACAAGCACCTCTCCCTGTCCCCAGTGCCCCTCTGTGCCCTGCCGGGGGCTCCTCCCACGTTGTCCTACCCTGACCTCACAGCTGGGTCTGCACAAAAAAAACCCCAAATGAACCACACCTGATACTTGTTACTGCCAGGAGGGGAAGTTGGGGATGCTTAAGTGTTGCTGCAGCCCCTGTGCTTGGCACTGGTTCAGGTCTGCTTGTAGCTGGCCACTTGTGATAGCAAACATCTGATATCATGCTGTACATGAGATGTAACAAGCACACAAGCTGCTGGGAAGTATAGGGCAGGGCAGAGAGCAACCATGTTCAGAGGAAGCAGTTTTGAGTCAGTCTTGGTGGGAAAACTCTTTTTGTACATTACATAGAGAGGCAGAACCTATGCTATTTGTGGTGGGGAATGAATGGGTTAATTCAGCTGAATAACATCGTGAATCAGCTGATGCTGGTAGTTTTCATAAGAAAAGGAAATACTTTACATAAGTAAAGGCTTACTAAAACTAGTAATAAAGAAAATGGAAGACAGGGAGATTAATATGTAAGCCAGCCCACCTTCAAGGATGTGCAGTGCCCAGCTGCAAGTGCTAGAGGTCTCCAAGTAAGTGCAGAGAGATGATGCTATGTGCTATTGCTTTCCCTATTTGCTGCTTAGAAATGTCTCACTGAGAAAATCAAGTGGAGTCATAAAATAAAAGTGAGTTGTTTATTTGCATGACTGTCCCAGCAGGAGAGTGCTGGTTTGCATGCAATTTGAAATCCCAGGGAGGACGGGGTATAAACCAGGGAATGCTCATCCAAGATTGCAAAGTATGTTCCAGCAACCCTAGCAGCTCCCAGGGGAGAAAAACTCTCATAAACGAATGTTTTACTTGCCTCACTAGTATCACATGGAGTTTTTGACACAGGGCTTTTCTGTGCATTATCAAGATTTTGGCTGATGTAAAACGTTTCTTAAAGCTTTTTGAAAGCCCTTTCTCCATGGCAATAAGAGGTAGGATTCAGAATGACTATTAGGACCCCACTGCTGCTGGCTTGCTTCACGAGGGCGTGAAGCTCAGTTTCTGTAGGAGATGGGAATGGTTATTCCTCACTAGCACATGGTATGGCAGAGCTACTGATGTCCAGCTGTGTTTGAGTATTTTCTTTAGCCTCTCATTCAGTGCCTGGTGGATCATGCAGTGCTCACCTTGCCATAGGGAAGTGTCATCAGCACTCTGGAGCAGCAAGCTCAGCTGCTCCCAAGGTAGGTAAATATGGCAGTCTGGGTTTACTCTCTGCTTTTGTCTGCCACCTTAGCACCTCACAGTCCTGCCAGCTCCATGGGATGGTCAGAGTTGCCAAAGCTCTACTCCTGAAGCCAGTTTTCCATTGGTTTCTCAGCTAGTCTCTGCTCCCATCTACCTCAGCATATCTACGCAAGTACACTTTGTGCACAATGCATCATTTTGGTGTGTGAAGTGTTTCATTGGTCCAAGATATGCCATGGATGTTTCCAAAGAGTCATAGTAGAAGGTATGCTTACTGTCTTGTATGCATTTAACTCAGGCTGTGGAAATAAGACTCTGAGTGTGTGAGTGCAAATGAATCCCTGGATTGCAGCGCCTGAGCCTCACCAGGATGAACGTGTCTTCCATTGCCATGCAATGTTCTGCTGTGAGAGCCTGGGTGTCCAAGAAAGAGGGCAGAACAGCAAGCAGCTAAGAAGAGGTGTTTAAAAAAACCCCATCAAACATGCAATCATCCTAAAGTACACAAAGTTCTTCCCCATGAAGGAAGAAGAGCCCCAGGATCAGCATAAAGATTCGGGCTGTTACATGATGTTCTCCATCTTTGAATTAATCCATGTGCCAGGAGCAAAGGCAGCGCAGCTGTGCCGGAGCTGCTGCGGGTGTTTCCAAGCCGTGTGGCTGGCAGGCACCGGGGGGAGTCATCTTTAGCAGCACAGCTGAGCACTGAAGGCAAGTCTGTGTGAAGGCATCTCAAACCATCGACACCCTTGCTACGCACGGCATTTCAACAAGCAGTGAAAAGCAGCTGCTGGGGGAACTCCCACAGGACACCCCAGCTCTACAGAGAGCTTTCAGGAATCAGGAAAGGACATTTATTACCTATTTGTGCTATTGCATCATTTAGGGACGCTAGTCACATCTCAAAATGCCTTCTTTTTTATACCCCTGTCAGCTTGGCTCTCTTGACAGAACTTTGCAGCTTTTAGACAAGAAAATTCTAGGATTCTTTATTAAGATTTATACTCCAAACCAGATAAAGTTAGAGGGGTCATCTTTATGTGTAACGTGGGGTATAGTAAAGTTAGGGGAGCCAGATTCCAGCAGTTCGAAGTGGAGCTACAAAATCTGTGCCTCTCCTCAAACTGGATTTCTGGAGCAGCCCAGGTAACTTTTTTGCTCAGTCTTCATTAAATGAGAGAGCTCTGGACTCCACGGCCTGTGTTCACAGATCCTGAGTGTAATTGTATGTAATTTCTGACTGTGATAAAGAATCTTTAACGGTAAAAAGCACTACGGAAACACAACAGAGATAAGATCAAAATAACTTGAAATTGGAACACTTGAAAACTTGGCAGAGAATCCGCTTAGGAAGTTTACATGGCAGGGAGGAGTGTGATCCCCCAAATGCTGGGGATTACATTTCCAAAATTACAGCAGGGATATGCAATAACAACTCCATAATATTTTGATTAGGAAGGAAGCAAATAACATACTTCAGGATGCTGCTGTCATAGCACACCCCTTGGCATCACCCTCTTTAAAGAAAAAAAAAAGATGAGGTAAAAGGAAATCATCCTATTGCTTAAAGATAGATAGGGGTAGAAGTCAATGCTTGGAGAAGGCATTTGCAGGCATTCCTTTCCTTACCACCATTTTCCTCTTTGAACCCATCAAACAGAAATCCATGTTTACAGAAACCCAGTTGTAGCCAAGTAGAAAAACCCATCTTCAAGTGTGCTGCAGCCAGCAACAGTTTCTTTGGGATCTGGCTAGTCTAACAGGCTTTCCTCCCCTTTCATGTACATTCTCAATGTTCTTCACTTCTGGTCAATCTCATTAACTCAGCACACACCTTTCACTGGCTCCAGGCTCTCACACAGTGACATGCAGAGAGGAGAACTCAGTTATAATGAGCACTTGTCATAGTTTTGGGGTTGAGGACATTTGAGACTGAGGCTGAACATGCAGCTGTAGCAGGAACTGGTCTGGCTTTGGGGGCTGACTTTTTCTTGAAACTGGGGTGTTAAAATAGCACTATCAGTTCCTCTCTCATGAGTGCCCACCACATCACCTAAAATAGAAAAATGTCCCAAAGGCCATGTGTCTGCCCAGGGCACAGCAGGAAGCTGGCATGCTATTCTTTCCAACAGTGCAATATCAGCACTCTCTGCATCTGGGTTCTGGTTTTATCCTGCAGGGCCTTTCTTGATGCATGTCATGACATATCCTAAACATTAAAAAACCACTAATGTAGGTCCACAAAATATTTCCAAATACTAGACTGGGAAATAGAAGTCATAAATCTACTATTATTAACAAATAATAAATGTGATTGAAAAATTGATTTCATAACACACAATAATTCTCCCACATCTTATCCCACTTAATCCCTTACTGTGATAGTTACCTATTTCTTGTCTGTATGATGGAGGCTAATGATTTCATCACCCTTTTTCTGTCTAGCATTCCCCATTACTTTATGGTTACAAGCCATGCTCTTCTCTTGAGATAGCTAAAGGATTAGTATTGTTAGGATAAACTCTCCAGTATTACTCAACTCCCAGTACACATGACTTGGTTTTAGTCTGCTGCTTCCTGCCCGAAGAAAAGCTTCTGTGCCCAAAAACATGTGTTTGGCATTTTCAGTTATACCTGTAGGCTGAAAAGAGAAGGTCCCCTTCAGTCTTGTCTCACTGCAACTATTAATTTGATACTTTGAACTTAATAACCAGCATCATTGTTAGCTCTGAGCAGTTTTAATGTGGGAGTGACAGTACGTCCTCCTCTTCTGCGAGGAGTCTTATTTCAGACAGAGCAACTACCTCACAGTGAGAGAACAGACTTGGAAGATGCTGAAATTAAGAAGAGCTGGGTTATATTCCTGACCCTTCCATTATACAGTTTATACAATTAGACACAATGACAAAGTTAGTACTTGGTATCTGGCATCCGGTCCTCCCACAGATTTCAGCAACACTGTGGATTCATGGCTTTTCCGGGTTCTCCTCACTAAGTATTCCTATTGCTAAATACTGAACGTCAGCAGTTAGCAAGTAAAACCACTCACAGATACCCGGCAGGAAGCCTTCCAATCCAAACCAAACATTTGATCTTATTTTTGACACCTCAATACTGTCTTTTAGCCATAACTAATCTCCTTGTAGTAGGTCACTAGATAATACACAAATTACCAATTACACAGTCTTTATAACATCCTCCAAAGTAAAAGAGGCTCCAAAGCCAATTTTACCACTCCTGAATCCCTCATGACTATTGTTGCAATGCTAATGAAGTGGCAGAGGGAACAAAGGCAAAGGAATATTTATAGAATTGCAAGAGTTGTTACAAACATAAGTTTAGGCACATTAAAAAAAAGTGAGTGAAGTACAGTGGAAACCTATTACAAAGATCTCAGAAAGTGTTGTGAGATCAGAATTTCATCTGCTTGCTTGTGTTGCCCTCTGTGCTTGTGCATAATGGAAAGGCTAAAATAACTAACACCGAACCCAAACAAAAAAGAACAAAGCCTGTTGGCCTGCAGTGCAACTGTGGTGGAACCTGCCCTCCTCAGTCCACCAGCAGCAGTGAGACTCGGACTAGCCAAAGCTCCTCAAGGGTTATAAGCATCAATACTTTCACCTGTAAGCACACCCCCACAAAGTTTCACTACTGACTTGCAGAGAGGCTGCCGAATGTCTCAGCGCCTCTCAGACACAAGATCATTGTCAGTGCAGCAGCCAGCAGCCTGGTGTCCCCAGGCAGTAGGAGGAGGCTCCTTCACAGGATAAAGCCATTTATATGGACCTTATGGTGGTCCTGTCCCCACCGCCATTGACACCAGCACTCATCTACTCCCAAAAGAGCCCATTGATGGAGCTCAATCAGGAAAACCTAAGCTACAGAACAATTTCCCTGAGCAGCTGGGTCTTCTGGGTGGGTTGTTGGACTTCTAACACACGCACCAGCATGTGCCTGTGGCACATGCACAAAGCAGCTGTGCTACTTCGTTATTCAACATTTACAATTGTCAGGAATGCTGGTCCCACCTAAATCCTCTTGTAGCTCTGGGCTTTAATTAGCAACATGTCCAAAATACTTTGAGTGCTTCTGGACGATAGCTATAGGTGCTTACAGACAATGCTGGATGGTGCCAGAAGCCTTGTCCTGCAAAGGGAAATGTAGGCGGGTGTTGATGAGTGTCACAGGTACTTAGGCTCACTCAAACAAGCTAATAAATTCATTTCTATCAACATCTCCATTTATAGCTTCTCTGTGTATTTGACAAAGGAACGTCGATGGTAAAATAGTGACAGAAAAGGACAGGACTTGCATTAAACTATTGTGGCTAATGAGCATGAAATCGGGAACCGAAGGTAATGAGACCAAAGTCAGCTTCCTCCAGATCATGCCAAACCTTGACTACAGTAATAAGGAGGTACAAACTGAACAAATGGGGAGGAGCACTAGTGTGAATAACTCCAGCTGCATACCCCAGTGCATTTACTTTCCACCTTTGCGTAAAGCTCTTCCCTGTGCAGGACCAGGCCAGTGCTAACAGAAAACCAGCAACCCTTTCCTGGTACCCAGTGCTGTTCACTGCTCTGCTTTGCTTCCCTCATGCTTTTTATCCTTTTCTGCCTTCTGAAAATGGGTGTTTCTAGGACATGAGCAGTCTCTGGGCAGTAGTCATGCTTCTGTTCTGTTGGGGAGCTGCTCTCTCATAAAAACCACAGCTCTCAGAAAAACATCTCACACAGGATGACAAATGCCTTGCTTATAGGCTGACACATCTGAACAAAAATATATTCATTTAGCCTACCTTGCACTTTAATTTGATGTACTGCAGCATCCCAGCATGGCTTTTTTGGTTTTGATTAATAATTGTGCTAGTTTTTCCATCTAAATTAAGCTGTGCTTAGGGACAAAAACAGTCACATTATGATGTGTATTAGAGTAATGTTGTACAAATATTATGAGCAAATCCCATTGTGATGATCATTAGCGGCCTTTTTTTACAGCAAGCAAATAGAAGGCATTGGAAACACGGCAGGAATTTTTCCTCTGCAGAATCAGGAAAGGGAGCTGGAATTGGTCCACTCAGGCACAGTAGCTTGGAGGCTCATTTTTGTAAGGCTGCTGATGGCTTGCCCTCTTGTCTTCCCCAAATGTGTTTCTCTAGGCCCTATGGAATGGCTTGGGAAGAGCCTCACAGAGACAAACTTGTCCCTCTGAATTAGTGGGCAGGAGGTCACATCACCTGTGAGGAGGTGGGCATGAGATTCAAGCCCAGCAGGGGGTAAGCCTGTAATGAAAGTGGTCTCTGTAGGAGCCAAGTTTTGGTGATCCCTCTTGAGACCTAGGGCTGAAAGAAGTGTCTATGTAAGTTTTGAGAAGGATTGTTACCTTTCAATTTCTTGTTTCATGTAGCTGCACAGGACACACACCTAACAGAGTGCAGAAACCTTGGCAATAACTGTGATGACTGCAGACAGAACTAACAGGGTTTAGCTTCATCTGAGAGAAGAGCTGGATCTCCTGTCAGTGGGCTTGAAACACAGGCTCCTTCAAAGGGGTCGACTGTGATTGTTACTAAGGAGGTCACAGCAAGTTTAACCTTCAGCAGACAGAGCAGGATGTTTCAGTCCTTTGTCCCTTCATGGCCTCATCTAAACCAAGGATGGGAGAATTACGCCACTCACCCTCAGCTTCACACGGTGGTTTGTTTGTTTTGGGTTCTTTCACATTCAAGGACATAAATGCTGGACAAATTGTACCTAATTCTACATGATCTGTGGGTAGCTGAGCACCAGATATATCACACTGAAAGTCACAGTCCCCCCTCAAAGGGGGAAACATGCCCCTGGGAGACTTTAGGATTTTGTGCTGCATCTTTGATGAACCAATTGCAAATAAGCAGTCATGGTCTCTGGTGGGACTCACAGGGACTGGAAGGAAAAGGTGGCATGTTTATCTCACAGGACAGGGAGCATGGACCACTCAATCCCCTGATTGTTTGCTGTAGCAAAAATGTGCCACCAAAGAGCCGTGACCACCAGACTTGCTCTACATTGTGCTAGTAATTCAAGTGGATTTAGCAGCACATACAGGTTTATCATGCATGCAATTGATTTGCATTAATTGAGCCTTATCCTGCTTCCAATTGGACACTTGCAATACCAACCTGCATATTTCTCTTCAGACATACTGTTTCTATGTGACTGAACAATTCTCATGAAGTAACTGAGACAAAAAAAATGGCCTCATTTTTGGCACTTTCTATGGAGAGCTTGATCAGAGAGGTTTGGCATAAACAACTCAGCATCTCTGCCCCAGCCACACTGTAATGTCTCCACAAAAATGAAATCATAAGTTGGACACACATTTTTGCCTTGAAGGAATAAATGCCCCCCAAATCCCATCTGCCACCACAGCAAGAGGGTTTTGAGCTTCTGCTTTTCAGCGACAGCAAGAGCAAAACCTGCAAAACAAATGAAAAATCAGAGTAGGGAGCAATTTCAGGAGGGGGGTTCTCCAGGGCTGTGCATAAGGGCAGCTCCCCCGTTCCTCTCCAGGGGGAGGTTCAGCATCCCCAGGTCCCCCCCTCCCATGGATGTGCTCACCAGAGCACCCTGCCAGCCCTCGGTGCACACACAGCTCGGCCACCTTGCTCATGTTACTGTCACACGCACACTGAGCCCATGCTGGAAAAAACTTAGCCTTAGAAGAGCCTTGAAATCTGGTTTTGCCACTGTTCGTTTTTTCTAAAGGAAATTATAGTTAATGAAAATACCTGAGACACAAAGTACCTTGTTTTCATTTTAATTTGCAGTTACGGTTGCTAATTAAGGCAATACCAAAATAATTGTGTCATAGTTCAAAGGTAATGCCCATATTTCTCTGTGCCAGATAAACAAGATTATGATCTTCGGCTGTAGTCCCAGAACAGATAACACGCTACTAATAATTTTTGCAGGGCTTAATTTAACATGTGTATGAGAGAGAAGAACTGTGTAGCTTTTGTTGTATGGTGAAGGACGCCATGTCATATAAAGATGGAGGGAGAGATCACAACAGTCCCTTGTCCTAGAGTTGAAACACAATTAGCCAAATAATCATCTTCACGTGATCTCACATTCCTCACTTTCTATAGTTTTTAAAATCTTCTTTGTATGTTAAAATATGTACACTATCTTATTTTTATATGTATTACACACAACCTATAATTCTGTTGGTATGAATTTTCTGTGCCTGGTGCCTTCACATAGACACATCTTTGACCATTTACCCAGGGAAGCACTCATTGAACAGGACTTATTTCCTGCAACCGACTACACAGTTTTTTTTAAGAAGTAAAGAAAGGCATATCCTCCACAAAAGCTAATTCATGCAGCATGACTCTTTGAATACATAGTCTAGCAATACACAAGTGTTGGAAGTAGCACAAAAGATCCTTGAAAACACTTCTAATTGATTAATTCAGCAGGGTAGCACCGTGGAAATGATTGATTTTAGTCTACCAGACCTCCCTCTGACCTTTTTAGAGCCTCTGTTGATGGGTACTTGAATGGAAAAAATTTAAATACAAATGGCATTATAACAATAGCACCCAAATTCCCATCATTTTAATATATCAAATTGATTGCAACACATTTAAGATGTAACAAGGACCAAAGCTTTTTAAAAAAAAATGTATCTTTAAAATAGTGAGAACTTTAATGTCAGTAGTAATGACTGATCTCAAATGACTGATCTGACTCACAAATAATATGTGACTGTGTTCTTCTTAGCTAATGATGAGTTGTAACAAACCTGGTGATAATGACTATTAGAGTAGGAAAAACCACTGCAGTACATTTTTTTGAGGTCATCAAAAAATTGAGGTCATCAAGTTAGTTTCCTCTATAATCAGGATTTATTGCAGGGTTTGCAAACCAAACCAAGGGCAGGGACCTTACCAATGCTTACTTAAACTGAAGCTGCCCTTATTTTGCCAATCAATTTAAAAAATGCAAATAACGTGGGCTGATATTTCTGCCACTCATCTGGAGTTTGGGGACAGGTGATGGCTGCACAGAAAACATACGATTATGAAATACCAAAATAAGAAGGGCTATTTCTAAGTGTTTGATCCTTCAGACTTGACTCAGGCAAACTCCCACTCCATCTCCAGCCCACCTTCAGAAACCATGCAGACCTGCTGCACAGGAAAGTGTTTTTCCTGCCCTTCCTTTGGCTGGATAATGTTTGAACATAGTTTGTGGTTTTAGAAATAACCATGGTTTTTAGAAATACCCATTTCACTGTGCTTCCAGAGTACTCGTGTAAAATATTGATGTGCTGATGACAGAGGAGGCAGGCAGCGGCTGTAAAAGAGACCCTTTCTCCATGGGAGAAGGATCACTCCTGTATCCTGTTCTGAAATAAACCTCTTCTTGATGAACTTGTGGCTTTTTGGAAGCTCCTTGGCTTCCCTGGGTCCCTGTCCTGGGTGACATGGATTTCACACACGGATGTCTGCACAGACAGCTGAGCGGTCAAGGGGTCAGCAGGGCAAGCAGGACACATCCCAGTCCCTGGTTTGAGAGAAAAACCAATCTCTGTCCTTCCTGACAACCCAATCTGACATTAAATACACATCATATGCTTGGTGGGACCTGCCTAGATTAGCAAGGGAAAGTATGCAAAGTCATGTTATCAAAGGTATTTAGGTACCTTCTGCTGATATTTGCAAAGGGGTTTAGGGTTTTTGACATCTCTTGAGGGTCTAAACCTGCTAATGTGATTTCTCTTCACAGCTTCCAGTGGTGGCTGGCTTTTACCAGCTCAGCTGTATTGTCAGACCCAACTTGTGCTATCAGGACCTGCAGCTGTGGAAAATGTCACTAAACAAGTTACAAGTGTTTTTTCAGATGTCATGGCTGGGGCTCAGTCAGGCTGGCAGGGATTCAGTTTTATATGCATTTGTTTGTTTCAAAATCTACCAACTTGTTTCCTGCAATCTCAGCTCTGATATATATATGTATTCAAAATCTCTTGCCCATGTGACTGTAATGCAAACTGTGAAAATTATTCACAGAGGGTAACCAAGCAACATCTGCCCAAGCTATGAGGTGCTTGAGGAACTGTCAGTACTGACATTCCCTGTCCTCTCTTTGCTGCCCCACAGAAAAGCATAGTGAAGAAGGGGAGAGTATAACTTTGTAAGCACCTAAAAACGTTTCCAAGCAAATGACCTAAGCAGCAAGCATTTCAGTTTGGAGTGAGGTGTGGCACCTCGTAGAGAAGTCCATCCTTCCCTTGCACTGGCTGGCCCATCAGCTAGGAGGGAAGTACAGCATGGCAGGCTCACAGTCCCCAGACTGTGAACCAAGCATCTCCTGTGGAAATTCCTCCCTGCTGCCTTTCTCTGTGGCTGTTGGTCACTGTGCAGGGGGGTCCACTACCTGGCAAAATGCTGTGATGGTTTTCTCCTTATCGTTTATCCCCTGACAGCTTACAGCTTTCCAGCTGCCATGTCAGAAAGAGCCCAGGCTGGCTGGGCTGGGCTGATTAGCTCTGCATCCCACCTGCATATTGCACAGAAATGGGATTTTTCTGTGATCCTCCTTAGGTCCTTCCTGTTGGGGGCCATGGCAGTACACTTGTCAATATTCAGCAGGTAACCAACTTCTTGGTGCTGCAATAATTTAAATTTTTTTCCCAGTACAAATGCATAGGAAGCACCATGAAGGTATTTGCCTGAGTCAAGCTCCCTAGTCAGTCCCTGTCAGCAGTCACACCATGAGACTGTACAAAGGGCAATCGGAAATGGCTTAGTCAAGCTTACTACCACAAGCACAGTGTTAATGAGCAGTAAATAGTTCACTCAAGAGCTGTGGGCTTACCTGTGTGTAAAAAGGACTAATGGAACGACAGTTTTCATGACAGAGATATCATCAGCTAACACTCATCTTAGCATCAAGAAGATGACAGTGGGGTCGAAACTAGGTCCCTTCCAACCCAAACCATTCCATGATTGAACCACACGGTGGTCAAGCACTGGAACAGGTTCCTCAGGGAAGCGGTCACAGCACCAGGCCTGACAGAGTTCAAGAAGTATTTAGACAATGCTCTCAGGCATGTGGTGTGACTCTTAGGGCTGTCCTGTCAGGGCCAGGAGTTGGACTTGATCCTTATGGGTCCCTTCCAACTCAGGATATCCTATGATTCTACAATAAAATGTGGTCGTTTCTCAATTCCAGCTGAAAAACTTAATGCAATGCTCAGTGTTTCTAAACAGCATCTAAGAATATTAAAACACCCCCATATGCATGTGTAGGTAAAATATTAATTAGTTAAGTTTTAAATTACACTGGATTTATCCAGCACTCTTGCACTAGAAAATACAAGCAATTATAGGCAAACTGAATTGCTCTGTCTACATTCTTCTTAGAAGTTTATTTTTTTCTGCTTCAAGGTGATTTGACATTTTTGGGTTAGATTTTAGGAACTCAGTGCAAAAGCCTGGCTTTGTACTGCCGCTCCAAACCAGAAATGATTCAATTATGCATCAGCCCATCCCCTTCCCAAAACTAAGCCCTCTCAGATACTGAACTCCTTTCAATAAAGGTTTTAAATAGAAAGGGTAAGTAGGGTAAAGCTGGTCGTGGGAGTTACTTTATCTTCCATAATTTCCATGAGATGATTCCTCTGACCTGGCCAGACTCTGAGGTCCCTGTCTGTCTTTTCTGCTGCTGAGAGAGGCCAATCTTCTTGCACTCTGTGGATGATCAGCAGTGGGAAAGGGAGACACTTCTGCACTGCATAGCTCTCCTCCCTAACTGTGGGTCTATCTGCTACTCTGTTGAGGTTTGGTGAATGCAACAGAAACTGTTTTAATATAAAGATTCGAATTTTGTCTCACATTTTGTATTAAATAAAAGGGCCTAGTTTCACTGAGGCATGGTTGTGTGAAAGCATAACATGACTGTTCATCTTATGCAAAAGTACGTAACAGATACTCCCACTAAGCAGTTTTGCAAACTTGGTGACAAGATTATTGCTGTTATTTCACTGCAGACTTTTCCTTGATAATTGGAATATATTCATCTTTTTTAAAGTTTTCTCCTGGTGTTCTAAAATCTGTATGTTAAAAACAAAACTGGAAATTTGAGCTTAATTTCTATATTGTTTTAGGATATGCTAGTTTGCATGCAGAGAATTTACCCCAGCAACTTGATTTCAGCATCAGAGCAAGCAGTGTAACATTTTTGGAAGTGGAGAGCTCTGCTTGTCACAAACATGAAAGCCCCTTTTGTTTGGGTATGTTGGGGAACAACAGATATGAAAAATAGAAGTGAAGAGCTCACTTCAAAAAATTTGGCAACTCTAAGTAAAGTGAAAAGTATTTTTCAATTTTAATATCATGATAGTAGTATGTCACTGGAGGTCCGTATGCCTCCCAGAATTTGTGTGATGCATATTGATATTCCTTACAGCTGTCCATCACTTAGAAAGTAGCTGCTTTCCATTATTTAATACAATGCTTTATAAATACTTCTGTAACTCAGATTCTCCTCAAGGGGAGCACCCAGTTCTTGCAGAGGTACAAGAGTTCAGCCGTGGGCGACTGCAGCCCACGCTGGTTTTTGAAGGTGACTTGCAAAGAGGACTTCAGGATCCGGTGTCTTTCTTGGAAAGCTGCCACCAGCACTCGGAAGCGTTGAGAAATGCAACTTCTACCTATGGCACAGGATCATAATCCCCAAGGTATTAAAAACCATTTCATCATAAACACCATGCCACAGCGTCTACACCAGTGACATATTTATCCTGCTTGGGTTTAAGTTTTCTTGAGTTGAGGGCTAAATTTGGTTCTTTTTCACATTTTAAAATATAAGTTACATGCTTTTATCTGGACTTCTCAAACCAGCTGCTTAATGTAGTGACCACTCCATGGCTGGTGACTGTACTAATGCTTTTAAGGCTCTTAGGTGTTCCGTGCATTTCTTCTGCCCTGATGTCCTCCACTCTGCACAGGCATAGCCTGTTCCTTCTCATCTTTTGCTGTTTGCTTTCCAGCTTAGTTTTCCAATATATCGCTCCTTACTCTGATCAAAAGGATTAACAGAGCTAAAAGGCTTAACAAAAGTAGCCATTATTTTTGGCACAGGGTCACTGGTGCCTGTGCTGTGGACACTATAACCACTCTGTTTAAATGACTAGCTTTGGAACAGCTCATTATTATTTTCAGGTGACTTCTAAACGCTTACCTATTTAGTAAAAAAGTGTTGAAACTCTCTAGAAGATCACTGCAAGAGGGATTTATCTTGACTAATTTTATCCATTTAAAAGTTTTGGGACTAGATTAGGCCCATACAGCTCTCAGGGAGGAGAAGAAAAGGCAGTGATATGGCAGTATAAAATGTCCGGATTGCTCCACTCCCTTTGTCTTCAGAGCAGGAGCTGAGGATGTTATGCTCAGACCTAGAGCTCATGCTGTGCCCTCTTCTTGGAAGAAGATGCTGTCGGGCCGTTCCCATCTCCCCCATGTAGTCCAAGGCTCACACTCCACCTCTAAATACAGTCTAGGAGGGATTTAAATGACATTGGCCCTAGGCCCACTCAGGGATTTAATTCCTTCGGATTTATGTATGGATTTTATTTTAAGCTATTTAGCACAAGGCATGCTCTGGAAATGTAGGGCTTGTGGGTTTTGAGAATGTTCAGCAGAAGAGTGAAGTCCTCACTTTATGAATGTAACAGTTTTAATGCAAGGGAAAAGGGAAACATTTGGCTGTTGGGCAGAGTTATTTCCCTGCAGTGCCCCCAGTGTTTGGCAAGCGTAGTTCTATACCCAGGTGAAATCCAGCCTAAGTCCCACAAGTGCTGGGAGAAGGCTGGTGACTGAACCCCTTCCTCTCACTCAGCAGTTGCCTCCTAAGGTCAAGGCATCCCCGGCAAGGCTTCCCAGGGCACCTGTAAGCTCGTGTTGTATGAGAGTGAGGAGCAGTAGTGCCGTCCCAATAAGAGCTATTGCACCAGCACAATACCTCTTAACTGATGCTGACTGTGAGACCTCTACCCTTCTGCATGAGAGTTACCAGATTTGCTGATAATTCAGCACTGAGAAGTGCTGAGGTTTTGTTGCATCCAGAAGGATGACATGAAGGAGGCTTTGTACGCTAAGTGTATAATAATAAGGCAGAGTATGAGGAAGGACGTCTTCTAAAGGAAGAGGTAAAACACAACAAACAAAATAACTATTGCTACTGGTTTAAGTTACCGAAGGTTTTGTCTGTTTTCCTCAGGTAATTGCAGTCATCACCTATTTCCTTGGAATTCTTACTATTGTTACCTGTGAATTATTGCATGGTATACAAAGTTATCTACTACATGTTCGTCACCAGCTGCCCTGCCAGGGGACTGCTGAAGACTCACCATTAAGCTTTCAGGCTCCCCAGTTGTAATGAATAATGACAAAAAAGTTCCAACTTTTCTGAAATGCACCAAAAAATGAATGGTCAAGGGGCGATACTAAGAAAACAAAACAAACTGTGCGACTGTTCTTGAGGTTGTTCTGAAAGACTTACTGTTGTGAAATTCTCAGTACTTTAATCATTATTCAAAATGTACCTTGAATCCCATTATGGTTTTCCAGTCACTGAAGGATCGAGTGTAAGCATCGCATGGGCACAGAATTAACAAAAGCTCTGTGGGAAGAGGTTTTTCACAGCCATGGGTGAATATTACTCATACTTGCATATTCTTCTTTCCACATGTCAAAGGTCTGAGGAGACAAAGAACTGTGCCTTGCATGGTTTTGAAATCCATCAATCTCCACTGGTCCTGAAAGGACCCCTCTGAGGAAAGGTTTCTTGCCCACACAAGTATTACAGCACTTCAAGGGGCACGTGCCTTCAGGTACGTAACACTGTGTTTCTAAAGAACATTTCCCTGAGTTAAGAAGAAAAGTACAGCTCTTGTATCCAGCATTGCATGAAGTCTATTCCTTTGCAGGAAAACAATTTCCATCTCTCTCTCCAAAACAAAAGCATAATTTAAAATTACATTCTTACCAAGAACGAGTGGGATAAACAGGGCACTTTTTTTTTATTGCCATTTAAGTGTAGTTTAAATCCAGGTTCATCTATTAGCTTATAATTTTTTTCCATTTATGAATATAAACTATATTCTTGCCTGCTTCCCCGAATACCAGTGACTCGTATGTTGGGGTTTTTTTCTATAAACCAATTGCACATACCACAAAATAAGGTAAATTTTCATATTGTGAGGCTAGGCAGTTCATGTACAAATTATGCTTTGACATTTTTCTTTTATACGTGACATTTTTGCTCCTTTCTTTTCCAAGATTTTTTTGTGGCAATTGATTTTTTTTCAGTTGGAAATAAATTGAAATACAAAGCAGACCTTTTGCTTTCTAAATTACACAGCCAGTTTCGATCAGAAATAATAAAGGACTCTTCACAACATTACTTTAGTAGGCTTTGCTGGTGAGGAGAAAATGTGCCTAACAATGAATACTTAATGAGATTTGATTAAAGCTTGCCATCGATTCCTTGCCCTAAGTGTTACAGGTTGTGAAAGTACATTAGCACCAGAGGATACAGCCTTTTAGGCCCACCCTTGCACAGTAAACACTATGGCTGGATCCCAGACACCTGGCAGCACTCCAGGATGAGTTTATGCTGATGATAGTCAGTGCTTGCAAGGGCTGGACCCAGACATGGACCTGGACCCAGAACCAGACCCATGACAGTGCCGTGGGTGGCCACTGCTCACAGGGTGACCCCCAGTGTCTTGCCCCACAGCCCCAGCTGGGGTTATGGCTCTAAACAAGTCACCAAATACTTCTGCTGTGGCTGCCCCAGCTCTTGCCTTTTACCAGATGCTTTCAGCAATGTGTGAAGAGGTACAGATGGGCCCAACCCTGCAGAATTGAAGAGACCACTCACGACCAGAGACATTGCAGCCTCTGAGTATTGGGCTGGCATGGCAAGCCAGCAAAGGCCATCCAAAACAGCCCTCGGCCACACAGCCAGCAGAATTTCCCTGTTTGCTGTCCTGTGTCAGGCACATACAATCCTTTCTCTCAGTGTGAACTCTTAATGTTTTCTGTGCAAACCCCATCTGCTAAGGTTCAGGAAAACCCAGAGAAACCTCCTCCCCACAGATCCCCAGGGCTTTAACATGCATTGGTGGCCAGAAGCCAAGTACATTTTGGGGAGTAGCAGCAAACAGCTGCTTTTCAGACTCTCCACAACACAGTTTTAAGACTTGCTCCATGCAGTTATTACTAACATGATCCAAGCTCAGCTTCCAGCCTTGGAATGAGCAGGACCTATTAGTCTCTTTTCCTAAGGAAACATCATGCACAGTGATCATTAACACTTTTTAACCCACTGGCCAGCTTCAATCAAACCTAGCAGCCAGGCAGCAGTCTTGGAGACCCCAAGGTCCTACGAGGTTCATGAACCATATCTGTGGCTGGGACAGTGGAAATGAAAGGAAAAGCAGGCCAACCTGTATGAGACCTCAGAGAGCCCAGTGAGACTGAGATGCTGTGGATGACCCACTCCAGGAAAGCTTTGAAATGTTTTTCCATCTGGATGGACACAGGAGTGTCCAGAGGAAAAGCAGATTTCAGTATTTCCAGTGTCATTTTTCTACAGCAGTATAATGAACTTACACTCTCTGTCCAACGTGTCTCTGTTGGAACCAGCCCTTGCTGCGAGGTGAAAACGGAGAATTAATTTTGTAAAAGTCAGAAGCCTCTCAGAGGGCTTCTCTGGTGCCAGCTGCAGTTGCTTCCCCTTGGTTGGAGGGACAGCCACATCCAGCCAGGCAGTGAGGAAAACGAGGAAACTACTGCTCTCTATTTGAAAACATGCCTTTGTTCAAAGCAGTGTTTTTGCCATGAGCACACGTGCCTGCAGGGAGCTTCCTTCAGGGACTCAGCTGTAAAATGAGGCCACAAGGGCAGGCACAGAAGGACTGCAGAGTCCCCCGGCTGTTTCTTTGAATGGCTGCCTTAACAAGGAGGTACAATGACAGCCTGTGCTCACAGAGACTTCGAAAACCAGCCAGCAGTAGCTTCCTCACTGGATTTTTTTTTTTTAATTCTAAGCTGCACATTTTTAAACAGAAGATTAGCATGTCTCCTGTAATAGCAGCAGTTTTGCTGCAGTGTCTCAGCAGAAGGCAGCTAAAGAGGACAAACTGAATCTGTACACAAGGAATTTGCAATGAGCAGTCCTTCCTCAGGACTGGCCTCAGCACAGATGACAGAAAGCTGTGCTTCTTCACTGATGCAGGCTAAAGCAACCTAATTAAAGATGCCAGAAGTTATTTCTAGTAACAAAGCCAACAAACACTCGTCTGAGTGATTAGCATTTTTCAGACTCATTAGCAAATAAAAATGAAAAATCTTGATCCCTTTCTTTTGGTTCAGTGCTGCAATGCTTCCCTAAGGCAGAGGCCAGCTAAAAAGAGGGGCTCTGAGAGATGTGCAAAGATAGTACCATTGTCAACCAAAGAAACCTCCTTCAATTATTCAGAGCATCTGCTGTTCTCGAATTTCTCATTCTTAGAGCTCCAGCTACGTGGTGCATTTGGCAGTAGTCCTTATTAACTCATAACAGCACAAGTAAGGAACATATGCATTCACAAGATAATTAATGCTCAAAGTGAATATTGTGGCAAGAAGTTTCCATACACATTTGCAAACTATCTGCCAATTACATATTTTTGAAGAGTAGGGAACTTCATATGGAAAAGGTGAATGTAATCCTAAGTAGACAGGAAACAAGACTGTTTCTATTTTCCAACTTCATTAACAGCCAGAAAATTGACCAAAATACTCACAAAGATGCAAGCATTCAAAACCAGTGAACAGGGCATATAGTCAACTGACAACTGGGAAAATCAGTCTCTCTGACATCTACCAGTAATATTTTTCATCTGAAAGGCACACTGGAGTTGAATTCATGGCAAAACAATATTTAAGAAGGTAGCTGTGAGAGCTTCCTCTCTATACTGCCGTGCTATGAGTTAGAAAAATTCAATCAGACCTTGTTATCTCCATGGCTAAACTAGGATACTGAAATGACATGAACTTGATGCAGAGTTGACAGACAGCATGCTCATTTTATCATATTAATCCTTTTGCAGTGTATTCCTAATGGCATTCTCATTCCGAGATCCCTTTTACAATGTATCCCCTTGATGGGAGAGAGGATGCTCCATTTGGCCAGCCAGCCCAGCCCATCCTACCAAGCCATTGCATTGCATCTCCTCGGGAGCGATTAGACACTGCAGCTGACTGAACCAAAGAAATCCCCTCTGTTTCTTCCGTTGTCACAGATACATTACCCTTTCTGGGTCTCTGCAGAACTGCTGGCAGCATTTCTTTCCAAGGTGCCAGCTGAAAGGGAGCCTGAATAAATCAGCTAGAAGTGGCTGGATCTCCATATATATGGTCTGTCAGGGAAGGCAAGCAAACTACCTCCAGTAAAACCATGGTGAAATGGTGAATAATACACGCCAGCAACTTGCAGTAAGGCTCTCTACACATTTATATACCTATATGTGTTTGTATATATAGACACACATATAGATACATCAGTGATGTGCATGGTAAGGCGTGGGCAGGTTCAGAGTGTTGTCTGCACTGTGATACTTCACAAACCACCGATCCGGTTATGTTCCTTTCAATCAAACTTTTTTGACTCCCGCAGCTGGTCAAAAAAGAGGAGTGGGTATTATCGCGCATTTTTCCTTATTCCCCTTTCACTCCACAAGCCATCCCGTCTTAAAACTCTCTTAGAAAAGTGAAAAAGTGCTCAGCCGTGTTAGGAAGGGGCCCTTTCAAACCATCCGGTCCCGAAGGCGGTCCCCAGCCGCAGGGCTCCGCTCGGCCGGGGCTGCCCCGTCTCGGAGCTGATGGGGACACAGCGCCATGGCCCTCAGCAGCCAAGCGCAGAGCCCCGGTCCTGGGGAGGGCAGGTGGGCTCAGCCCCGCCGCAGGGTCTCTCTCCATGGCGGTGGGATGGGTGCCAGGCACCGAGGGCACGGGCAAGGGGGTGGGAAAGGGGGAAGGTGCGCGGCGAGACGAGACGCGACACTTACTGCAGAACTGCCTCCGCCTGACCCTGCAGCGCCACAGCCGCGTCCGCACCCAGTGCAGGCACGGGGACAGGTCCATGGCTCCAGGGGCCGCCCGGGCCCGGGGCCACCTGGCACGGCCCGCTCCCCGCCGGGCAAACCTGCGGCAGCCCCCGGCCAACCTCCGCGCCGCCGGCAGGATGCGGCGGGCGGCCACCCAGGCCCCGCCGTCCCTTTGTCGCCATGCCATGTTTTATGCATGAAGGTAATTTCATCCCTATTCTTCGCGCCTGGTGTCTACGTGAGCTCCTGCGACGTGGAGGAGCCACTGGCATCAGTCCCTGGGGAGAGCGAGCTCAGGGGGAGGCGAGGAGCGAGCATCCCTCCCGGGGCGGGGGAAGGTGCCCATGGCAGGAACGGGCCTTTCCCAGCCTCTGCGGAATGGGCTGAAGTTTACACGTGTAAGTCTGCAGGGGACCTTGGAATGAGGAGACATCTGAAGATATTTGGGAGGCCTGCGGAAACCCATGTGCACTCTGGTCACAAAATCACGGCCTGCATTTGAAACCTCAGTCCCGCTGCTGCCTTGTGAGGAAACAGGAGCATTTGAGGGCAGTACAGCTTTAGCGTGTCCATGTCAGTGCTGCACTGGTAGGGGTGGTCAGCATTTCCCACATTCTAATTTCAATTTTGTTATATACAGTAATTCACAGAGTGCCCCTCGCAACACTGTCACTGCTGCCTGAGGCGATTCTTTTATAACGTGTCTAAAAGGCCCCTTCTTCAACGAGTTCACACAACCACAGTATTTCACAGAATAATCTGAGTCACAAGGATCATCGAGTCCAACTCCAGGCCCTACATAGGGTTATCAAGTCCAGCTTCCAGCCCTGCACAGAACCACCCCCAAGAGTCACACCATGTGCCTGAGAGTATTGCCTAAGCACTTCTTGACCTCTGCCAGGCTGGTGCTGTGACCACTTCCTTGGGGAGCCTGTTCCAGTGCCCAAACACCTGCTGGGTGAAAAACATTTTCCTAATATCCTGCCTAAACCTCCCCTGACACAAATCCAAGCCATTCCCTAGGGTCCTGTCACTGGTCACTACAGAGAAGAGATCAGTGTCTGCCCCTCCTCTTCCCCTCACAAGGAAGTTGTAACTGCAATGAGGTCTCCCTTCAGTCTCCTCCAGGCTGAACTGACCAAGTGACCTCAGCCACTCCTCATTCGGCTTCCCCTCAAGGCCCTTCACCATCTTCAATGCCCTCCTTTGGATGCTCTCTAAGAGTTTAATATTTTATATTGTGGCACCCGAAACTGCACATAGGACTCAAGGTGAGGCTGCCTCAGTGCAGAGCAGAGCAGGACAATCCCCTCCCTTGCCCGGCTGGCGATGCTGTGCCTGATGCCCCCCAGGACACGCTTGGCCCTCCTGGCTGCCAGGGCACTGCTGACTCAGATTCAACTTGCCAGCAACCAGCACCCCCAGGTCCCTTTCCACAGCACTTCTTTCCAGCATCTCATTCCCCAGTCTGTACATACATTTGGCAATTTAGGCCCTGTTCTCATACCTTAAAGCTTTGCCTCAGAAAATACATTTGTGGGGTTTACTTTAAATGTTCCCTATGTCACAAGAAAGAGGTTACCACAAACACACACACACACACGTACTGCACACCTGTTACCAGGCAAGAGCAAATCTAAGACATGGGTCTGGAGTACGCAGGCTGTGTTGCAAATGTATAAGCTGTATCCTACCCAGCAGGATTCCTGAAGCTTTTCCCTTGCCACATGCAGCTGAGACCACTGAAGGCTGGACTCGAGGACAGCAAGCCCTGCCACATGTGCCAGTGTAACTGGAGAGTGGTCGATGGCCAGGTTTCAGGTTTCCTTGCCATTTGAATCTCTCAGTAGGGTCATCCAAAGGGCCATAGTTGATTTTTTGCTCTTGACATAGGCAGGTAAACCTTGTGCTCTCATTGTAATGATAGGTAAAACCCAGAGGATGCATTTCAGCTTCATTTTAAAGCCCTTTTGATTAATCCTGAGCTGGACTAAATGTAGCATTTTGAATCCCTATTGGGAATATGAAACAACTCTGTGTTATTTGACCCTGAAGGTTGCATTAAAGCCCAGGCGTAGCTCATCCACACTGGGAATTCACACTGCATTCTGCATGACAACCCCAAGCAGCCTAGAGATTTAAAAGCAAACCCACAAAACACTGTCAAATCAAGATATGAAATTCCACAGACACTCATTACATTTTGCCAAGCAACAGTCATGTCAGATTATTCATTTGGAGCTGATCAGAAATGAAAGTAATGGATGGTGCAGAAACACTTTGAAAAATATGAAGAATCCATGTTGAGTCTTGTGTCACTGTGCATTTGGAGACTGGTCAGAGTGATTGGCCACATACTGTAGTGGGCAACACTGCTGCTGTAACAGGGAGCAGGCTGTGTTCCCCATCGACTTGCTTCTGGTATTTCAATGGGCACCATCACCTGTTTTTCTTTCTATCAAGAAGGACTCGTCCTATGATGCTTAGATCTGCTGAAACCATGGCTGTACCAGAGTGAAAGGGATTCCTGGGTCACCATGTCCAGCCTCAGCTGCTTTGACATTCTCAGCATATTCCCAGTCTTTAATAAATTATTAGCTCAGAAGTAGACTTCCTGTCCTCTTTTACTTGAGGAAGAAGGAAATAGGAGTGGAGGGGACTTTAGGTGGTGAAAAATCACTTCTTGATTAGAATTCAGCACAGCTGTGATCTCAGTGTCATCAGTTACTTGCACCGATGCTGATGCACATAATTTACAGCAATAAATGAGATATAACAGCAGGTGTGTGTGGGCTGGAAACAGAAATTAGACCTGAAATGAGAACGGTATGACGGCTTTGGTGTATTTTATGCTTTAATAGTGCTTATAATTGTCTTTTTAGAACTGTGCAGACAAATAGAATAATATAAGAGATGGGCTAGGTAGGATTCAATTTTGCTTGTTTAAGGAAAATATATTACAATGACAAGTATATTTGTGCTGATGATAGCTTGTTTTCTTCAGTACTTTATGTTTATCCTCCTCCCTTTTTTTCTTTTTTAAACAGAAACACACCTAAGCTTACAACTAGATATTTGTAGACGTATTTTTACCTTAGAGTAGGCAGAAGTCATAATTTTTACACTTGATTGGTTTCAATTCAGTATTATTTTTTTTCATAACATTCTGTGTGATTTGCGTGCATCCCTCTGGCACCAGAGTGCAAAGGAGACATTCAGAAAAGCTTAATTATGCACATCGTTTTTGACACCACCACCCCTTCAATTTTACTCCTGTAAATGAATGATGACATGTCAGAGTCACAAGGCAGGGCACTCAGTACATGTGTCTTTCTGCATTTTCCTTTAAAACCTTGGTGCAGAGGAAGAGACATGCAGTTGCACAGAGGGAATAGGAACTGTTGAGCCGGTTTGCACCGAGTCATGGTGCTCCCGGAACTCCAGCCTACAAGAAAAACCTTGGCAACAGCTAATGAAGGCATCAGCCAACACAGGCAACATCTTTTAGCCATCACAGAGTTCCTAAGGTTAAATATAACTGCTCAATCTGATGCTCACCGTTGACCTTCCAGTGCAATGTGGTTGTCTAGCAGCTGCTGGTATTCCTCTGGAAAGACAGAGACCTCCTACAGATCATGATGACCACAAACTGGTGCCTCAAGCTCTGACATGTGGCTCTACTATTTTCTTCCTTAGCATGCTGCTGGTAAACAAACACAGTTCATGAAACCTTTTCCTCAGCAGAAGGGATCTGATGTGGGGCTAAGTTCCCCCAACACTCTAAAAGGCTTTGAGGTGCTCTGACTGCAATATAAGAAAGAACTTTTCAAGTTAGCAAACCACAACCCTGCTAAATGTCAGAGCATTGTTCTTTGGCATGCCAAAGTTCTATTTTGTTGTACACTGGTGTTCAATCTTGTTTAATACTTGAAAGCAGTTGATGTAGTGATGTTAGTGGATGTCAAGAGTACACAGTGCAGTCTGGGATGGAATAAGAAGCTTTTCAGGGAAAGCTTCCACTTAAGCCCCTCACTCCGTGTGCTTCAGTGCAATGATTCAGTTAGTTAAATCACTGGCTAACAGGGTTTATAAATACTGCAGGGCGGGGTGGGGGGGAAAGGCAGGATTGCTGGCTGAGGAGACAGCCCTGGCCGCTCAGATGCCACACTGCAGTGCAGTGCAGTGCTCTTCTTGTGCCACCTACTGACCAGTTCCTCCTGGCTTTCAATTCGGAAACGGAACATTTTCCAGTTTATTTTTAAATGCAAGTATTTGATATTGGATTTTGCCCAAGCAATTAATAGCTAGTGAATACATACAGTCTTTGTGCCTTGATAGCAACGCTCTAATTTAGAGCTGAACCACCGTATCCTGCACTAGCTGGCTCAGTGCAAGGAGGATGGGATGGGATGGGATGGGATGGGATGGGATGGGATGGGATGGGATGGGATGGGATGGGATGGTCTGTGTTATCCAGCATGTCAGGTCCAACAGTGCTTTCTCTCTTGAAATATGTAATACCCCACTAAAATCATTATGATTGCCCAGATGTTCAAAATCAGAAGCTACCCGGAAAAGTTTGCCCTCTGTCCATAGGTGCTTTCTGGGACATGGCTGAGGTATGGCAAGGGGTTGACTTCTCATTCCCATATCAGGGAGTGGTATTGAAATGCAGCCTTCAGATCCTCACCCATCCTCTGTGTTACTAGAGAAACACTTTTCTTTTGGCTCTCCAACCCCCTGAAATTTGGAACTACCCTGCAGAATTAAGGTAATACTTTCAAAAAAAATTTTTTATTCAAAGTCAAGGCAATGGCTAAATGAATGTGTGTCCCCCCCACCCCCGAACATTTCTGAAATGCTTAAAAGTGGAAAACACATACCCTGTTCCTGTGTAGGTTTAGCTGTAAAGCTGCCCATTTCATTTATCTCAGGTAGATAGTGTTGGCCCAACACTGTGAGTTGCTCATCTAGTGGTGAAACAGGGGCTCAAACAATTGTAGTAGGCTCAGTATTAGTATTGCTCTGCAAATGTTTGTGATAGCCACTGTCTTCCTCACTCTGGCTGTGGCAGTCAACCTTCTGAAGGCTTCAGGTTAAAAAGAGAGATTCCAGCCCTCACCAAGAGCTGACTGAAACCTGTAAGGAGTAGCACATTGATAGGACAAGGCTGGGATTGGGAATCTCATATGACTGTGGCATCAATAAGTAATTTCTCCACAATAGTACCATCAGGGGACTGTGCAGGCTGCAGTAGGTGCCCCATCAGAGCAGGTGGTTGTTGTTCTAGAGCTTCTCACAAGGAAAGGTGTGGTCAGAATGACACTCTTTTCTACATATGATTTTAAATGACCACTTTGCTCTGAGGCCAAAGCAGCCTGGACCAGGCCAAGGCGTGATGCTGGAGAAATTGCTTCCAGCTGCACTTTTTACCTCCCACTTGTGCTCTTCTCCAGCTGCACATTTCAGTGGGGCCACGACCTCAGTGTGTATTTAAAAAAATATGTGAAAAATAAGCTTTCAGTTTTCTTTGTTGCTAAATGGGCTGCCTCTTGCTACTCTTTATTAAATGGGAAGATATTACAGGCTTATTCATGCTATACTAAAAACATGATGTAGATTTCATATACTCTTTAAAAGGGACAACAAAGAGACCATGGATAAATTCTGTATTTGGGGACACAATATTTTCTTTCTAATTATTTAAAGTTCAGTATGTGATCTTAATTAATGCTTTCTTCTTGCATTTTACTTGTTGGCCTGCAGGCAATTTCTTCTAAAATTAATTGGATTAATCATTCCAGAAATCTCAACTGGATGTTCACATATATACTAAATATTTTTAGAAACAATTTCAAAGATTGGCAAGCATTTGGATTTTCTTGCCAATAAACTTGGCACACCACTGTACATTGAGAAGTCTTTTTAGATAGCTGTGGGAGATTTCTTGTTCTGTGCTCAACTATCCTACAGGACCTGCCACAAAGCATTGAACATTCAGGATTTAGAGATCATCTAATGCTTCCCATGTGTGTACATAGATTTGAGTCAGAAACACTGCAGGCAGCTCACCTCTGGAAAAAAAGGCTTTTAAACTAGGTTGCTGGCCCAGAATAACAGCGGGAGACATGACAGTCATACCTCTTGAAATATTTATCTTAGCTTTTTCTCATCAAACATTGAAAATACAGCTGCACCACTTACGGGTCCATAAATATATATTGTACTTAAAGCAAAATTCTGTTGTTTCCTTAATCTTTTCCTAAACTTCCTTTTTTTCCAAGTTACCCAGTGCAGTGAAACCAGTTCATTAAGCCAGGCTTTCAGGCTATCCAGCCTTTCACAGGTGTGAGAGCTAAACCAGCTGCTAAACCCTTTCAGATGGATAAACTCAGGGTCTATAGGACTGTGTTTCTGCAAAGGAGGATGCCGAAAATAGGAGTTGCTGTGAGAGTGGAGTTCACATGGACGTTTCCAGTATGACTTTACTGTAGTCTTCCTCCTTGAAAGGTGCACTCAAGCAGAACACCAGAAAGCACACAGCGAATTTGTGTCTGTTAAGAACCTTTGGAACACTTTATTAGAATGCTTTTATTAGATAAGTAGGTCTCACTCTAAAGGCCTCTTAATCAAGAATAAGTATGATTTTAAGTGATATCCATTCCCAAATTTATTGAGCTGTTTTCAGCAATTTCCTTTGAAGCCTGCTCCCTTAATTCCTCTTTTAAAGTGTCATTTCTGATAGCCTTGTTAATCAACTCGTCTGTTAATTTTGTCTCAAATTTCCCGAGTTTAGCTGTACTCTGTATTCTTGTAACTATTTTTTCTCTTCTTACTCTTTTAAAATGTGCTGGTTGATAACACATCGCTGTTTTCTCCAGCCCTGACTGTTTCTATTATTCTGCATTTTTCTCTTTAAAGCTATCTTTTGGCAATTATGACTCCATGTCTTGGGGTGACTTTGTGATGTGTATCCCCTAAAAGTACCAAACACAGCACTCCAGGAACTTCACAGGCCAGAAATTTACATCTTTGTTTGTCAGGGTTATGCTTTTGCAAGCACCATGGTATATATATGAGGGAAGCTCACACCCTGTTCGCATTTCAGTCTTCACAACTGACTTTCTATAAGTAAATTTATCTCCTTGGATTCAGATTTCTTATTTACATAATAGTGATTATTACTATGCTTCAAGAATTTTAAATAATATTCCATAGAATAAGGAGTGGTTAATTATCTCCTATAATTATAACATACTTGGTTACCTTAAACCAGGAGAAGATGTAGCCCTTAGACTAAGATTTTTAAAGATGAGTTATTTTTTACCTCCCACTATCCCTTCAGATAAATTGTCTGTTTTAATAATCCTGACAGAAGGTGCTGCTCACCTCTTAGAATGGACATAAACAAAGAATCACCACCTCTTGTGCCTAATATTATATGGAGTCCCAGTGCAGACATTTGCCTTCATGATTTCTGACTTTATAAATCTGATGGAGACCCTAATGGCATGACTCAAAGCCAAAGAAAAGTCTAAACCTGTGTTCTAAACTATTGTCTTCTCAGACTGAGGTTGCACAAGAGACCAGGTGGGATACAGATGGGTTCAAATTTCTCTATAGTTTGACAGAAACTTTTCCTTCCACTGGCTCATGACTCAGATGCTTTTGCTAACTGACTGCCTTAGAAAAGCATGCCTGATTAAACATTTCTGGGCATTGTTTCTGCCCCGCCTCGCTCCCCTCTGAAACAAATGACTGTATAAAAATAATCTTTTAGGCTTATTGCAGAGAATCAAAGACTTGAACTCGGTGCACTGCTGTGAAGGCACATCAGTGGTCATCCAGCAAACAAAACCAAATAATTGAGTCCAAAAAATCGTGTTTCAAAAGTAGTTTGCCTCAATCCCATAGGCACATTCTTTTCCTTCTGAAATTCTGAAACTTCCAGGCTGCAAAAGCTGAAACTTGAAAATTATGTTCCCAATATTTGTAATAAAAATACAAAAAGAGGCATCCTGTGTTTCCAGCAGAGTGATAGCACTTGCATCATGACGTAAATAAACCATGAGTTAGGCCTGAGCTTCTCTTCAAAATGAAAAGCCTGATCACAGCTTTATTGAAAGCTTTCTGGTCTGAAACTCGGTTTGATGTGTCACACAGCTTGCTCAGAGAATGATAGAAAAATTGAGATTGGAAAGGGCTTTTGGAGGGCATTTGGTCTAACTCCATGTTCAGATTGGGGTCAAACAACATTTCTCAGGGCCCTCTCCAACTGTGCTTTGAAAGGTTTCCAAGGACTCAGCTAAGAGAACAGTGCCAAGTACCTAAGGTCTTCTACCTACATTAAATAAAGACAGGCCCTTTCAGTCCTGAAAACTAAAAATTCCTGGGTTTTGTCCTAGACTCATTTTCTGAAATGCTAAGGCTCCTTTCCCTTCAGGTTTGGCCGTAACCAAAATTGTACACAACCCCCACATCAGTACAATTCTCTGGGATGGCCATCAAGAGGTGTTTCATCCTTTGTCCTCCTTTAGGAGCACAACCACACGTGCCACGGTGGGACAGCCTTGGGTGCCTCCTGCTGCTGCCAGCTGGTTTGGCACAGAATCAATCCGTCTGGCACCCTCTGGACAGACTGGCAGGCATACAGTTGTGTGTGCAATCCACACAGCTTTACACTGACCTGGGACTCAGTGTATGTGCAAACATTCACACAGCGTTGGAAACACCCAGTTCAGCTGGAAACACCATTGCAGCTGAATAGCTAAGTGCTGGGATCTTTTCCAGGGCCTTTGGAGACTTTGCCAGGGGCTCCAAAATGTTCACTGGCTCTGGAGCACAGGTGGCACAGTCATGAGAACTGACTTGGTTGATGTGATAAGTGAGTGGAGAAGGAGCTGTCATCACTTAACAGAGAAGAAAATAAAGATAATGAAGATAATGACATAGAAGGTGATGCACATGAGGCCTACAAAGAGAGATATTATTGCTCCCAACCTGAAATGTGGTTTGTGCATCTTGGAACAATATGTGATGTCCAAAAGGGCTCCTGCGCAAGCAAAATGTTTGTGCAAAGCAAATTCTTCCAAACTGGGAAGTTCAGAACAAGCATTTCCCTTTGCTTAGGAAAGAGGTTTGGATGAGTCTTTCAGCTCTTAAATTCATAAAGGTTCACTGAACAGTGATCCTTAAGCCCAAAAAGCAACAGAGCTGGAAAATCTGGGTTACTCTGACTTCATTTGTTGCGTGGGTTAAAGTGTCTGACATTGTCACTGTGGCCAAATGGCCATTTACATCATTATAATGGTCACCCATGTAAACGTCAGCGGTTTTTTTTCCCTGGGCGTCTTCAAGAGATGACTCTTGTACTTTGGGAGAAACTCTGCACTCTGCACAGGCAAAACAGACTGAGCTTGAATCAGGTAACACTTTCATTGCCAGCCTCCAGACTAGCCCAATGAACTTTTCAAGAGCAGGAACATGATTTGCATTGTCTTCCTCACTTGCTTTTTCACCTTGGGCAAAGCTTTCAGCCAATACCTGAAGAAGTTAGACATACCCTCCCTGGCATCTCTGCTCAAAATTCACCTTTTCCATGCTGAAGTACAGATCATTCTTATCTGACATCACCTAAACTCAGTGGATGAGCAGAAATGTCTGTTTTCCCCCTCTTTCACTCTTATCTTCCCTGCACACATCATCAGCTTTAACCCAGTTTGCCTACCTGATTCTTCTTGTCCACTATGTAGACACAGAGGACATGAGGTGATGCCTAACTACCTTTGAATATTTTGTTAGTACCAAGCCCAGCACAATGAGTTCTTAGGAGTTGGTGCAATTTAAACAATAAAATTAAATCCCCACATAGGAAGAAATGCCAGGTTGGAGTGAGGGGTGTTTCAAGCCCACTACACTTCCATTTCCTTGAGCTAAAATGGTTTTGAGTCCCGTTTTTTGCTAGTATGACAATTAAGAAACGGGCGATTTAAACAGAATCTCAAAGGTTATTTGTTAAGTTTTATGGTGGAAGCAGAAACAACATCCTGAAGCCAAAACTCGTCCTGTCCCCAGATTATGATGGCTTTTCTTCTGCTTCCTAGGCCAAGGTCTGTCCTGGAGAGGTCTGACAAGGGGCTGGGGAACCAGGGCTAACAGTGTCAGAAAAGTTCACTGGGAGATCATCCTACTCCTGCTTGCCCAGTTCTTGCAAATGGTTTTATGGAGAAAAATGTTCCTCAAATTCCGGCAAAGAACTAGGAGTGAAGTCTCCCAGTGAGACGATCCTTGAGCTACCGTCTCCCTGAAGGATAGTTTGGCTGGAGTAAAAAAACCCTGTCTGGCTGCTAGGTCAGCAAAGCCTCCAAAGCTATTTTCTCTCCCTGGGAGACAGGAAGTGTAGTTGTTCTTAACCACACAAATACATAAATGAAAAAGCACAAACCCATGTTTATACTGATATTTCTACGGCTCCTCAAAGAAATGATGGTTAAAGAAAACTTTGCCCTATAGGGAATGGACAGATGATCCAAAATGGAATAGGATTATTTTTATTTTAGCACTTTACAGCCACAAGGTGTCACTCCTTACTCACATGAAGAACTAGTGGCTGGTATACTGTTCTCAAGCAGACCTGAAGCAAAGTTTATGGCTCCTCCAGGAGCAAGAGCGGTTAGAAAAAAAGAGAATGAAAAGCCAGTAAATGCAAAGGACAAGCATAAAACTCAGCTGCAAAATCTTCTCCTTTCACCTTGGAAGGAGATCGCATACATGCTTTGTAGTATTAGATACACAGCTTTCCTGCATAGCTAATGGATTAAATCAAAACTCAATTCCATTGTTATTTTCCTGCAGTATTTCAGTTTTGATGAGATATATTAAAAAGTTGCACTCTCCTCAACATGTTTCTATTTAATGAAGATGTGAAAGAGATCAGCAAAAACCAAGAAAGCTTTAGAGACACATCCAGAAACACTTAACACTTCAGAATAACAAGTGACAGAAGAAAAAGACAGTGACAAAAAAGGAAAAAGTCAGGCTTTCAAAAAGCTCAGCATTTACATGTCTGTTAAATAGCCAGATTTTTCAACAGTGCTTCAGTAATGAAACACCTTCTTGCCAAACTGATGCTTTATAAACAGCATTTCTGTCCTCAGAAATCCTTTCTGAGAGTTAACAGTCCAGCTGAAACATAGCAAAGACGTTTTTCCCTTTTACCATAGCTAATGGACACTGAATTCCCTCTGGGTTCCCTGGGTGAGCTCCGTGTGCTCCGAGTGGCAGTTCAGCATTCAAGTACCGACACTGAGTGCTAGCAGGAGAGAATAGCACTGATTTGCCAAAGAGGAAAAATACAAACTACATGGCACGTGTAATTTAGTGCCATTCTGAACTGTCTCTTTCAGTGCTGCTATATGGTTTCTTTTCCCCCGTGAGCAAGATTGTGTCTGAATATGCATGAATTTATGTTCCATGTTGTCATATTAGGGAGGAGGGAGGTGTTTTGGTCTTCCTTTAGGGATTTCTTACACATTTGGAAAAAGCTGTAAAGGGGAGAAAAATTCTCTCTGTCCAGTCCACAGCAAAGTAGTCTTTTAGTGCCTTCACACTCTGAAAATCGATTAAAGTTGGTTGGTTTTCACCTGAGTAGGTATCTCCAGGCCCTAGGTAGTGCTTTTCATGCCTCCTTAGCACCCCTCTGCAGCACCGGCCGCCATCAGCTCTGCTGGCTTCACTGCAGTGGGTTCCCCCGTGTGACGGCATTAGAGCCACCAGATAGAGCAAGCTGTCACTTGGAGCGTCAGCTGACGGCCACACGGTCACACAGGCGCCGCCGGAACCTGGAGCTTATCAGCACGACCCTTGATTACTAGCGTCATTCCAGCTTAAGGGGGAAGAAAGCCAGCTCAGCTGCTGGAGACTTGACTGAGTTGGCAGCTCAAGGAAACACTTTCTCTTTCAAATCAAGCCTATTTCATGGGGAAATCATCGTTACACAGAAAACATTGCAAGCTCTGTGAAAGGTCTCTAGGGAGAAGCTGCACTTCACAAGGGAATTAGCATAAACTAGGTGGGCCTTCCAAGGGAATAAGAAGCAAATGATAATTTAATGCCTTGGGAAAAAAGGAAAAGAGGATCGCAAGTCTGGTGAAGCAGGAAGCTGCTTCAGGAGAGATTACTTTTTGTAAGTACTACAGGGAACTGAAAAGACTTCACTGGGCAGCTTCCATCCCCTGGCGTGAGCATCTCCTGCTGTCTCAGCTTTGGCACGTTCTGCGCTCAGTGTGCTGGCATGTGCTGCATTAAATACATTGGCAGATATTGCATCTCCCCAAACTAACTGGTGTACGCCGTGTGCCCGTGTCCAGGCCGGTCCCTTGTGCTGCAAGGACATCTGGCACATTTTCCCTAACTCAAAAGCAAAAGTTTTATGGCTGAACATCCTTGTTTTGGAAATACCGGCATCGCGGGGGCCTAATTCCTTTGCTGGGAAAGGAAATGAGTCGATGGGGTGCGTGCAGCTGGGAAGAGTGAGGAGGAGTGGAGTCTTTGTGTTTGAGGCAGTTTTTTTCCCTCTTTTTGTTGAATCACGGCTAAATACATAAATCCAACAATCCAGGACAGCATGGGACAAAAACTGAAGATCACTCTCAGGTGCAGGTAGAACATAAATAAGGTCTGCCAAAGGTCTAACTGTATGTGTGTTCACCCTGAGATGATGACAACACACATTTTGCTGTTTATCAAAGAACATTAATTTCAGATGCTCTCTGATGTAAAACTGGAAATAGATACACAGTTACTCCCTGGGTAACAGTAATAAACTAAAGGTTCACAGAGATCCTAGTTTCCTGGGAAATGTGCCTACAACACTGCCCTTGGAAAGGAGCAGTCAGCCTGATTTGTGTCAGACTGTTCGTGCTCAGCAAAGGTCAGAAGTGCCTATACCCCTTGTCAGGAACCCCTCAAGACTCCCTGGAGATGCATGAAGCAATTGTGGCTGGCAGATGCTGTAGAAGAAAGCTGGGTCTCCTCAACAGTTTCAAAATATTGATGAGGTTTTTTCTATCGTCTACCCCTGCCCCAATGAACGAGTTTCTCTTCCTCAAACCCTGTCCTTTGGGTGTCCTGCTGTCATTGATGCAGATCTCAGGAGTCCTGATGATTTCTCTGCCAGGGCTCTGACAGTGCTGAGGTGAATGCTGAATTAGCTCTTCAACTTCTATTTTCACCCAAACCCACAGTTTTCCACCTCTGCTTCCTCCCCGCCCTATTTGCAAATATTGCAGTATGTATATTTTACTGCATGCTCACTGTATGGGATATTTTTAACCAGGTTGTTTCCATCTCTCGTTCTCCTTATTTTGGTTTTGACTTATTCCAAGTTTTACCCTTCATATTTAAATGTGCTGCAATTAAAAGAGAGGTAGGAAAACGCAGGACAATATGTCTGCTTGCAGCACAAGGAGTGTCACTGCCAGCTTCATGTGTCCTTGAACTGAGCTGGTCAGCTGGGCTCTGCTCCAGTGCCTGGGGATGTTGGCAGGGTCAGCACAGCCCCTCAGTCTCTTCAGACCCCTCTGTCTGCTGCCAGGCTTATTTAAGGTCCTATTGATAATCTGTCTGTACACCCATCAGAAACACAGCCATGCTCACAGTTTAATGCAAGTTGTCTGACAAAGATTTTCAGCTTCTGTTACACTGAATGCAAATGAGTGTGTGTAACACTGACCAAGGTTTCCTGTTATGAAGCTACCTGGGAATAAGGGAACTCACTTGTCTACCCAGATAACTTCGTCTGTATAGAAGACTGAATAAAGCCATGCCATGTATACATGAAATAGATGATATCTTGTCTGGTAATATATAAATCCAGATTCTTTTAACTTTCAAAAAGCCTATGGCAACATTTAGTTAAAAACGGTTTTAAAGGTAGAAAAAGAATGCCAGGAGCCTCTGTGTGAATACCAAAACAAAGAGACTTTTTCTTAAGAGTAGGCTAAAAAAAAAAAAGAAAAGCAAGCAAGTAATCAACCAGGCTGGTGGTAGACTACAGTCCTCTCTAGGAAAGACTTTTAGCTGCCTGTGTCACTTGGTATCTCACAGCAAACCCTCTCTTCCCTCTGTGCCAACCGAGACAACAGCCTAGCTGCTTGAAATCAGAGAGCAGTGGAATTTTCCAAAGCACAAAATTTAATGGGTTGTTACAAAACAAAAATAATTTTTGACCTCTTGCTGAAGAATGGGGAGCTAATGCTTTCTATCAGCAGAGAGCTGTTAACGTGTTGAAAAGATGACGCTGATTCCTTGATGGCGGCACAAATGAATTAGAATGAGGGAAAGAAAATTGTCATCTTGTGCTGAGCACCTCATAATTTTGCTGTCAGTTGAAGAGCTGAGATTACTGCCGGCAGCAGATAATACACAGTGAAAGGAACCAAAAGCATCAAGTTGCAGGGGAAAAAAAAGATGAGCATGTGTGCAGTGAGGCAGGGAAGGAAGAAAGGGTAATAAAAACCTGTTCTGAACACTACATTAACCACTTAGGGGCAGACTGAAGGCTGCGAAATGGATCCTTTCTGTTGAAATGAAGATAAAAAAATTAAAAAAGAACTCACCCCTGACACTGCTTTGTTTTACTACACGTAATCATAATCATCTGATATATTTTTGCTTTGAGAAACGGTGTTACAGAAAATGACAGCCAAAGTTGTTGACTGGGGAAAATGCTTCCAAAAATCTCTAATGAAATTAATGGTTCCACTGGGGAGGTAACCATTAATTGTTTTCAGAGATCATTTGAGCACTTGGACTTGATGACAACTGGTGCTCCTATTCTAAAAGCAAACTTCAGGCTGATTGTGAAATAAGTTGTTCTTGTTGTAGTAGTTTGTTATGTAAATCGTACAGAGGGGGAACAGAAATAATACCATTTGACCTATACTGCTGACAGAAAAGAGCAGTTTACAAACTGTGAATGTTACAGCCAGTCATACAGTTTTCTATTTGCAATCTTTATGTCCTGCCTTAAATAAAATGTGGTCTTGTTTCTGCTCCCCTGACTGGGAGGCATCTGTAATTGAGATCAAACTGTGAGCTGGAGATTAGAAACTGCAAATAGTTATTCATAAACTTGTGCTTTGCAGATCACTGATTACATTCTGAAGAATTATGTGGGTAATTCTTTCCTAATACCAAATACATTCAGTTACTGTGTGGTCTTTACAACGGTGATTTGGGATCAGAGAAATGGCAGAGTGGTCTAGAGCCTTCATGGCAAGTTAAAAGATAATCTGTGATTTTTCTGGAGCATCTGCTCTTTATGAGTGTGATCTCAATATATACTGACTTATTCTTCATGTGGATCTTCTCACCTGGATTTCAGTACAGCCCTGCAAAGAGTTGTAACAGCCTGGTGTTGGATGTCAGCCCTGGTGGGCAGCTCAGCCCCACACAGCTGCTTGCTCACTCCTGCCATGGGCTGGGGGAGAGAATAGGAGGGGCAAAGTGAGAAGATGCATGGGTTGAGATAAGCACAGTTTAATAAGTAAAAAGGGAAGGAAACTAACAAAGAAACAAACAAAAAACCCCCACAAACACACACACAGCGAGAAAGCAACAACCAAAAAACCACCCAAGAAAGACAACTGATGCCAGAAACAGCAATTTCTGTCCTCGAGCCAACTAGTGTCTGGCCAGTCCCCAAGTGACAGCAGCCCTGGCAAACTCCTCCCAGCTTTTATTGCTGATCGTTATGTTGTATGGTATGGGATGTCCCTTTTGTCACAGAGGTTAGCTCTGCCCCCTGTCTGTCCCCTCCAAACCTCCTGCCCACCCCCAGCCCACTCACTGGTGCATCAATGTGAGAAGTAAAAGCATCTTTGATGCTGTGTGAGCACTGCTCAGCAGTAGCTAACACATACCTGTGTTATTATCAACATGATTTTCATCAAAACCCCACATCTTAGCACCATATAAGCTTCTGTAATGAAAATTAACTCTGCCCCAGCCAAAACCAGTACACCCAGAAATGAAAAGTGGTAATGGGGTGAGCAGAAGTGTTTTAGGCTGTTTTTGCTGATGGCATTCCATGGAACTTCAAGGCAGGCTTTCCTTCTGCAACCTCCTCATATTTGTGGCTTATCTCAGGAATTTTACAAGTATTTTTCCTCCTACTGTTCTCAAAGCATTCCTTTGGTGCTGCTGGCTTCAGGTCACTGCCTCTGCAGCAAAATGTCCGGTGATTTCACTGTATTGGAGAAGTTTTCTGAGCACCCTTCACCATGCAAAGGAGGAGAGACTGAGCATGTTCAGGCTTAGTGTATACTCCAGAAATAAACCATGCCAGGAACCCCTCTTAGCCCTGCAAAGCAAACACTGCATTAAAAAGCTGCTCCTGGATTTGAGCTTGCCAAGTGCCAGCTAGCAAACAACTCTCCATCACTGCATAGTGACTAAGGTGCTCCACAGACCCTTGAAGGCTAAGGGAGCTCATTAGCATAGACACAAGCTCCTACATGCTCATCATTCTTGTCACCCAGCAACACAGAATCATAGAATGGTTTGGGTTGGGAGGGACCTTAAAGATCATCTAGTTCAACCCCTTGCAATGGGCAGAGATGCCACCCATTAGACCAGGTTGCTCAGAGCCCCATCCAGCCTGGCCTTGGACACTTCCAGGAATGGGGCATCCATAGCCTCTGTGGGCAACCTGTTCCAGTGCCTCACCACCCTCACAGTAAAGAATTTCTTCCTAATATCTGTCTGTTTGAAACCATTGCCCCTTATTCTATTACATGTCCACTACATGCCTTTATAAAAGGTCCCTCCCTCTCCAGCTTTCCTGTAAGCTCCCTTTAGGTACTGAAAGGCTGCAATCGGGTTTCCCCGGAGCCTTCTCTTCTCCAAGCTGAACAGCCCCGACTCTCTCAGCCTGTCTTCACAGGAGAGAGGCTCTAGCACTCTAGTCATCTTCATGGTCCTCCTCTGGACTCACTCCAACAGGTCCACACCCTTTTGGTGCTGGGGNGTTTGAAACCATTGCCCCTTATTCTATTACATGTCCACTACATGCCTTTATAAAAGGTCCCTCCCTCTCCAGCTTTCCTGTAAGCTCCCTTTAGGTACTGAAAGGCTGCAATCGGGTTTCCCCGGAGCCTTCTCTTCTCCAAGCTGAACAGCCCCGACTCTCTCAGCCTGTCTTCACAGGAGAGAGGCTCTAGCACTCTAGTCATCTTCATGGTCCTCCTCTGGACTCACTCCAACAGGTCCACACCCTTTTGGTGCTGGGGATCCCAGAGCTGGTCTCAGTACTCGTCACTAGGCCATTAGATTTATGCATAGACAAACAGCCTTTCTTTTCACACGTGTAGTGTGGCCGTGTTTCTCCTGCTTTTTTTAAAGCTACTGGTGCAAATTTTANGGGTTTCCCCGGAGCCTTCTCTTCTCCAAGCTGAACAGCCCCGACTCTCTCAGCCTGTCTTCACAGGAGAGAGGCTCTAGCACTCTAGTCATCTTCATGGTCCTCCTCTGGACTCACTCCAACAGGTCCACACCCTTTTGGTGCTGGGGATCCCAGAGCTGGTCTCAGTACTCGTCACTAGGCCATTAGATTTATGCATAGACAAACAGCCTTTCTTTTCACACGTGTAGTGTGGCCGTGTTTCTCCTGCTTTTTTTAAAGCTACTGGTGCAAATTTTACCTCTTTTTTTTTTTTTGCTGGTAGGCAGAACACCTAACTGGGATGTGAAGTGATACCCTCAGTTGTTGGTAGACTTCCTTGCAGTACCCTGAGGGCCACGATGAATGGCGAGAACTGTTTCTTGCCCATTTAGCAAACCAAAACCTCTCACAACATTTGGATCAGTGGTGGCATTTGTCCCCAAATACCAGCCCTTTTAGGAATTAAAAATAGGGCTTGGAATTAATAGCCAAAAGATACAATTTTTCACTAAGACTGAAATGGCCATATGTGGAAGCAAACCTACTCAGAGGAACATATGCGGGTACACTGATAAAAGGAGGTTGTGTGTGTTGGTGATAATCCTATTGCACAGGATTTCTTTTCAGGTCTGAAGAGTGATGATTTGAACTTGAAAAATAGCACTTTAAAAATAATTTTCTCCAAGTCATTGGTGAAGTATATCCATCCAGAAAACCTGATGTGACCTCAACTTTACTGTGTTAGTCAACTCTTATGTTAATATCCTGTTATGGCCAGACACAGCAATGGCAATCTCATTTTGCCAGTAAATTCCTATTACATTGCAATACCACATCTGATGCTGTTTTATATTAGGAACATGAAGCTAGGACATTCTTTCAGTTTGCTCACATTGCTTTCCCTGCTTGCTAATTCCTCTATATTTTATTTGTAAAACTTCCATAAGCTGTCCAGAGATGACTGTTATTCCTTAATTTATTTTACAAAACATCTAGGACAACTCTGAGCGCTCTGGAAATGGCAAGGAGATCTCTAGGAAGATCTCGTCCTCACATGGAGGTCTCATGAAGCTAGAGATAACTGTGGATTTTGCAAGGTGGGTGCAAAGTTGAGTGCAAAGAAAAAAAAATAGTCCCCCCAAATAGTACTGGACCAAGCTGAGCAAGAGTTCTGTAAATGGTTTACCAACACAAGTGTGCAGAAGTTCTCAGACTGTACTGTGCAAGCTCCTCCACAGGAAGAAGCTTGTGCAAAGAGAGCAGAAGTACCACATCAAATATTACTGCTACAGCACGCATCAGAGTTCAGGTCTTGTGTGTGAAAGGAGACTCCTGCATCTTCACGCCGCATCCCAAACTTTTCATAGAAGTGGCTGAAATTCAAAAGGTTGATAGCTCAGTGTAGCTAGAAAGCTTGTTTTGCACTTAAAATTCACATGTAATTGCTGCCAGTGTGTTCTTTAGACACTACATATTCAACTTTTTCTGGTCCCAAAGCAGTATAGTCCAAGATAACTTTTCCTCCACACTTCTCACCCTTTTTCCCCTTGTCTCTCAGGCTAACAGAGTGTGAGCTGGAGGGTTATGTGTCTCACCATTTAGGCTTAGCATGTTCTCTTAAAGGCTCTTGTTGACACACCATATGGTCAGTGACCTCTGCAGAATGTGCTGCTTCTGAGAAAGCTTTTTGAGGTGTAAAGAACATATTTCTTGCAGCAGAGGTGGCTAGGTTGAATGGAAGGTATTGGTATTGATGGAAAGGCTGTTAGTAGTTTCTGCAGGGGAAGAAGTAAGAATAGTAAAGTCTGAGAGGGATGCTCAAACTACTAAAAAGGAGAGAGAATCATGCTCAGTTTGCAATTTAGGTCAGAACTACTTCAGATTTATTTTTATACAGGTTCATTTCATCCGCTTCACTGCTACAAAGAAAATCTGTCTTCTCCTTCAGTAACCTCAGCCAGTACACATAATGTCTGTGGAGTTTCACCACCTCAATTACAGGGACTAGTTAATATCACAGGGCTGGAAACCGATCGGGGAATGTTGATCCATTAAGTTAGAGTCAATGGTAAAAAAAAGAGGCTTGCTGAGACATCTGACATGATCAGTCTCCAGTAGAGGAGAGATGAGATTTCATATACCCTAAAAATGGTGGAGCTTGCCTTAGTGACAGGTGACCTGAGTAGCTGCAATGCTCACATACTTGTTTTAAATGCTTTAAAATGTTAAGTTTCCATTCAGTATCTTGCTAAATGTTTCCCACATGTTGCTAGTAATGCTTTGTACAGAACAGAGAAAAACAGGATGCCAGTATAAACTGTGTGTTTAGGAATCATCTGCTTTTGCCTCTAGTTCAACATCCGAAGTTAAACAAACTCTAAGTGCCTAAGTGTGATGGGATATGCAGAGGATTATGCTTTCATGAGGGAGAGCTAAGTAGCAGAAGCAAATGAGCTCTTAAGCAGCAATGATCCTGGTTTTACACAAATATGCCTGCTAAAAATGTTTGAAGCAAGAGGAATAGATGATAAAATAATCATAGAATCCTAGAATCATTTAGGTTGGAAAAGATCTCCAAGATCATCAAGTCCAACTGTTAACCCAGCACTGCCCAATCCACCACTAAATCATGTCCCTAAGTGCCACAACTACATATCTTTTAAATACCTGCAGGGAGAATGACTCCACCACTTCCCTGGGCAGTCTGTTCCAATGCTTGACAATCCGCTCAGTGAAGGAATTTTACCTAATACTCAATCTGAACCTCCCCTCTGCCCAAGACAGGCTTCAGCTATCACATCACCCACCAGTTCCTTCTCTGCTTAAAAACAACCTGTCCAGTGGGTGCATTCCTCAGTCGTCTCCCTCACCAGCTGTGTCTTCCACACACCCAGGACCCTCCTAGACTATTTTCTTTTTGCTGTGTTTCCAGCAGACGTCTGGTAAGTTGAAGTCTGCCAGGAGTACAAGGGCCAGTGATTGTGAGATTTCTCGCAGCTGCTTACAGAATATTTCATCTGGATTTCATCCTGGCTGTATGGTCTATAACAGACTCCCACCAGGATATCTGCCTTGTTGATCTTCCCCCTGATTCTCACCCATAAACACTCAACCATATCATCTCCATCACTAAGTTCCAGACAAACAAAACACTCACTAACATACAGGGCTACCCCACCACCTCTCCTTCCTTGCCTATTCCCTCTGAAGAGTTTGTAGCCATCCACTGCAGCACTCCAGTTGTTCAAGTCATCCCACCATGTTTCTGTGGTGGAAATTTGTCATAGTTTTCCTGCTGCACTGTGGCTTCCAGTTCCTCCAGTTTATTGCCTGTGCTGCATGCATTGGTGTAGATGTACCTCAGTTGGGATACTGGTTCTGCCACCTTTATGGAGGGAGAAGCCCTATTTCCTACCTGACCATTCTCAGGCACTTTTGTGATTTCTAACACATCAATTCTCACACCCTTCATGGGTCTCCATCCTCTATCTCCACTGAGGCAGCAGACAAGGACCTCGCTAGTGCTTTGTCCCTCAATCATTGGCGTGCTGCTCCCAGGCTTACCTTTGGTGAGCCTGCTTTTATCCCTTCCCCCCTCCAAACACAGTGGAGTAACCAGAATTATTCTGAATAGATTTTTTTCATTTTAAGATTTTCATGAGGCATCAACTGCCCTTCGTAATTCTCTTCTTAACACTACCATCAAAGTATGCCTTATCAAAACATACATGCTTGCTGCTGCACTTATATTCACCCTATTTAAAATCTAGACAAAATACTTTTTTTTTTTTGAGTGGAAGGTACTGAAATAATCATAGGAGCATACGGAGTAAAGTGTTTGAAAAGACTCAGTCACAGATGACGACAGGAGACTACTTACAAAGTGTGTCATTTCCCTTACCAAACTAGGTCTGATTTAGGACACACATTTCTCCCTATCAGTTTTGTCTCAACTGGTGAAATGCAAAGAAGGCATCCAATCACCCAGCAATATAAAACATATTTATCATTGTGCAATTGGCCAGCTATTTGTTTTCTGCTCTTTTCCTAACTAAAGGTTCATGTCAAAGGATCCCCAAGTCCTGGAATATCTACAGGTTTCCAAACAAATGTGATCGATGTGAGAGACTTAAATGTCACATTTAATGTTATCACCACACATAGACAGAAAGATATATATAGGGTAAAAATTGTAACAAACAAACAGCTGGAGAGATCCCAAAATTGGAAGTGCTATAAATTATTTTTAGGCTGAGTGGAAATAAAGCTGGCATGGATGGGTAGATTTCATGAACAACTGGGCTCAGAAATAATTGGAAGCATGTGTCTTAATTGTGCTTCATATAGAGTGGCAGATTAGCTGCCTTTGGTCTTATAAATGCCCATAATAATTGCAGCGATTGAAATGAAACACTTCCTTAAATGACACTGCTCTCGGAAACGCCTGGCTGGCTGGTACTGTGGTACATGAGACAGTATGGCCCTGTTCTCTCTGCCTTCAACCAGGGCAGGAAACAAATTCAAAGGCATTCTAACCTTTGAATTTGTTAGAAATGCAACTGGCAAACCTAGGTCATTACAACTGTTTTTTATGAGACATTCTGTCTCTTATGGGATGTCCCAAGCTTTTACTCCAGGCTGCAAGGCAGCTTTGCAAATCAGATTGGATCAACTGGTTTCTCCCACCAGGATGCAGCAGGATGACTCCAGGGTGTAACTTGAACGTCAGTCTGACACCTGTTGTTGGCACCCAGAATCTTTCCACTAGCTTCAGCAGGATCATTGAATTGATCATTTCCTGATGTTGATGACCTCATTCCACTGCTTCTCAGAAAAAACCTGAGATTCTTCAGTGCTAAAGCCATTATACAAGGGCCAGAGAGGTTGGCAGGGAGGACAGACAACACTTGAGACTATAAATACCCTGCCTTATGACAGTGTACATGGCTTGGCAACAACTCATATTGACACCTGCCTTATCTGCAGGAGATGACAGGATTTAGGCTGAGAAGAAGGACAAGGGCAGCAGACAGGCTGGGAAACAGGAATATGTTTTAATGTACGTCAATAAAGGTTGTGAGGTGCCATGATAATATAGACCTGTAAGAGGTGGAGTCAAAAGTCCATCAAAAGTTACTTAGTGCAATTAATGGTTAATCTGATGCATAAAGACTGCAGTTTTGAGGACATTTCCCCTCCACAGCCCTTTCTGTGTCAATGTCTTGCTGATCAATGTCTTCTGAAGCTCCTCATTCCTCCCTGCTCTGTTACTATCAGTTAAATACAAGCTCTGGATGCTGCAATATCCCCTGCAGCCATCTAACCCACACACGATCCAGCCCACTACCCTCATCAGCATTTCTGTCATGCCAGGAACTACAACAATTTGAACAGCCTTTAGAAAAAAAGTATCTTCAACAAAACCCCACAGATCCCATTCCTTTGGCAGGCAAATCAGTTATCCTTTGAAAGACTTTTAAAATGACTTCAAAGATCTTCTGCTCTGGCAGAAGACAAGGCAGCCTCTTTCCGTTCTCCGTGTGCCTGCTGCACGTGTGATACGCAGTGTTGCACTGCTACTGCACTGCTACAACTACCTTAAAGGAGATGGTGCTGAGGTGGGAGGCAGTCTCTTCTAATGTGCCTTCAGTGAGAGGACTAAAGGAAACGGTCTTAAGCTGATGCAGGGCAGATTCAGATTAGTTATTGGAAAAAAAAACTTTCATTGTTAAGGTGGTCAGACTTCAGAATACACTGGCCAGGGACATTGTGGAGTCACCATCCCTGGAGGTGTTTAAGAAGCGTCTGGATCTGGTGCTGGGTGATGTGGTTTAGTGGTTTACAGGTTTCAGTGGTAGTGCTGGGCTGACAGGTGGACTTGATGATCTTAAAGGTCTCTTCCCACCTTGATGATTCTATGATTCTACAGGAGTGTGATCCTAACTAGGGCACCAACATTGTGATCATTTGCATCAGTGCCACTAAAGCAAGGTTATGAGGCTGATGCCTTTTCCTGGTCTTAAAATCAAGAGTCAAACACGGTTAGAAGGGAAAAAGGGATTTTACATTGGTATTTATTTTAAGGATCCTTAGGTGCACTACGTCCAGGTCGAATGCACCTCAATGTACACTGCAAAAATCTCGTCCCCCCCCAAAAGATCTGGTATAACATAGGTTTTACTAATTAGCATATCTATAATAAATTCCCCAATGAGAGGCTAACATGAGCCCCCCTCCCCGAGGAACCTTCCCCTGGATGGTTCTATCTCAGTTTACAAAATGTGTTCTGGAGAGGACCTTGGGGTCTGGGGCATGTTGATCCCTAACTACGAAACCTCTAAAATGTTTAGTCTCCCAGCTTAACAAACAAGTCCAAGAATGTAGGCAAAAAGCACTAAGGAATACAGAAGCTGCAAAAAGGCACAAAAGGGGTTTAAAAGAAAAGGCAAAAAATCATCATGGCATCAAGGCCCTGCAAACACAGCCAGGACTGCTTGGGAGCAGCCAGGGCATGAAGTGCACCTGAGAGTTAGGGGAATGCCACTGAGATCAGACAAGAAACCCGTCTGCATCTGCTTCTGTTGTTGCAGTTTAAATTGGGCACATCTGTTCTCCTCAGCTGTGCTGATGTACCTCTACTGGCAGGCAAGGAAGGATAAAAGACAATTAAAATTCAGTCACCGAAATGACAAAAACCCCCATTCTGCCCCCCTTCACTAATTCAGGTTACAAGACAATAAAATAATATCTCACACTGGCACAACATGGAAAGTGGTAAACAGCCACAAGTGGATGTGGATGACTTGCTGCAGGGGGCTGAACTTCTTCAAGCATCCTTGCCACTGGGAAAGATGCCAGTGACAACTGCATCTCTGCTGAACTGACTGGTGGAGAGTAAGGGTCAACAGGAAAGGATGGAAATCACACCTTCTTACAAAGCCAGCAAACTCTCCATGGTGAGGCTTTGCCTGTAAACTGCAGAGAAGAGTCTCTGGAGGCTCTGGGCATTGATTGGGATCTCTGGGATGGTGGTCCAGTCCTCTCTACACTGGGAGGTGGACCCTTGGGATTAGAAACACCCTTGTTTTCACAGGCCAGACTGACACTGTGATAGTGCCAATACCAAGGCATTACTGTAGTTGGAGAGCAGGAGCAGCAGCCTGCCTGGGCAATCATGTTCTACCTCCTGTCTAGGGAACAAGGAATGGGAAACTATGCATTTTGCTGATTGAACCTGGTCTTGGAAGCACTAATCCACCTGAGTTTAGTTTGTACCTTCCCTACCTTGAACCAGGTCCAGTCTCCTAAGCACCAAAGCAGGAATTATACAGTAGCCTTGGCAGTGCTACTTCATCAGCCTGTAGTGCTGCTAATTAAAAAACACAATCCAAAACAAGAAAAGCCCTGCCATCATTCATTCTTCTTTTTTTTTTTTTCTTTACACAACCTGGGCTCACAGTATTTGTCAGCTCATGGTAGGAAACTGGGGTGGAGGAGGTGCCAGCAGTATTCCAGCAGAATGCTACAGGCAGGCAGGCATGGAAGCAGCTCATCATTTTTGCAGCAGCCAAAGAGGCAAGGCCCATGCTTCAAATACTGTGTCAGAAACAAGACAGTGGTGTAGTAGCATGAGAAACTGTCATGCTTAAGAGATCATAGATCCAAAAAGATATATTTTTTGTAGAGCAGGTGAATAGTAATGGAATAAAAGTTATATTTCCAGAAGTCCTAGCTGAAGACAGGGAATTAGACTCAATACATCAGTAACTGCATGAAATTATATGGCCTTTCCTATGCAGACTTGATGGTCTAACTTTTCCCTCCTGGGTATTAGAAAAGATACTAAATTCTCAATTTATTTTTTTGTTTGTTTCCTGCCAAAACGAAGAACCCAGGCTCATGTTCATTGGTGGAAGTAAGCCTATGTGTACCAAATGAGCAAGAAATGCAGTTTTCTCCTGAGCCACGAGGAAAAATTGGCAGAAAGGAAAGGAAGAGGTCAGCAGGTATTCTGCATCCATCATAAAAAGATGCAGCTACAGAAAGGAAAAGAGAGGAGAAAAGGACTACAGTGCATTTTATTGAGAGATGTATATTCATATCCAGATAGGGTTGATTGATACTGCTGTATATGAAAAGCACACAGCTTACTTTATTCTTTTACTAATATATTCACTTTTTGTTTATTTTCTTTAAAGGATGTGTTTAGTCTTTACATGTAAACAGCAAACTGTAAAGAGTGCAAATCGTATCCATCTCGGTAGTAACGGTATCTGTGTTGGTAAAATCATCTCTGACATAATTTAGAGATCTGGTTGGTGCCAAGAGAAAACATGATACATTTATTTGACAAGTGACACCAATTTCAAAGTGGTCATGTTTCCTCTGAAGACCACGGCATACCGTAGTCTGTGACACACAGGGGTGCAGCAGTGTGGTACTGTACTAGCAAAATAACTTATTGGATTCACACGGTTGCTCTCACTTAATGCATTTCAGACTTCTAAATTAGACATAAATTACTTTGATCTCCCAGATCCACTACGCACTTGTAGAGTGCTTGAAACATGAGGTTTATGAAGTAATCCACCCCTTTAGGATGGAGGGCGACCAATCACAGTCCTGCTGCAGTGAAAATGATCCTTTCACTGAAACCAGGCATCACTACCAGAAGCAAGCCGAAGAATTTCCAGGGCTGCCGACCCTCTTCCTTTGCTCTCATCCAATAAGCATCTTTCTGTGCTTGTATTTATGGGTGCAATTAGGCAGCTCGCGTGCTGTGTTTCTATAATGTGGCTGTTACCGCATGACAAAAATCCTCAATGGCAAAGTGCAACAAGCAAAATGCTGCAACTTGTGGATTTTAATTTGGTGCTGAGAAAGGAGGCATGTTTGGTTCCCTACAGTGTAGCACAGGCTCAACAGCATCGAGGCTCCCTGCACAAGGAGTTTGCTAAGCCGTCTCTAGCCATGGCGTTATCTCACAGCAGGTGACGTCCCCATGGAGATAAGGTGACGGAGCGAGGGAGAGGCAGATGAGTTCTGGACCAAAGGTTAGCCTCTTCCAGGTCTCGAAGTAATCCAGCTTTTCTGGAAAGGAATTGGGCAATTCCTTTCCCCGGCGGCGAGGACCGACCTGACGATGACAACCACCCCCTTCGTACCATACACCCGTTTTAGTGAACCCAGAGGAGAATTCCCGCGGGGCAAAGCCTGAGGGTGCAGCCGCGGAAGGCACGGTCTGTTGGGAAGGGCCGGT
>VXAD01002230.1:73819-358080 GCA_013399195.1 Dicrurus megarhynchus
GGGCGCCGGGCAGCGCCGCCGCCATGGCCGAGGAGAGCTCCGACGTCCCCAAAGAGTTGATCGGTAAGGGACGGNGCCGCTCCCTGACACCCGCCCGCCCGCGGAGGTACCGCGCCCGCGCCCGGGGATGCGGGGAACGCGCGGGCGGGGGCTGCGGCGGGCAGCGGGAAGGCGGCCGCGGGCAAGGACTGAGCCCTCGGGAGCCGCGGCGGGGCACAATGTGTGTCCCCTCTCCGGAGGGGTCTGTCCGGGGGTGCCGGCAGGCTGCGAGCGCTGGCAGACGCGCGGTGAAGCTGCCCCGGCCCCCCGCGCCTCCCGCACCGCCGCCCGCCCGGGACACGTCCTCGGAGCGCCTCAGCCTGGTGGCACGGGCTGCGGCTCCGCTCGGTGCCTTTTTATTTATTCCCCCTGGGTTTTGCGCAGTTTAAGACTCGTTTTCCTCTGTACGTAGGAGGCAGTGAGGGTTTTTGTAATTAAAGTTTTATGGCCCCATGCACACGAGCTCCCGTCCTGCATGGTATACGCTTAGGAAGTCACAGGTGATGGCGAGGACTCTGAAAATGCTGTCACTGCTTTTGGGGAGCTTCCAATAAATGGATCGTTAACGCGGCGTGTGGGTAAGCAGTGTCATTTGGGGATAACAGGTCTGATGCTCCAGGCCCTCAGCTACCTTGTTCAGGCCGAATTTCCTTTGGTTTTGCCTGTTGAAGCGCTATATAAAGATCTCACCAGCATTAGAATAATTTAAAGTGTTGTCGTAATGACATGCGGAAAGTGAAATTTGTCAGGCAACAAGGTACATGTTACGTTGAATACAATCCTTCAGACCTTACCTAGGTAATTTACATTGTTGCATTTCCTTCTGTTTCGTCAGTTGTGTCAGCAACTGCTTTTAGCATTTATAAAATATTGGTAAAATCTGGGTGGACATTTGCAGCTGCTGCAGATTTTTTTTTTTCTGTAATGTCAAAATAGCTCTGTTTTGCAAGTCCTTTAGGTCTCCAAACCGTGTGGTTTACAGAGAGACTGTAGTCCATAGCTTACTGCTAAGAAGTGATGAGCTGGGAAGTGTTCTAGGAGTAGCTATGGTCAAAACCATGGAGTTTTTCTGTTTTAAAGTGGCCAGGCATGTTTGAGGTGCTAATACACAGTATTTCTTACTCACCATGGGTCTGCACTCTAGTGTCTTAGGTGAGGTGTGGTGGCATATTGCAGGGAAGAATAAGGTGGGCATCTTCACACATTCCCTCCTCTGGTGGCTTTGAACAATCTTAAGAATTACCCCTCCCCCAGCCCTGATGCCCTACACCCACTCATCTTGATTTGTCAAGGGTTCTTCTGGGGTGTGGGGATCTGTTCATGTAGATTGGTCTAATTTCTAGCAGTATTTTGGTGTCTGGATGTTAAAATTTAACCTTTGAATAGGTTTTTTGTAATAACCGTGTTTTGAGAGCAGGATGAAAGGATGTGCTTTAATACAGAGCGATTGGAGTGTGGAGACTAAACTGGGGGTAGGACTGTTTGAGCTGCAGTTTTTGTTCTGTTACTCACTTCCTGTGTGACCTTTGTCAGGTCTTGTAGGTCATAATCTTCAAAGAAACCCTCTCTTACTGTTGGCTTACCTGGATCCACTCCTCCGAGGTGTGGATGTCTGAAGTCTCCAGCATTAGAAATGGATGAACACTTTAAAATGTGAACCTTAATGTTATGTTTCCATCTCTCAGTCTGAAAATTTACTTTGTGAGTCCACTTGCCACCCAGTGTGGAGGGAAGTGTCTTCAGTCACATGGAGAGTATCTATGAAATCTGTATCTTAGCTCTTTGAAGTAACGTTTCTAGCCCTTTCAGGCAGATAGAGCTTTGTGAGGAGCTGACATCCTGATGATGCTTCGTGCAGTCGGGGGTCCCAGGCTCCTTCTCTCCCTATGGCTTGTTGGAGTAAGAGTGCTGGAGCTGAGGGCTTGCAGTCGTTCTCACTTCTGCTGTGTGGGACAGCAAAGGGAAGAGGGTCTCTCCATGCAGGTGCCTCAGGAGGAAGTCCCTTGCTAGATGCAGGCACTTGGAGCTGTTTCTGGGAGAGGAGAAACCGAAAGGAAGAGACTGCAAGTGGAGGTGAAGTAGCAAAGACAGCAGCAATGCCTTCTGCAAGGAGACAGGACTTTATGAAAAAGGCTCTGTGGTCAGCTTGCTTTTGGGTTCCCAGGCAGGGACAGAAAGACCAGAATTGGGCATTGCCCGTGGGAGAGGAAGCCTTGGGAGAAGAGTTCACATGGGGCTGGACTTTTCCCCGGGCTCCGCTTACCTGGCTGCTCCGGGATCTTGCAGCCTGGCTCCTGACCAAGCGGTTGCTCCGGGAGCCGGCCGCGCTGGCTGCCTGCCACGGGGCTGCCGCGGCTTGGGACAGGCTTCTCACCGCGCAAGCCGCTGCTACCGAGGAGCTTTTGTTTCCTGATAGGAAAATTAAAATTCCTGGGGAAGATATGCCGATTCTGCAGAAAGAGCTCTTTCGGGTGAAGAATCTCTACAACCAGCCACGTTTCTGACTTGCACACCCTTCCACCCTGCAGGCAGAATGCTGTGGCCTGGGTTAAACGTCCAGGCTTGATAAATGGTGTGTTGTTTGTGCTAACGTCTTCTGACTGCTGGATGAAAATAGTGCAAAAAAGCGCTATACAGAGCACTATAATTAAAAGCCTTAGAAATAGCCTATTATCTTAATTTTTGCCTTTAAACTTAAGCATGCCCTAGGGCAAAGTGTGTGTGCCTGGAGAGGGTGGAGACTTGCCTTTTTAGAGATGCCAGTTGTAGGGCTGGAAATAGGTTAATGTGTTTAAAAGATTTCTTTTTCGTTCCCTTTCATTGGGGGCTGGGGAGTGAAACTTACGGAAGGTGCCAAATTGGCTCTTCTAGATGAACTCCTCTGTTTATCTCTCGATTACATCAGCGTCAGTAGTTGTATAAGCTTTCTAGACACAGTTCCCTGTGTGTACGTTCCCTTCAGGCCAGGATGCAAATGTTGAGGGGAAAAGCTGGTTTGTGTCATACTTGGCAGAGACTGTGTATACATGTGTATGCATGTACCTATTACAACATTATGGCAACTAATGTAACTTTGGTGTTGGCACCATGAGGTGGCTACGTTGTCGCTGGGGTTTGCACCAAGACCAGTGTTGTGTCCATAGCATCCTCTGCATAGCTGCCAGGTGTTACTAGCTGGAAATCTGATGGGTTTGCTTCGCTACTTAAATGCACAGAGTGCAAAATGTGTCAACAGTTGCTCTTCCATTGCCTGACCCATTTAGCCTCCCTGATATTAGCAAAAGGCTAAAACGTGTGCAACGCAAGGAGCTAATTTGCTTTAGCAAGCTTTTCAGGTACAAATAATAGCAGTGAGAAATTAGTTGTGTTTTTCCCAGAATAGAGCTAAGCAGTGCTGTGGCATGTCCCGGGAATGCTTTTGATATGTAAGTAATACTGGAAAGAAATATCAAATTGTGTTTAGAATCCTGGCATATGACATCAATAATCCTATCATAGTAGACACAAATTATTGTGTAGATGGCATACTTAGAAAGTTGTACTTGTGTTAGGTTGTGTTTAGTACTGGCTCATGTGCATGAGACTTCCATGAGTGCAAGCAGTTGAACAGCATAGCTCTAAGTCTTTCTGAAAACTCGACAGTGGCATCTATTTCCTTCTTGTGTTGACACTGAGGGTATTTAATTAAGTTATTTTCTTTTGTTTCAGAAAGTGTCAGGGATGTTATTGGAAGGAAAATCAAAATTTCCGTCAAGAAGAAAGTAAAGCTGGAAACCAAGGGAGATAAAGTGGATAACAAAATATTGGTAAGTACAATAGAATGGCTCTGATTACATATGTGAAGGAAAAGCCAGTATCTTTTCAGAAGACATAAATTCTCCTCTGGAAGTATTCTTTAAAATTTGTGTGTGCCATAAGATACCCATGTAATTTATTTTCTTACTTTTTCTTACTTTCTTGATAGCCTGCATAGGAAGTTGGTGTGCAGCTGTGCATGTGTACACACACTCGTTTATCACTGAGCTATTTTGCAGAGTTTAGGGTATTGTGTTGTGGACTGATGATAAAGCAAGCTATTATCAGAACCTGTTCTAAAATATTTTGCTGCCTTTGCTGGTTAGGTTTCCTGTTTATGTACATGAGAATTTTAAGTGGCCAAGAAATGCAAAATGAAGCGTGTAGAATTGATTTTGAGAATCTGAAGCTGTTATGCAGTGAAGAGCAACAGTAAAACTGTTGGGCTTTTTGAACTCAAATGACTAATTGTATTTTTTAGTATTCTGTTAAGTCATACATCTGCATTTTAAGAGAAATGCTTAATTTGTGGGATTCTACATTGTCATTCTTAAAACTGTAGTGGAGGAAAGCATCAAATTAATCTCAAGAATGCTTTCCTGTTTTCTGAAGAATAGTTTTGCTGGCCTCTCTTGATAGGAAGAAAGCTGTGGTAATGAGCTGCTATGTTTGCATACTATCTTGAATACACAAAAAGACATGGAACTGCATTTCCTTGCTCTTTTGATCCCTCTCTATTAGGAGAACTCCTAGACTAACAAACACAAATGAGTACAATGCTGCCATAATATTTTGCAAGATATTTGAGATTTGGTGTCTTGTGTTCATGCTGTTGCACGATTTGAAAGTTTTGTTGCCAAAGCTGTTGTTACAGATACCAGGTACATTCCCAAAGCAGATGTGCTATTTTGTCTTTCAAAACCACAACTTTTTAATCACTTCTGAATTATCTTCTTAAAGTACGTGTTGCTATCCCTGGGCAGTAAGACTGTAGATAATGGCTCACTTTTCTGTGAGAGCTGCTACTTAAGGAATTTGAAATATTTTCTGCTTAATATCTGCTTGTGTTATATCTAGTTCCTTGATTTACAGTTTCTGTACTGGAAATAGATTGAATATGTGAATGTTGATTGATTGTCTCTATTTATTTGAAAGCCATGTTTATAGGGAAGGCTGTCAGGTTTCACTGAAGTGGTTACACTTGATTGACTTTTTGACTTACACAGAATCATAACTATTATCAATAGTGAAATATATTGTGGAAATACTGAAATCCTGTTCTGAACTGATGGGACCAAGAGAATGTCAAGCTTTGAATCATCAGTGAGATTTCTGAGGGATGTACTACTTGGCAGTAAAATGCCTAAATATGATGACTTGGGTGTTTTTCCTCTCTTTAATCTCCTAAGGTGTCAGGTGGGGGACTTTCACCTTCCATGACTGAAGAGGTACTGAAAGGGAGAGAACCTTTCAGAGGTTCATGAGTTAGTGAGCACTTCTTGTGTGCATGCATGTTGTCTTCAGTGCACAGAGTGTTTTAGGGGAATGATTTGCTGGATGTTGTCTGGTAGAACCATTTGTTCTTTGATGCAGAAATGCAGGGGATTTATATTGGTGGGAAAAAAACCCTTTTTATTCTTAGAGAAATTGATTATTGATTGCTGGAATTGGATTTTGTATTTTCCTTTGCTGTAGAAGAAAACTGCCTTGCGTGAAGCTGTACAAATCACTAAAGATGCTTTTCTACCTTTTTTACAATGTTTTACAATGTTTCTCTGACTGCATGTGTAAATCTTTATGCAGGATTGTTTGGTTTGGGTTTTTTGTTTGGGTTTTCAGGGTGTTTTTGTCGTTTTGGGGTGTTGGGGTTTTTTTTTTTTTGCAGAGGTGCTGAATGTTGTCCACTGTGGCAAAGGCCAGTAGAGACTATGGTTCACTTTGCACATGCAAAATTCTCTGAAATGCAAAATGCTCTGGAAAAAAATTACACCAGAAACATCTTAAGTTTGGTACCTCAAATTAATGGAGACGTTTTGGCCTTAGTGTGTCAGCACAGTCCCACTTCTTACCTGCGAAGTAGAGGACGTACACCCTTCTCTCATCAGTAGAGTGATGCCGAAAATTAATAACCTTGCTTCAGAAGTATGTGAGTGCTTAATACTAAAGGCTACAAGAAATCTGCCAGCAAAATTAAGAATTTTTGTACTCTGAGCTGGAACTTAAGAGCATTCAGTAAATAATACATGCGGCCGCGTTCTGACCGGAGTGGGGTAAAACCGAGTTGCTGTGCCTTGGGTGAGCCTGTCAAACAGAATGCTGAATGAAGTGCTGGCAGCAAAAGCAGCTCAGTAATTAAAGACTATATCCTTAAGTGAACGCAATAGAGGGCTCAAATGTGATTGCATGGGCAACCTTCATGCCAGTGCTCCTCAGCTCCTGAGAGCTTAGTTTTGAAACGTTAATCTTCTGAGTACTGTCTCTGGAGTGCACATGTGGCAATGGGTTGTTTTGAGATTTTGGGTTGAATTTTATTAGTAGTTGGGTGTTTACATGAGGTGCCATGCTTTGGGTCCAGTACTTAATAGGGAGAAAATACCAGTTGCTCTCATCTAGCTAACCCCAGAGCCGTTGTGAAATGTGCTCATGGCTTTAGAGGAGGTTGATCACACAGGCTGGCACTGAGCCCTGACACCCAAATCTGCGCTTTAATTAAATGATCTCTCATCCTTCCTTCCTAGGGAAATCCAGCAAAATCAGTTCCACTTTGAGAAAGGGAGATTATTTAAAAATGACTGCACTTGGCAGGTAACTTTTATAAAAACACGACCTCTGGCCCTGTTGTTCACAGTGTATTCAAGGTACAGAGTACTAGAATATGGATGTAACCATCTACTTAAATGACTCTGCTATAGGAAATTCCTGTGATAATTAAGATGGAAATTAGAATCTGAGACTAAAGAAAAGACAGTGCAAAACCCCTGGTGTTGCTTGTGATAGGGTCCCAGTATTAAACTGGTGAAGTTGGCAGATAAAGACCATGCTTGCCTTAAGATGCTTTAGGATCCCAGCTTTGGGTGCCAGCGTTTGGAAATTATGTCTAGGAATCTTGATATAAACCAGATTTTTTCAGTCTGCACAAGGAGTTTGCTGCCTCAGTAATCTCAGTCTGCAGTTATTTAGTTTTTCAGTTAGTCATAATGGTGCAAAACAGTAAACATCATGAACTGCTGAGCTGCCTCTGGTCTGCTGGCACCAAATCTCAGGTCTGCGGGCAGCAAACTGGTATCCAACCCTGGAAAGGCAATAACCAGCTTGAACAGGCAGAAAACCAGTCCTCAGGCGATTAGGGCTAAACCCCAGTCCCATCTGGGTACTCTGGCATTGGGGAAAGTGGGGAAACATGCAGGCATAGAGGAGACCTTGAAAGGCGATGAGCTGCTTCACAGGGCAAGGGGAACAGACATTGTGGGGCACAGTCCCACTGTGGGCCAGGGAGACACTCAGCAGGCCTGGGGTGGCAGCTGGGGGCAGCTGAGCTCCAGTGGTCACTCGGCAGTGACCCGAGGCCAGGCCGGGCAGCTGTGGCTGTGGGGTGGTCTCACCTGGGAAAGGGACCGAGCGCAGCTGTAGCTGTGGTGTTGCTCAGGCCGGAGTTGAGTGCCAGAGCTCTGAAGCAAGGCGGGGAGTCCTGGTCAAGACTTGTTCCTACTTTTGAGGTCCCATACCTGCACTGTGTTGGGTGCAGGCAGCCCAGCTCCAGCAGAGCCCTTGAGCAGGCTGCCCCAGCTGGCTCCAGGTGGCCCTCAGCCAGAGGCAGAGTCCTCCTGCAGGAGGGGACCCAGCTGTGTTTGGCTTCAGTGGGATTCTCACAACAGTGGTCTTATTGGGTTGAAATGGATAAAGATGTCACTCTTTTCTATTCAGTGGAGGATAGCTTTGGTTTTGTGTTTAAACCTGGTTTCTTATGAGAACGAGGTTTAAGGCATGATGCTGAGTGCCTGCGGTGTTTTTCCTCACACTGACAACTTCTGACCTTCTCTCCAGTCTCAGCTTAAACTGATGGGTATGGAGACATCTCACTTGTGATGATAATAGAGTCGGCTGGGGTGTGGGGGGAGACAGCCAGAAAAAGAAGAGAAGCTTTACGCCTACTCCCTCCTCTAAGGCCTCCACCTTTTGCTACCATAAGGGATCAGGCAGAGTGCCCCGTATGTGTACTTCCTTGTTGTGTTGGCTTTTTTGTTTGTTTTTTGTTTTGTTTTGTTAAATCCAGAGGCCTCAGTGTTTATCAGATTATCACCTACAGACAAACGCTGGTAGGGACTGGGCTTTGTAGCTTTGGTGTTTGTGGTGCTGCTTTTCCCCCTCAAAATAGCCAAGATATTTGTGCATAATTTTGCTGATTATTTCCTACTGCCTTTTCTTCCTCTCAGATTTATTGTAATTAGCAGCAACCATTGAGAAGTTAAAATGTGGGCTAAAGCCAGTAAGTTAAATAAATCTGACCAACTGCTTATGAAATATTGATGTTTTCAGGAGTGGTTTCAGGACAGGCCAGAATTCAGGATTCATCTTTCTTTTTGTTTCTTTACTATTAGGAAAAGAGAATATCCCTGCTCGATTTGCCTTTGAAATTAGTTTTCTTTTCCAAAATAGTGTCATTTTAGACATAAAAGATAAGGAAATATTGCAAGTGACCATGCTGTCTATATGTTTGGATGCATTTCTTTGCTTTGTTGCTCGGTTTGAGTTTTTTGTTTTGTTGTTTTTTCCTAACCTTAAGGCTATAGAACAGTGTGATGTGATATAGTGACCAAAAGCACTTTATTAGGAAATCCCATTGAGGAGTCTCTGTTACACTTCTGCCCTCAGTCATTTACATTGTCTTTGTTAAACTATCACAGTGCTACTTCTGAAATTGAGACAGTTGCTTTGGCAGGTGGCTCTCCTTAAAATGTACTGTATGCCCAACGTAAATTCACTGGGAGCAATTCATATGTCCTTGTCACTTTCTCTGGGACATATGTTTCCATGGGCTTTTAAAACAAAAAATTGAGTTGACTCCTGTCAAAGGAGTTTATATTTGTTCTGTGCACATGGTCTGAGATTTCATGTTGTGCTACTAAAGACTCTCTTATAAAGACTGGAGTTCTGTTTAAAAAAAAAAGATCTATCTGTGTTTACTTTGAAAGGAGCAATTATGGCCATTTTTTGTGCTCTCCATGTGGCTTCTGAATACTGCTTGAACAATGTGGCTGACTACTGAAGCAACAGAGACAAGCCTGTATGAGCTCCTGTGCCTGTTCAGCTATCAGGGTGGCACTCTCCGGCTGGAGGCAGTAGTATTTTGCACTGCCAAAACTATTTTGGGATTAAAAGCTCTGGTGCTTGTTTTCCATTGCTCATCTTTTGTCTTGATCCATCCATGATATTCTGTTTGAATAGAGATGAATTTCACATCCTGCCTTAAAAAATATGCACTTCTTTTAAACCGTTAAGAGCACAGGGTTGTCTGAGGTTGGTTTTACATAAAATGTGTGCAATCTAACACGTTATATCATGACAGCTGGTGTGTGATAATGATGTTAAATAGGGACATTCTTTAAAAATAATGGTGTTTCCTCTTCCCTGCCAAGAACATTGACTGTTATGACATATATCTTAAGTGTGTCTTCATGAAGATGAAAGGGGGTAGGTGTTGGTGCATACCTCATGTCACAAAATCTAAATGAAGTGAGGTAGAGTAATCAAAAAATACTTAGATGTGAAAACGTATTTTAATACATTTACAAGGTGCCTCTTAGAAAACAACTGAACTGTGGCCTATAAGATTGCTACAAAAAAAACTGAAATAAGAAGAGTACTGTAGGAAATAGCATTTATTAATTCAGTCATGCAGTTGCATATGTTTCCACAATAGGAAACATTTTTAAAAAATACTCATGTGCAGGTTTCACTGAAATTTACATTTATGTTATACACTGATCCATGAGGTTAATTTTAACTGGTGGGAAGATTTACAAACCTAGTATTCTGGAGTACTGTGTCCAGCTCTGGGACCCCCAGCATAAAGAAGGACATGGACCACCTACCTGTTGCAGTGAGTCTCCCCAGGGATTCTGCCCCTCTACTCCATGCTCATGAAAACCCACCTGGAGTGCTGTGTCCAGCTCTGGGGCCCCCAGTGTAAGGACATGGACCTGCTGGAGTGAGTCCAGAGGAGGCCATGAAGATGACCAGAGGGCTGGAGCACCTCTCCTATGAAGACAGGCTGAGAGAGTTGGGGTTGTTGAGCCTGGAGAAGAGAAGGCTCCAGGGAGACCCTATTGCAGCCTTCCAGTACTTAAAGTGGGCTTAAAAGAAAAATTTTTTAACAGAACCTGTTGTGACAGGAAAAGGGGAATGATTTTAAACTAAAAGAGGGTCAATTTAGACTAGATATAAGGAAGAAATTTTTTACTGTGGGGGTGGCAAGGCACTGGAACAGTTTGTCCAGAGAAGTTGTGAATGCCCCATCCCTAGAAGTGTTCAAGGCCAGGCTGGATGGGGCTTTGAGCAACCTGGTCTAGTGTGAGGTGTCTCTACTCATTGCAGGGGCTTCGAACTAGATGATCTTTAAGGTCTCTTCCAACCCAAACCACATTCTATGGTTAAATTATTCAGTGGTTCAATGAATTGCTGTGATAGTGCTTGAAAGTGTAGAAATTCAAGATGATTTCTTGCACCTATAGTGTGTTCTTTCCATGTTTTGGGAGGACAAAAATGCAGCTTGCTTGCTCTCCCTTTCTCTAGTTTTGGGCAGCTGGTACAGGCAGGGAAAGGTAAGAAAAAGGGACTCCTCTTTCAGTGCCCTGAAAGCACCTGCTGTTGTCCTGGCTCGTGTACTTTGCATTTTCATACTCACCTGCAGGTGCATGCATCCTTATCTGTGTTCTGGAAGGAGGAAATGTGAACACGATCTCACTCAGCAGGTTCTGGTTTCTGTACACAGCTCTAACAGTTACCGGGGTAAAAATAGTGGTGGGAGGGAGGAATCCACTGTGGCTCTGAATTGGTCATGGAATCTTTCCTCCTGTCAGTTTTTTGTAGCCCAATTAGAAGGTATTTCCTTTTTAAACCGCCACACTCTTTCCACTTCTCCTGCTGAATATATAATGTACCAAAGTGGTTTGCTAATGTGCTTTTGCTTTCAGAGGGCCTGACACCTTGCCACCATTATTTGTGAAATGGAGCCTTCCTAAGCAAGGATTTTCATTGAGATCTGTGCATAAAAGAGGCAGAAGACTGATTATTTAATATAATTTCCCTAAAGCTGGAAATAAAAAATAGAAAATGAGCATTAGGGTTGACTTCTTGTCTCAGTCACTCTTTACCATTGATGGCTTTTTTTCCCCCAAGAATGAGAAGACTTGGAGGGGAACAGAATTTGTTATTTGGTAGATAGATATAAATGCAAGAGCAGTGTCCATATTTGTGTGGAGTTTCTTTTTTTTCTTTTTTGCCTCTTACAGCTTGTTTTATCTGCCTGACTTACTTTAAGAAAATACTTCTCATGCAGGGAATGTGGTCTACTTTGTAAGGTGGAGGAGGACAGAGTAAACTTGAAAAAGGCTGCAAGGGCTGCTAAGTGAAAAGTTTGTGCAGTGTACTGTGAAAAATGCTTCTTGTTGCTCAGAGTCCCTCTCTTCAACCATTGTTGTGGTGGAAAATTGGTGAATGTCACTGATTTGTTTGATTATTAACATACTTCAGCTCACCTACAATTCTGCTTCATTTTTTTTTTCTCATGGTGGTGGTAATTTAATTCTGTGTAAAGTAATTACAGGTCCAGGATGCCAAATTATTCTTTAAATTTAGCTGCTGCTAATGGTGCTCTGTACAGCTACCTGAGTCCCTGGGCTGATTTCTGCCCTTGGTCCTGTCTCATCTCTCCCTGTTTCTGAAATGTCTACTCTGTGTCAACTCAGGAGTGATATCTTTGTCTTAGTAATAGCTTCCCTAATTTGATTATTTCAGATGACAAGCTGATAGGATGCAAAATGTAATTATAAGAGCCAGATTCTTACAACCCTACACTCCTGAAACAGACCTAACTAAATTAATTGGCCTGCTGGATGAGAGAAGAGAGACCTTGGCTCAGGGAGTCAGGGTTGCAGAATAAGATCCAAATATCTGTAGCATGTGAAATTTAAAGCTAGCAAAACAAAACTGGTTACTACAAAGCTCAGAAAAGGAGTCACGTTGCTGGTGTTGATACAAGTTAAAAGGGTTTGTGTGTCCCCTGAGGCTACTGAAAAGGTGCTCACAGGGTGGAGACTGTCAGCAAGTGAGGAGCAGCTCTTATTTGAACAGGTTACGTTTCTGGATCTTCTTTGCAAAGTGACCTTTATAAAAAAAATAAATACAAGAGTTGTGGTCTGGGCTCATGGGTGTGGATGTTGTGCAGCTTATCCCCTTGGCTGACAAGTGGCATTTGTATCCCTGCATACAGTAGGTGGCCTGTGTGACAGCAGGATGGGCCTCAAGGTGTGCATGTGGAGATGGAAAATTAGAAGAGGAGATGCTGGGTCTATATTCCCCTTAAGATTTTCATCCTGCATTGCATTTTCAAGTGGTGCTTGTTTCTATGCTTTTCAGATCGGTCGATAACTAATTTTTTCCCCTTTCCACAGCTGAAGCAGTGGCTGGCAGCGTGCTGCCTGTGAGGCAGACAGCGCTCTGTTTGGGATGTCTGGAAGCACTCTCTTAGCCAGGGCTTAGGAAGCTGAGGTCATTTGGAGCAAGCCATTTCCACTTTGTGCCTCAAAGATGCTTGCCAGAGGCATGTCTTTATGGAGTAGGCACTTAAGGTACACATCACTTTCTCTGAACACATCTTCAGTCCTCTGATTGAACAGCAATCCTTCCCTTGTAGCTAAGACTTTGTCAAACCGCTGCTTTTGTAGAGCCCTGTGAAATTTTGAGGATTTGAGCCAGATTATAGATACCTACTTCTTGGGGCCAGGGAGCAAAACAAGAGGGTGAGATAGCTGCTGCAGAGCAGTTTCTACTCTGGTTTGATTAAAGGAAGTGAATGGCTGTTGACCCCAATCTGAACTGGGAGACAGGGCGCTGCTGTGTTTTTTCAGGGTCAGCCTTTGAATGAAAAGGCTTCTCCCTCTCTGCCTTGAAGGCCATTAGCACGACTGAAACTATTCACACAGAACTATTGATAAAGGGGAAGCCTTTCAGAGGCTCATCTCTTAACAAACACTGGCAGCTGATGCTTAAGCATGATACCTTTTATAGCCATGTATGTGAGCCTCTACTCCAATGTGGAGCTGAGGAGCCTTAGGCAGGGAGCAGTGAAGGTAGGTCAAAACAGATGTTTGGATTTTTAGTGCAGCTGGCTTTAGATGGCAATATCTTCTTTTGGTATTTACAATGTTGCAAGTAAATATTTGAAAAAATATTAGCTTCGTTAGGTATTGGTGCTTTGATGAGTAATAATTTCTGCCACTTGGTAAGTTTATGCATATCCCAAAAGTAAATTACGCATTTATTATTATTATTATCATAGCATGAAAAATGAATTCTGAATAAAACAAGCAGTTATCTTGACTGTGCTAGTCTTTACATCTGCACTTTGCAAGTGGCAGAAAAGCACAGGCTTTGGCCTTTCTGTTTTCTTATCTCAAGAAGGTGCTGAAATCCCTGCATTTTCGGTAAAGCATATTGCTGTATTCTGTGTACAACTGTTGCATACACTATGGGTATCTTTATGCTCCTTTTCTTACCTTGTATCTTCCTTTTTACTGTCCTTCCATGTCCTCTGCTTGAAAAAGTCCCTGGAAGCTTTCCTGTGTGCAGATTGTTGTCAGGATTGGGGTTTGTTTTTTAGTCTATCTCTTCTCACTCTAGTGCACCCATTTTTCTAACAGCCCATATTCCCCCACTTCTGTTTCCTTTCCTTACAGAGATAATACAAATATCCCCAAATTCCTCAGTATCCCTGCAAATACAGGGATGATGGACCGAACATGATGCTGCTATGCTAAAAAATGCTGTAGGCTGCCATCAACTTACTCTGTGTACATTTTTATCTTGTCTTGCTAGCCAAGTTCTCTGCTTCCTTGTTCTACAATTTAATCCAAATCTATGCTAGGTCTATGTTATTTGTGTCATGGTGGCAGCTTGGTTCATGCTGGACATTATGGTACTATTTGTGTAATTTGGCTTTAGGTTCTTTCCTATTCTTTCCAAAGGAGCTCCTTTTGGTTAAAAAACAAACAACACAACAAAAAAACCCAAAAGCAAAACAAAACAAGCAAAACCTCACCAATAAACCCCAATCCAACTGCTAGCATCTCAACAAAGTGCTGTGCAAATTATGCTTGTCCCAAGGGAGGCAAGGTAGTACGACGGACACAACTCACTTGTGTTGCTCTCTCCACCTGTCTAGGTACAGAAGTGGCTGGGCTGAGAAAAGGGAGAAAGTTAGAAGAAAACAAGAAAAGAACTGTAGTATAACATGGCAATTTAAATGCAATTAGCTGATGTGGATAGTGCCAGAGCAGTGTAAAAGACTGTAAAATAGCTTTAAAAGGGTTTCATCTGTGAATACAATGCTTTGTTACCCAGGTTTTATAGTTTTATCTTCACTTTGGGAAGACACCCGCTATGAGATTTGACTCTGCTGATGGAATCTAACTGTATTTTATGTAATCTGTACTATTTCCTTCACATGTGATTTCAAAGCCAGTTTTCTATCATTATATTGCTTAGCTACACCATGTTGGCAAACTGCAGGAGAATCTGAATGCTGATTCTCTTGGGATTCTATGTAGGCATGTCAGCTGAAGTTTGGAAAAGCTGCTTATCTGGAGAAGAGTGTGTGTTCAGTCTTTAGCCAAATGCCAAGAAAAGCCTTCAGGAGTCACCTAATACAGCAAGGACTTACCTACTTTAGTTTTTTTTTCCCCCCAAATTTAAACTGTTGCTTGTTTTTTTTTGCCTACACTAAGTACTACTAAAAAAGCTAAGAGGGACAGGTCTTGACTCTTACAAGTTGCATATTCAAATTAGAAAAATTGTAGATGGTTGCAGGTTTAATGGTGACACTAAAAATAGATTGCCTTTTTGCCCTCTCATTGTTAAACTATAACCCTTTCCAGCTGACAGAGATTTCTGAAACTGAGTAAATGCTTATTGTAAGCCTTGGAAATATATTTCTCAGTGTTAAATATTTTGAAAATATGTAGCCAAAAATAGATAACCTGAAAATACTAGTTTGATGTGATATTTCTAGTGTAATGCTACCCTTTAAAAATATTTCCTGTAACATTATTAGATAGATCTGCTGTTGTTTATATGTGCGTGAAATTGTGTGAAATTAAAATTCTGCAGGTTTTTATATGGTATTAGTTTATGACAATGTAGCCTTAATGCAATTTTAGTAGGTCTCTGTTCAGCCTGAGGGCTTAAGTCTGCCCCAAGTACATTATTCTTCTATTTTATTTTTTCCATCTCTTCTCTGTCTTATTTTTCTATTTTTATCTTCCATTGTTGATTTTAGCATATTCCTTACGTTGCTTTTCTGTTTGGAGTGTCTGTTTCCCCTCACCATAAAGACAATTGCAGACAATTCTTTGATATCAAGACTGGCATTAAGGACATATGCATGTCTGAAGGAAACATTGGCAAGGCAGCTTCTTGGCCTCCCCTTTCACCTCTTAAACTGCCCCAGCCTCCCCCTGCTCTCTGGGTTGTGATTCAGCCGATGTCCATGGTGCCTCTTCGTTCAGCATGGAGCAGCGTTAACCTTGGTGGAAGGGGTCAGTGAGTTGTGCTTGACACGGAGCACTAGGAACCAACTTCCCTCTGCCTTCCCAGGTGCTGCCTGCCCGGGAGCCAGAGCTGCCTGGTGCTTGTGCTCTCTGCCTCAGAGCAAAGGCAGGGTGGTGCCTGGGAGGAGGAGTGCCATCACGCGTGTCCTTTGAGATGTGCTGCAAAGAAAGCTTTGCTGTGCAGTAGCCTCTGTGTTTCAAATCCACAATGTGGCTGTTCCTTGTGTAACTGCGTTCAGGGGAGCTGGAAGAGGCTGGACTGTGCTGGGGGAGGAGGTGCCTCTGCTTGCACAATTCCTTCTGTAATGCTAGACCTCTCTCTTGCCAAATGCAGGAATTTCCATGGCGCTGCTCAGCTCCAGAACACGATGGAGTTGCATGAAGGAATGCACTGGTTTCACTGTTTTCAGAGCACTGAAGAATTGAGAGTAAGGGAGTCTAACAGAGAGACTACTTGCTCTCACCAGCTTTTTACCATACAGGTTCTATGAGGGGCCAGCCTCAGAAATGTTTTCCCATGTCATCTTCACTTGCTTATTGTGGTTTTTTTTTTTTTTCTTTATTGATAGTATTTCTGAAAAACCTCAGCTTGTGCAAAAGAGAATATATAGTGTGACAGAACTACCAAAAAGAAGAGGAATAACTTTCTCCACCTCCTTGCGTCACTGTTTTTGAAGTGGTAATAGCAGCTTTTCCTGGAACATAAAGAGGAAGAGCTGGCAGGGACATGAGACTCTGTCAGAAGCCTGGCAGGAATTAAACAAGCTTCCTTAGTTGTTCTTGTACTTTTGTGTTCCCTTCAAGTGTACTTTCCACGGACCCAGCAAAAATACTGCACCAATCTCACTGGGCATTAGTTATTGGTAAAGTAATTTGAGAACCTTTGGGCAAAGATGTTATTTTCCTAAGTTTATTTGTTTACTTATGCCGTTGTAGTTACCTTTGAAAGAAAAGTTGTTGTGGTTTCACAACTTTTGAACAGGTTTTATTTCTGTAGGAATACCCTTGTGGGAAATACAGCAAACGGACAGAGGATTGCAGAAGTGTTTTAAAATACACAAGAGACTTGCTACAGTGCAGACATTGCTCCTCTCTCCCCCAAAACTGTTTCAAGCTGTACATTAGCCTTTGGGTTCAGTTCTATGGCTTAATACCTGATATAATAAAGTAGGCTGAAAAAATCCTTAAAGATATAGAGTCCAGATGCATTTTTGCAAAGCTGAGTTGTTTGGTACAGTGTGGTTCTTTCCACTTAGTATCTTGAAGGACACTGAGTAAGTCAGACAATTGACTTTACATTCATGAATATTGGATGATCTTCCCTTGGGGAGCAGAGAAGTTTTCATAATTGACTTTTGGATAATCTGATGGCATTGTCTAAGAGAAAAAACAAAAAATACATGGTCAGGTGGAATTGGCCTTGCCACGTCATTTAAACTTCGGTGGTGAAAATCCATTAAACACCAATCTGTTATATTTTTGGCTTTCTGAATAATCCATCTGTTCGCTTATGTTGAACTGTATCTACTTAAGATGTGACCAAAATCTGATTTTGGTTTCTTTGTTGTATTCTCTTGTGTAAGAGCACTCTCAGGTGGCTTTTGGACCCCACACACTTGCAAGGTGAAGAATGAATTGGATTGCCCTGTCTAGTGTTTCTTGCACAGCCTGAGGATTAGTGGATCCGTTTGTGTGTGATGGAGCCAGACCAGTTGGACAAGGCATTAGGTTAATGCTTGGGGCATTTTGGATGCATTGACATGAGGAAATTTAGTATCTGGGTTACAGTAGCCTCTGGCTGTAATATTTAGCGGATGCTACTGTAAGAAAAATACTCCTTTTCTAATTTTTTTTTAATTCCTCAGTCATGGAAAATCTGCTCTGAGCTGATTTTAGCATTACATGGAGGTAAAGATTCGTAGTGGTTTGCAGTTATCACTATGCCACTGAGTGATAAGGTTGCTTTCAAGCATCTGTAATGGAAATATTGATGTTTTTCCATTCCTCTAGGTAGAGTTCATGCGTAAAATGAGCGCTGAGCTTTTATGTGTGCACAATAACCACCCCTCCCAGGAATGTATACCAATGCCTATAATGTTGCACAAGTTGATGTGTTAGATTGGTCTGTGATGTAAAGAGCCACTTTGTTATATATTGCCTAATATATCACACATAGATTATATCAATTTCAAAGATTGTGATGTTATACTCTTATTGTAAGGTTAGTAGAGTAATTGAAACAAGAGGCAATAAAATCAAATCTTGCGAGCCCAGCATGCTGCCTCTTGCATCAAGATGGTGTTCGGTTGCTAAATGTGTTTTTCCCCAGACAGGGAGTGCATCTGCAGATTCTGCAAGGCCCATTTGTTTCAGCCTGAGCACAGTCCTCTGTTGACACTTGCTGTGAAATACCATAGCCTGGTTCACCTTCTGTGCTGCTGAGTTCTTGTAGCTTTATCTTCTTCGTTTATTCATTATTAAACACATGCTTTCTGCTTGACAAGTGCTATAAAATCCCTTTCACTGTGGCTGAACCCAAGAACCTCTGCTGAGAGTCTAGAAGGGTTATCAATTTTTTTTTTTAATGCAAATATATGCATTCTTACTTTCTGCTGAAGTGCTCTTCAGACCAGGCTCTTTAACAGGCTGTAGATACTCCCTGTCCTGTTCTTTAAGCCACGTAGTCTTGAAAAAATAAATGCTAGATTTTTCCAGATTCCTACTGGAAACAGAAACAAGAGTATCTCGTGTGCTGGAAAAATGTTGTCAGAGGTCTGATAGTATATTAGGTCTACATGAAAATTAATGTTCATACTGTGTAGTTTGTGTGTTGTTACATTCTTCTGTATTGATGTAGCTGGTATGCAGCCCCCATTAAGAACACAGAACATAAAACTGAAAGGTATGCTTTTCTAATATGCTTTTCTAACATGGGCCACAGGAGTTCTAGATTTCTGAAGTTTTATTTTTAAATTAACTGAGTGTAGATGTGCAGTGTTGAAGTTCTTTGGCTTAAGTTTTATGATTATTTGAGAACAACAGACAAATCAGGGCTTTGGGTTTCTTTTGTAAGTTGTATCATGTGTCAGCATTGTTTTGTCTTTCAATTCTTATTACGCATGTTCTGACTTGTTTTTATTACATTATATTTTTTATTTATCTTTTCTTAGATGAGCATTCCAGTATTTGGGACCTATAGACATACATTATACTAATCCAGTACACCAGGTTTTCCTCCAAAGGGAGAACAACAGAGTTAACCTCTTGATCTTGGTTTGATAAGATGGTGTCTTTCCAAATAAAGTCCTTTTGGTCCTGATTCTTCTCAGAAAATATAGCCAAGGCAGATTTTAGCTCAGTTTTCACCTGTGTGTATTTATTTGTTTGCTTTGAAAATAATCAGTTTGGGACTGTGAGATTCCTTTTCTTTCTGACTCATCTCTTGAGTCAAGAGAGGTAGCGTCAGGATTTCTCGTGCAGTTGGATGGAACACCAGCAGTGACCTGGGACAGCAGTTTTCCTATCTGAGATAACTAGCAGTGGAAGAGCTGACTCTTCCCCTAGAAAAGAACAAAGAAGCAGATGGGAGACTGCCTGAAGAATATTTAAAAGCAAGGCCAGGGAGAGTTAGATCAAGGCCAGAGGAATTATTCAGACTGCTGAGTGAGCCTTCTTCTTGCTCTCTGTACTTGACAGACCGCAGCTGTGAACCTTGTCCTCCTCTGTGCAGCAGAACACCTGTAAGGAAAGGCACAGGTTTTTTTTCTCAGAGCACAGGTCAATTAGTGTTTATCTCACTGGGTGAAGAGAAGGTGAGAATAAAGCGATGGAGCTCAAGTGGCTTTGGGGAACTCCGTCTACATGCGGAGTGTTTTTTATGACCATTATTAGGAAAGAAGTCCAAGAAATTGAACCTTCCTATGCCTCAGACTTGTGGGTTTTAATCTAGTCTCAATTGTGATCATCATCGCAGTTCCACAGCTTCACTCTTACCTGACCAAGGGGCAGCTGTGCATCTGCTGCCAGCCCTACAGCTGCTGAAATAGTTGTCGGGTAGCCACGAGCACGGCAGGTGGTGTGCAAGGCTCCTCAGAATGCTGGCTACCAGAAACCGGTTCCTCCTGACTTGTAGGCTCTTGGTCTCCCACTCAGTGTTGAAATGGCAGGACGGTTCCTTCTGGGTCGTAGCATCTCCTCAGAGGAGGTGTGTCGGATTCCAGGATAAGTGTGCCACTGATGGTCCGGACCCTTGATAGACCTGGAGTCAGTACTGGTTTGGTTTAGCTCCAGATGTATCACTGCCCCTTTCTGCTAAGGAGTGCTGGTTCAGTGCCAAAGGTGTGATTATCAGATGAAAGCTCTTCTTTTCAGTAACACTGGATCTGCTGAAATGCTTAAGTTTTCAAGGCATAGGGTCAAACTTTCCTTTTGTTTTAGAGCCACAAAAAGCGTGGAAGTTATGGGAGCACTAATTGGAACCAAGTGTGTCATCTGCAATGAATGAGTAATTGGATAAATTTGTATCCTTACCTCCTCTGTCTGGTCATGTGTTTATAAAAATGCCATGGTGTTTGTTTTTAGGTGGATTTAACACCATTCCTTGAAAATCTCAGGCAGATGTGGAGAGCTCTTTCAGCACTCGCTGTTCAGAGGCTTGAGTCTGCCTTACTGGGTTATTTGTTTGAACGTTTTTTCCACACCCAAACTTGCAGATGCTGGAAACATTTTTGTTGTGAATATTAATGTTTGTCTTATGTGAATAATGGGGCAAAGCCCCACTATCACTTCTGTGGGTGCTTTTTCAGTAAACTTTGTTTCTCAAACATTTTTGGAAGGAGTGAACACTTGTGTGAGAACACTGACCTACAGCTGCTGGTGCTTGCTGAGAACAGTGTGTGGTCGTTGGCTTAGCCTTGCCCTCTAAAAACAGTGCTTTACTGAGGTATCCACTGCTTTTGTTCTTTCTGCCTTTTGTCATTTTTTTGAGAATGTTTGTGAACAAATATAAACTTGAAAATACACCCCCCCGCCCCATTTTTCCCCCCCATTTTTTTTTTCTTTTTGGTGCTTCTGGTATCTGACAGGATAACCTTATATCAGAGTACACAAGGATGGCATAAACTCTGGATTGCACTGCATTTTAGCTGTTGTGTTTGTTGGTGAAGAGTTAGAAAGTTGGGATCTGGCAGCTTCTAGTGACAGAAAGCCAGAAGGGAAATCTGTTACCTCAGGTCATATTGAGAGTTGTGTCTCCTGTCACACTCATTTCTTTAGGTTTACTGGTAATAAAAATCTGAACAGCAGCCCGAAGCAGTATATTGATAACTGAGTGAATGTTAAGTATGATTATTTAATAGCATTAAATACTGAGGTACAGATGTATACAAACCTCTGGGTAGCAGCATCCAATAATCGAGTGGAGCTGTCAGCTATTACAGCCATCACATAAATCATCCTACACCCATTCATGCTGAGTGTGTACCTTGGGTCTTCCCCCCACGTCCCCAGACCAAGACAAATCAAATCAATATTGTTTATTTTTCCCCACCAAATTAAAAAGGTGATTATTTGCATGGAGTGAGGGGAATGGTTTAATGACAGGAGAATGAGGTCTTGAATCCTGGACCCATAAATGTCAGCTTTCAGCAGCTGTCTGTTTTCAGAAGAAGGCAGGCCCTTTTGGAAAGGCTCCCCTTTGCAGCTGGGAAAACACGTCATGCAAAAATGCTGTTTGAGTTGGGCTTAACAAACCAAATCTTTTTTAAAAAATTAGTTTTCTTCCAACATCTTCTCTGTCTTCTGATTATCTAAGTTATTGTGGTGTAGTTTTGGTGCTTTCCAGTTTGTGCTTTCCCAGTGAATTCCACGTAACAAGCTCTCCTAGACAAGTGTTTTCTCTGCAGGGCGAGTTAGTGTCCTTGAACACTAATAAACTGTGGTATTCTGGGAACTTTGGGGCAGACATAGCCCCTGACTTAGACAAATAAATAACAATCTGTAGTTAAAATTTTCTCTCTTACACTAATATAGGCTACCCTTCTGCTTTCAAAATGCTTATTTTTTATGAGATATATATATATATACTTTGCTTTGCACATTATAGCAAACGAAGTATGTTGCAATATATTATCAGAAGGAAAACCAACCAGAAGGGAATTGTCTCAGAGTCTCTGACTCTAGATAATATCACCTGTAACTGAGATGTAAAGCTCTTCTCTGAAGGAAACCCTATGCAAGCAGACTAATTGTAAGTAGGGAAAAAACATATTGTGAGGCAGAACAAGTATGTAGCAGATTTAATAAATACACAGTGTGCAAGGGCATGAGAAAATATTTACAGTATTAGAGGTCTGCTAATTTTTCAAATGACCTTGAAAATGTGCAAGTGCAGCTGTTCTCGTTATGTGAAACAATGCTGCTTAGGAAAATATGGGTCTGGTAGGGGCTGGGTTGGATCCTTGCAACTAAAAATCTTGAAGGTTTTGACTGGTGACATTAGTATCTGATTTGATGGAGTTGTGCACAGATTTGAGGCAGACTTCAGGAAGGTGTGCTAGGATTTGGGAGCCATTCCTGAGTATTTATCTAGTTTTGATTGATAAGGCTGAAAAATAGGTATCTTTGCTAAGAAACTGGCTTGAAAAAAATGCTGCAGCTTTTAAAGAAGAGCTGTTGGTATTTAGTAGTTAAATAGTGGATATGACCTATACAAATTGCCGGAGAAGCTGGAGGCTTTCAAACTTTTTTGGCCCAGTTTGATTTTGGGATTGATTCCTGTAACACAAGAGGTCTAGGATGGAGACCTATCTGTGTAGTTCAGTAGAAAGAAAAGACAGTATTTACATGGTCAGGATGGCTTTTGCTGTGGCCTGAGAAGGACCATGTCAAATGACAACAATGAAAGACCATGCTGACTGGTCTTCAAGTGATTAATTTCTTTGCACTTCTCAGTTGTCTGTGTGTGTACTGAATAAATTGTCTGACCTTGGTTGTTCTTGATCTTGTAAGAAAACGTTGTCTAGTTAGGACTTGCCAGATGTAAGACAGGATCAAAGTTTGACTCACTCTGGAAACTCTTCCCTTATACAGAGGCATATGTGGTATAATCCTTTCTCTAGAAGATAACTAGTTTCCATTTAGAAGGTCATTAGTGTTTAAAATGTATTTGAAAAGTTTTCTAGTAACTTTGAGAAGTCATATACTGTCAGAATTTTACTGCTAAGCTAAGTGAGTTAAACCAAATTCCCTGGGCTTTGTGATAGTTTTATTTTTTCAGTGAAGGAAATGCTTCACTCGATTTGTTTTCCTTTGTAGAGAAGTCCACTGATCCCTTGAAAACTTGATACCACAGTTGTTACGTTTCCTTCTCTGAAGAACTATTCCCTTTCTGCTTTTCATTTTCTGAGTGCTCTGTCCCTTCAAGCAAGGCATTACACTCAGGTTTATGTTCCCTTTGTTGAAGCATCTTTCCTTTGATAAAGCAGTCTGTGGAAATGTGGAGAGTCATATGCTTGCTAAGGAGCGACCTAATATTTTTGACATGTTTGGCTTTTGCAGCTTTTCTCTTACCCGTGTTTAAAGAAAATAACCACCACAGCTGATTTCTTTGTAATGCCCCCCTTTAAAAGAGAGAGAGCAGCAACAACCTATGGAGGTTTTGAAGGAATAAACTCATAGCAATAAGTTTGAACCTTCTCTCTATCCTGGAATGTCCTTTATCATTTATTATGCTAGCCATAGGCGAGACACCAAGCTCTTTTTGGTGGGTTTTCATGTTTCACTGGAGAAGAGGAGGGGAAAAGGCTTTCCAGGTAGAGATCAACTGCCCATTACCGTGGTCCGCTGTGTTTTCCTGAGTGAGCTGCTGTGGTGAGCGGAGTGACAGCCAGTGAGTAAGCTGAGCAGACTCGGGCTGCTGCAGGGCAGTTATACCTGTTAGTGCAGACAGAAGCCAGGTATCAAATCAAAGTGTGGTGCAATAGCTTGTGAGCTATAGCTAGCGGGCTTCACGGTGCTGAGAAGGAAAAAGCAGATGGAAACGTTCAAATGCATTTCCTCCCTCCCCTTCCCTGTCTCTTGGATCTTTTATTTCAGTCAGTAATGGAAATCTGTGCTCTGAGGTTTGAATGAAGGGCTTACACTGCACTAGTGTTAAGTAGTTAATGAGCCTCATTTCTCAAAGATCTTGCAGTCTGCCTCAGTTAACTCAGCTGCTTTTTTTAGGAGTACTTGTTTTGGCAGAGGCTTTTCTGTGTATATGAAGAATGCACAAATAAACTGTTGTGCAATTTGCAATTAAAAATGAGGTTACAGGGAATGGAAGGTTTTTAAACTAGGAGATCAGAGGATGCAGAGCCAAGGAAAACAATTGCCCAGCATCTCTCTGTAGACCCCTGTCTCAACAAGATTTGTGTGTCTGCCTTGCCTGCTGAAGAGAATAGAAATGTGAGTCCGTGCTGGGGAAGTCCTGCTGTGTTTGTGAGGATCAGGCCCCACCAAAGGGAGAAGTAACCTGAAGGGGCCAGGAACTCATTTGGGTTTGTTTTTCTTTTTTTCTTCTCCCTCTCCAAATAATTGCAGTATGGCAAAATTCTGCAGAACATGTGCAGTGATAGTGGTTAGGATTATTGTGGTTCAAATGGTGACACTAGCAACTCGGGAAGTGTGTACTTTCAAAGAGTGTTTGAAAGGATACAGATAAGTTAATCTAGAGCTCATCCACAGCTGTGGAGTTGTTTCAATTCATAGACATCAGTGGTTATCCATAAGAGTAGCTGTTCTGAGGTTTATCTTTATGCTAAACTCAGATATCTGCATTGCTTACGTTAGATTTAACCAGGAGTAGTTTGGTCTGATGTAAATTTTATTTAGGACAGAAAGGGAAGGAAGGCTGTTGCCTGGGTAATTGCATCACATCAGCAGTTTCAGTGACAGCTTGGTATTGGCTAAAATTCCAATTATAAGTGTGGTTTTAAAGATGGACCTGTGTTTTTCTTCTTCCTTTTGTATAGGGTTCTTGAACAGCTGTCTCCTGGATATGATGCTTTAAAAATCCTTTACCTTTCAGAAGTATCTGGTATATCGAAGCAGGCATAGCTAAAGAGGTTAAAAATGTTAGCTGGGGTTACACAAGCAATTGCCTGAATTGCTGAAGTTCAAATGTCTGACATACTTGTTACAGCTGGTGTGTTTGCCTGTGTGCCTGCTCTTAAGCTGTGATGAGTCCTGGGTAACCCACCTGCTGTTGTGTGGTGGTCAGCTTGTCACGTGTGCTGCCAAGCTGCTGAGATGTGATACCAACTGAGCAGCGAGCTCTGGACCCAGGTTCTTCAGATGGTGTGTTAACCTTACATCTCCATCTTAAATAAGAGACCACAGCTCAGGTCATCCCTAGTCTCCTGGGCAAGACAGAATCTGCTGCACATTTAGCTGTCTAAAAGCAAAGGGTTCGTTATTTTAGCTAGTTAAGTAATTGAAGAACAGCTCTGGAACAGGTGGGGGGAACCTCCCTCTGTGACTAGAGAATGACGAAAGGTGTCACCTAGGCTTCAGTGTTAGGTTTTGTGCCTCTGCATTCTGGACTCCAACACTTCAGCTTTGGCTAAATGCCTAAGTCTTTTAGATAGCTCACATTACACAAAATTATTTTTCACCTTGCTTCTTTGCACTTTGCTTTCGTGTTTGTGGAATGGAAGAGTGGCTTGGTGCTGCCTCGGGTAATAACCATCCTTGTTCCTGAACAGTATCCCACTGGCATGGAGGGCTTTCTTACTGTGATGGGTTTCCACAAGCGTGTGGTACTTGGTCATGCTGTTGATCTCTCCATCTGTGCTGCTGTGGCATGCTGTAATTGTAGCTTCTGGTCATCTTCTGAAGCCTATAATGGTTTATGGGGTTGCCTGCTGTGGGCTGTGGCAGTGCATTTAGCAGATGTTTTGTGGCATCTGCTAGACACCTTTTCTACCTCCTTGTGATCTTTGAAGTGTCCAGCGCTGCTGTTCCTCTCTCAGGAAAATAAGCTGTTGGGAGAAATGTTCAGAGGTGTTGTAGAGCAACCCTGAATGACTGTGGATTTAGTCAAGAGCTGGTTACTTAAGTTACAGGTCTCTTGAGTTGCAAGGCTCTCCTCGACCATCTTGCATGGAGACCTTTGATACTGTCCTGCCGCAGTAAATTTGGGAAATGCAACGAGTGCTTTAGCAGTCCCCTTCCTGTGGCCAGCGTGGGTGCCTCTTCTGTGGTCCAGGAATGGCTGGAGTCCCACCAAGTGCTGGAGGAAGGAGGTGTGCTTTTCCTTTTGAGATAAATGCCTCTCATCAGCTGTCTCCCACTGCCTTTGCTCTAACCATGATACCAGAAATTTTCTTTTCCCTTTGTTTCTGAGAACAGCTCTTCCAAAGAGCCAGATATCAGAATTACTTTAAATTAAACCAAGTCATTTAAAAGACCTGAGGCAAATGCTCTTAAATCAAAGATGTACAGAATAAAGTGTTGTCTGATCCATCACCAAAACCCAACTGAACTAGATAGCAAGAGGGGAATGTCTCACAGGGGCAGTGAAGACAGTTCAGGAAATAACATAAGATTGTCTTCCTCTCCTCACACAGGGATTTCTTGTTACAGTGCTGGTAACAGGCCTCTCAAAATGCAGCCTCTGAACTGGTGACTTGCATTGCTCTAATTTAATATTATCTTGGCAGTTTTTGAAAGTCCAGCTGTGAGTCTACTTTATTATATTAGCCATGGGATCCTATTTTGTATTCACAGAATGTTTGCTTAAACACAGTATCCTGGGAAGGGTAATAATCCATGGTAAATATGATATAGCCACTGAATGCCTTATTTCATGGAGCTCCTGGTCTTTCTCCCTTCCCTGAAGAACTCTTAATTATTTTTCTAGCTTCTTGATTCAGTTGTTCTCTGTAAACATGAGGATTTATTTCTGTCTTCACACCCTTCTTTCCTGCTGTTGTTTGCTGCACTGTGATGTCTGATCTTAAATGTTGAAAGTTTTTTTTGGGGTGGGACAATGTCTGTATTCAAGCAGGACAGTGGGCTCTCAGTTCTAAAATGGTTTGTAGGTGCTGCTTGAGTGGAGATAATAAGGAAATGTGAACTGAAATATGTTTGGCTTGTGATATAAAAAAGAGAGAAATTTAATGACTAGCTATTAAAATGGCCAAAGCTACTCTCAGAAAAAGTCAAAATGTCTGGAATCCAAAGCATTTTTTTTCTTGTATGAACTTTTCTGGCCGATGTCCTCAACACCAAAAAGTGTTCTTTGAGCTTTGCTACTGCCTAAGGTGGCTGGTAGGCATGACACTAACAACCACAATGTCACAGTCTTCTGGTGAACAGGGCAGCTGTGCTTGTTTCAGATGATCAGCGTGTCTGGGTGACTGATTGTCTCTGCTAAGCCAAGTGAGCCAGGCTGTTATGAATGTGCACGTTGCCAAGGATATTTAGGCTGATCAGGGTGGTGGGGAAAAAATGGAGAGAGTGTGTTGGTCCAGGGTTCTGCTTACAGAGTGCAAGAGGCATCTCAGCAAAGATGCTTCTTTCTGTGGCTGAATGTGATCTACCGGGGTGCTGCATACAGAGGCCATTTATGTAGCTATTGATTGCCTCTTCAAATAGGTGTCTGCTCCTACAGAAGTACTAATAAGCAGCTTTGCAAAAGTTTTCTTGTATATATGTCCCAGTCACAGAAAAATATTAACGTTATTATTTAAAAAAAATATTAATAGGCTGCTAAGACTTTTTGTTTGCTTTTCCTTTACACCCAAGTGGCAGATGTCATTTTCTTTCTCAGCTATTTTATTTTTGTCTCAAATATGTCATCTCAACAAATGATGTCCCAGTACCTCATCCCACTTTCTAGAGGATTGGGTTAGAATCACCAGATATTGAAAAACCCCTAAATCCTTCAGAAACCCGAGTCCTCTAAACCCTTGCAGAAAAAAAGAGCATGCAGTGATTTGCATGCAGGATTCTTGGCTACTTTTGTGTGGCTTCTGCCCTAACAGGACTGCAGTCCAACGGAGAAGCTGTTGCTTGTTTGCCTTCCCTTGTTTTGGAGAATGACTTTCCGAGAGTAGGTTTGCAATGGCCTGTACATTCCTTCTCTTGAAGCCTCCCAGGGTGATTTGATCTTTAGATGACATTTTAACCATGAGAGAAAAGCATTTGTTGTCTTTGTCAGTATTTCTTGGCTGTTTTGCATAATTTTGAAGAGGTGCAAGCTGCAAGTTGTGCTTGATGCAGTTTAGTAGAAATGGTAGCCAGTTCCAAACTGAAATAATGGCAAACTTTTTTTCATCCTCCAAGTGTAACCATAGCTGAGATAATTAACTCCATAGGAATGGTTCCTGAGGTATGTCCCCTCAGTGTGACTGCAGGTGTACCTGCTTCTTTGTGGTTATGGCAGGACAAGAGACAGTGGCTTTTATTTTAACCACTTTGATTCTGTGGATGATGTGGAGGGTAGAAATGAAAACAGGAAACTTGCTCCTCCTGTCCTTGACTTCTGCTGCGTGGCTCCTGTCTTCTGCCCCTGCTCTGCAGTGATGCTCTCCGAAGGGACATGCTGGAGCTGCAGAGCACCAGGATGCTGCCAGCTGCCCGGGGGAAGAGCCTCCAGGTGAGCTGCAGCACAAAAGCAGAACTGCAGGGAGCTAAGCTAAGCCTGCATCGTGCTGTCACACACCAGGACTGCAGATTAATGTGGGTGCAAGAGGCCAGCCTGGCAGGCGTGGGGGAAACAGAAGTGTTGCTCATCACAGCAAACTGGGACAACAGCGGGGGGCTGCTAAAAATTCCACCAGAAACACTGAGTGTCCAGCGGCTCCGTTACAGCTAGGCCTAACGTGGCCTGATCAAGTTGGGATTTACTGGCGTGGGAGTGGAAATGAGAACAAGGATTGAGGCTGTCACACAATACTAAGTTTGAAAAAAACCCAAACCAACCAAATAAGAGAGTATGCAGGTGGGGCAGGCATTATGTCTGTTCTAGTGTCCGGTGCTGTGTAGTTCCACTAACATTACTGGCCACATCCTGTTTTCTGTGACGGAAAATTTCATCTTTTAAAACTGTATACAAAGGTGCTGTTTTTAAACCTGAGTTAGAAACACAGTACACGTCTCCCATTTAGTTTTAAATGTGGAATATCTAAAAGGAAGAAAACTGTCAGAAAGAGAGTGCATCTGTGTCCTCAAAAAAACATATTTAGGAATGAATGAATGATGGACAAATGGTTTAATGTCCTATGTTCCATTAATTTATCAATATTCACCCCACAAGAAGACCTTAAAGTGTTTTCTTGTTTGTCACTTCATCTCTCTGAGTGCTGGCTAAGCCCTGCTTTTTCTAATTTATTGACATACTATTTTTGAGAGATAAACACATTAAATTTACTGTGTACCCTAGTGGAGCAGAGAGGATCGCTTTTTCTGTTAAAGTGTTTCCTGTAGAAAACAAAGGGCTACTAATTAAGCAGCGATATTAACTAGGTGGGGCAACATCTGTGGATAGAACTTTGATAGCAATTCCACATGTTTCTTGCTGCTTTAATTTTTTTTAATGTAAGGGTTTCTGTTAAAGGGCATTCTGCAGCTAACCTGTCTAGACCTTTTGAAAATCCAGCTTGTTTCATGGCTGCATTTATAAGCATACCTTCAAAGAACACCTCTGAAAACCTGCTTGATAACTGGTAACTGCTGGAAAATTAGAGAAGAAATTCCATTAATTTGCATTCTTCGTGAGGATCAACAAAATGAAAGATTCTGTAGGGAAACAGAATTTTCTGAATTATTTTTACTGTGGAGCATTGTATGGAAGTAGCATGAAAGGTTGTTTGTAGTGGTGATTTTGTTGCCAACACAGTGGAATCAAATCTTGCAAACTAACACTTCTTATTGCCAGTTATTTGTTTATTGTTTCTTTGACTTCTGAGATATTTTAGAAAACTTGTTCATATTTCTGAAAACGTTCATATGACTGGGATAATTAAAAACCAGGTAAGAAAATAAATGTGTTTGTGATAGAAGGCAGGATGGGTAAGTGAAACCGCTCAGTTTTGGTCAACGAGGCTCCTTCTGTTATCAGTGTATAGATACAAGGGCTTCTCCAGGCAGTGATTGAGAGAATCCAGATTAAGCTCTTCCTCTGAATCTCTTTGTGGAGACTGCTGTATCTTTCTGTTGATTGTTATTTAGCTCTGAATTCAAATAATTAGTTACTTGTCTACACCTAAGCAATATCAATATCTTCTGCTGCCATGCTCCTGAGGAACATGATTTAGAAGGGGCGAGGTTGGTTGGGAGGGAATAAAAAAAGGGAGCACTACAAAAGTTCAGGATTTCAGTATATACTAAGTGAGAAGGAAAAAAAAGTCTTACAGTGCCAAGTACAGGGACTTTAAACTTCCCTTAGAAAGTTTTGCCTTGACAGTTCATTAGTTTTATTGCTCCAGTTTTGGCACGAACCCAGGCACGGCAGTGTAATGTCTGCATGGACAATGAAGACTCCATTTATAATTGTTAGAATAAAAACCTATCAGTGTGATTTAAATGTGCTGTATTGGTAAGTGCAGTTCTCCCATCTCTGAAACTGCTCAGTGGATCTGTGTCAACCTGCCTATCAAGTCCTCCTAGAAATTGTCTTTTGCATATCATTCCATTCCATTCCTTGCTTCCAGAAGGTATTATTCCAAAGTTGTGCTACAGTATATGTCCCCTATAGAAAATGTTGTGAGGGGATGTATGTGCTTGATTTTGGCACTGGCTGCACTGTCAGTTGACAATGGTGACTTGTCAGTATATTGCTGGATGACCACATCAGGCAGGAATGCCACTGCAGGGGTGGGGGAAGGATGTCCACTAACCAGCAGTTGCAGAAGTATGGGGATTTCAGAACTGAAGAGAACAGGACTAGGACAATGTCCCCTTTTCAAGTTCACTGTATCAAGAATTGAAGTAGTAGCTTCCAAATATTGTAGAGCATATGACATTTCTTCCCAGTATAGTAAGTATTGGGTTTTTTTCCCTCCTTTTTTCTTCTTATTTTTTGTTATTTTTTAGTGATAAAAAAATGTAGATTGCATTGACTGGCTCAGTGGATGTATAATGAAAAAAATTAATAGCTAGATAGGTCCTTGTTTAGTATTCATAGTATGGTGTTTTCTAGGAAATAAGATGAAGCTGTTGAAGCATCCAAAGAGGCACTTTTCTTTTTTCCTTGGGACTTGTGATTACATTTAATTATGTATTTTTATCCTTACAGCTAAGCATGTCATGCATCTTCAGCCTCAAACTGTATCACATGAAAGATTAGTTATTTCATGGCTGATGAAATCAGCAGAAGCAAATTCTCCTTGGCTGTAGAAAACTGGTGATGCTCCCTGCTTTGTGTAGGCAAGAAAGCTGACTTAATGATGATCCATCAAGCAGTATCATGATAAGATGCTGTGTATCCCAAAATCTGAAGTTTGCAGCTGGACCGTGTGACTCATGGAGTGTGCTGCAGGCTTCCTCTCCTTTCCCAGCCCAGAAAAGCATCATACTGAGTTGCCACAGTGGACACAGTGGGGAAACATGATGCAGCTGAAATGTTTGTTTTTCTCTAGGTGTGGTAGCTGTTGTTTACATCTGATAAAGGCTCTCTGGAACTGAAGGGTTTGCAGCTTGTTGAAGCATGATTTTTCTTTCCACATGTAGTTGTAGGTTGGTCTTGAAGCAGTGCATGCTTCTAGAGTAGAAAACTTAATAAAGATGGGGAAAACATAAGAAAAGGGAACAACAACAAAATGCTGTTAGAAGATCGAGGATGGTCTCTGTGAAGTCTGGGAGATAGCAGTGGGTTATTTTGAAATGTACGCTTATCTGACTTGGATAAAGGTTGGATGATGCAGTTGCAACTGTTTCCTAAGGCTTTGCCTTTTCTAATTCATATGAGTATCTGTTCAACCAGCCACCTTCCTGGTGGACCTTGAGTTCTGTATCTCTTGCTTTTAAGAGCATTTTTCTCAGTTTACTGCAGTGAAGTAATAAAGATTTTAAGGCTTTGTTTACCACAGGTTTGCAGAAAAATTGTCATTGTACAAAAGCAATTTCACATCCTCATGATCATAAGGCCAAGCTATAGTATTGAGGAATTGCATTGGTTTTCACTGGATTTGAAGGCCAATGCTGATGCTGAATACCATAGGCTTGCACATGACATCCATCCCACGAAATGGGGCTGGCTGTTTCATGTGACATTTCTCTTACAAGATTGCATTTTGTAGAGTTACTGCCTTGTGTTTATGGGGGGTGTGTGTGGTGTTTTTGCACTACATTGGCTCGATTGGATGAAGATGTTTGTTCAAAAGTCGGTGTGGGCTGTGTTAATACTGTGACTCTGGATCCCAGAGACCAGCTGGCGTTGGGTGCTGCATGGTTACATGTAAGAGTAGGATGAGATAATCCCCCAAATCCTATCTGCTCCCGGTTTGTCCCACCTCTCCTGGCAGCGGGCTGCAGAGACAGTGCCCACGTCGCGGCAGCGGGTGGACAATAAGGAAGTGACGTGTGCCGGTGATTAACACCAGGCAGCAAGAACAGGACGTTCAGATCACTAAGGAACATGAACTTTCCTACATTTTTTTTTAAATCTGCTATTGTTTAAAACTGACCTGTTGCTTTCTTAGCTGGTGTCATTTTCCTAGAGGAATGTGAATTCTGTGATTGTAACTTCAAAACAAAGAAACAAGTAATAATTTCATAACAATGAGGAATCAAAACACGTTTGTTGAAATGAGGAATTTTTCCCCAACAAGGGGGCAAAGCATGTCAGTGAGGTGAATAGTAATAATAATACACTGTCAGGTAGCTGAGCTGAAAGCAAGTCTCTGTTTATGCTTTGCCTTCATCTTGCTGGCTTGGCTCGTGATTTTCTACCTTTCACTTGCTAGAATGTTAAGCCAAGTGAATGTACTCTTTGTTTGGCAGTTAACTCCCTCTTTTCCATCACTTTGGAACATGGATGTTGGTAGTGCTCTTAGAAAAAGCCTATTTCAAGGAAGGATTTCTCCATTCTTAATTAGCTTTGTAGTGAAAATCACTACCTATTTATTTGCAGCTCCTGTTCATCAGTAGATACTGGGGATTTTTAAGGAAAAAAATGTGTATTTATACAGCTTTTCACTTTGTATCTTTGCAGATGCCTCACTGTTAAATGTTTCTGTTGGAATGCATGTAAAATTCAGCAAATGAAAATAAACTTGTATTTGCTTTATGATGATTTCTGGCTGCACACTTAAAATGTGGCTCGCACTGAGCAGTTCACTTGTACTTCATTTTGTCACTAATAGGACAATTTTTATGTAACATTAGAACAGAAGGACTGAAAGTGATAGCATTGCTCTGGTTCCAAGATGCTTCAGTCACTGGATGATAAATTTATAAAGTGAAAGTAATGTCTTTATGAATTTTGTAGTTTCAGCTCTAAGTTGTGATAAAATGGCATTATCCATTTCCATATCCATTTCCATTATCCATATCCATATCCATTATCCAATGTAGTGTGACCTACCCCTTTTTACCTTTTCATGACAGGTGATTTCCCTGCCCCATTTAGCAGAGGAATCCCACCCACAGGAGTGATATGGCTGCTGCTTCTTCCTTATCAAATCAGTCAGTGCAGTGTATTGTTGGGAGGTAAACAAAGACACAAAGGTTGAATGACTTGCTCAGGAATTTGCTGGCAGGGGAGAATTCAGGCATCAGGGCCTGGCTGACAGTAGAAGATGGGGCTGGAAAACATCATTTGTGCCTTGGGACTGCATAAACCATTGTGAGATGAAGAAATATGAGTGTCTGTGCCAGAGGTGAGACTTGTGGCACAGATGTAAGTGACTTGTGTGCAGTTACTAAGGAGGATGTCTGAGGCAATACCATATTTTGAACTGATGTCATAGTCCCTGGTATCTGGAGCTCCTTATCTGATTCCATAAAATAGTCAGGTTTTTACCCTTTTTTTTTTTTTTTTGGGTAAGATATTTTCCCTCTGTTTTCAGCTGTCAGAATACTATTTACTGGTAAGCATTGCAGGCACAGAAACCAGTACCATAACTGCTTGATAGTGCTGGCTGTTGCTGCAGGAAGAGAGGAGTCCTGTTAGTTACTGGAGGAAGGAAAGTGTGTGTAGCAGCAGCCAGGGTCTGAGATGGGCTGACTGAGGACTCTCCTGTTTCCATGGATCCCATGAGTGGCAAGCCTCTCTCTAGCGTGTCGACAGCCAGCATTTCCTCTGGGAGCTCTGCTAGCTGAGTGTTAAATAGGAGATGTCCATACTCAGAAGGTGGCTCAGTCTATCTCTGCTGCCAGGGGCTGGCCTGCAGCCACCCTCCTGCAGGTCCCCTGCCTCCTCCCAGCTTTGTGCTCTGCAGCACTCCAGGCTCAGAGAAAACTCACCTTTAACCTTGCATGAACTCTTTAGGGAAATGCTTCCCAAGGAGGACAGCACTTTCTCATTATTAACATAATCAACTTGTATTTATTCAGCTGAGAGGCTGGATTGTAATAACAATTACAATTCTGCTTAGAATACTTCAGTAGAAATGCTGTGGACTCTAAAGCAAGAGGAAGAGCTGATTACTTATGGGCAATAACTGTCTATGGCATAAATTACTTACAGGGGTCTTTAACTGTTAGAGCTCTTGAAAGAATGGGAGGTTATTTGTGTCCTAAGGCAGGGCTGGCTTGTTCAGCCCTGCAGGGAGAGGGGTAAAGATGAATGCAGAAAACATTAAAGATGAATGCAGAAAACATGACTTGTTTGAACAAAATGAGTGTGGGTGCCCACTCCTAACACAAGGGGTGTCTGCTGTCCCTCTGGGGCTGTTCATGGCCATCCAGACTTCACAGGCTGGTTGGCAGTTTTTGCTGGAGCAGCAGTGCTTGCTTCCCATCCTTGGCTCTGGTGATGAGCTGCTGTGAAAAATGCTGTTTCCAGAGAAGACTATGTGTCCATGGAAAAGCATGCTTTCTCATGTTTGGGTCCTAAATGTGGGCGCACATTTGACAGACATGGACTAACAATACATTGAGCTCAGAATGGTGTGTATGTGTTTATGTGAATGTGCTATATGTAAATAAAGCCTGCAACTCAGTATCTTCTAGGATTTGGTCCATAAGTAGTTAATCAGTTTGTAAAGCACTTGGTAAAGGTACAAAGCCTTGTGGTTTTGCAGGACACAAAATCAAGGTGCTTAGCATCCTGTCCATGTGCTATGTGAGTGATTGTGGTGGAGAACTTAGAAAATTGGTCGTAAGTCTGTGAGATGGTTTGAAAAGCTACAGCATTTTAAATATGCACAGAAGAGAAATGACTCTTACAAACTTTCTTTAAATGGTTCCAAGATATCTGGGGAAAAGACAGTGATTTTTTTTTTTTTACCCCCCTCACCCCCCTCCATTCACCAAGTGATAGGTATAGAGCAATGTTGTAGAATGATGTTTTCAAGTTGTTTTTTAGATGCTGGTGTACTGTACTTTAGTGTCTGGAAAGCATAACTAAACAGTTACATCTTATTTTCTGACATGACTGGTACTGTACTTGTAACCACAACATCCCATTAACTGTTTACCTAACCTAGAGTTATTTCCTCCAGAGGAAAACATTACATGCATAAATACTTTCCTTAACACACAGAGGCATGTATAAAAAAAAATTGCCATGAATGCATAGCCAAAAGTCGAAAGTGTATGCAAGTTACTTCAAGGTTAAGGCAGCCAAGTCCTCTCCAGGAATAGGGTTTATGTGAGAATTCTACAAAGCACCTCCTGCTCAAAGTGCTTCGACTCTCAGAGGGTGCTGCTGCTGCTGTCTGGAGGGTCTAGAATTCTGTTACCTCTTCCCTCCTTTTTGAGAACATCACATCTTGTGGATTTAGGCAAGCACACTCTTTGGATGCCTGTTCAGTAAAGAGTTTGAAGGTTTGATCCAGAGCACAGAAGGCTCAGTTATACCATAGGAGCAGGAGCAGTGGCAAGGGATCTGGGGTTTTGGAGGATTATGTGACTGGTAGTATTGCTCACCAAAACTTTAATCTCCTGTTTTGAAGCTCGAAAAAAGCAATGGAACAAAAAGCTTACACTAATGATATAGTTACAATTTGTTTTGGGGTTTTTATGATTTTTTTGTGGTTGTTTTTTTTTTTTTTTTGCCTTGATAGGGTGCAAAGTTATATGTGGCTCTACAGTTAGGGTGTTTTTGAGCAAAAGGAAACATACACCAAGGTTAAACAAAGCTTGCTATTGAAATGAGGCAGTAGTAGTATTACAACTTTATAGAAGAATTTGTGCTGTGATGAGTTACAACGTAAATGTTTTTTATTCCTTGTTTAATCTTTAACTTGTGTGACAAAACAGAACATTCTTCTTAGAATAATGAAGTTGCTTCTGCAGCAGTAATGCCTCAGTCAAGGCAAAAGGCAGTGAAGTATTGCTACAGAAGAAAAGGATGTGAGAGGGAGCAATCCAAAAGCAAGGAAGAATAGTTACAGGACACAAAAGCTGCACATACTTAACACAAGCTAAAACATAGGTTGGGCAAGTCCTCCCAGTTCCATTCATACACTAGCAGGCCTGATGCCTCAATCTTGCTTCCTCTTTATTCACTGAGAGTCTAAAGATTGGCTGGAAGAAATGAGCACAGCCTAGGAATCCAGCTCCAGGAGCCTGGGCTAAGAAGGACAAAAGAGAGAAAAATTGAAGCCTGTGCTCCAGCTGACATGGAGAAATTGGCTCAGGAGTTTCTAGCAAGTTTACTGTTTGAGCTCTAGTCTTCTGTGTATGGTGACACTGGTTCAGCAGGCTCAGGTGCCTGCCTGTGAAAGCCCCTCAGCCCCAGAAGTGTGCTGGGAGCAGGGGCAGGCAGTGGCTCTTGCTGCCCTGTGGATCAGAGCAGACTGGGCAGCAAGGACTGTGCCTTGCAGGCAGACCGTGCTCGCTGCTGCTTTGTGCTTTGCCCCTTCCCTGCTGCCTGGGAGTTGGAGATTTCCTTTGAGCTGGTCTTAATGTATTCTCTGTTCTGTTTAGCTCAGCTCTCGTGCCTCATCCCAACAAACACCCTTACTTGGTTCAGTGGGGAAAGCCTGGCCTCTGAGGTGGCCATCAGGCATTTTACTGGCTTCAGCAAAGTCTTTGAATACCTCTCTGAACAAACCCAAGGCAAGCATTCCATAATGAGCTGAAATTCACTTCACTCCTCCATGAATGTTTTCCGAAAGTGTAAAATAAACCTTGTAAAGATGAGCAGTGTAATAAACCCCAAACCATTGTTGCTTGTTATCTCTCCAGCAAATTCTCTGGTGCCTCTATTATTTGCTGGTACAAGCTGAAGGCTGTGAATAGCAGAGAAATGAGCTTTGGGTGGTTTGCTGTGAATGTTCCTCATCATGAGGTTTACTAAGTGTACTGCCATTCATCATCTACTTTTTCTTGTCTTTAACAGTTCATTCACAAATCTGACATCAAGTTGTTAGTTTTGAGAGCCAGCCTCTCCTAGATGATACATAATAAATCCAGTGACACTCAGCATTCCTTAAAAAGCCAAACTTAAATTCAGTAAAGTATTTCTGAGCTATATGAGAGAGACATCTACATAACTCATAATTTTAAAAATAGTCTTGTACTTTATGTGCTCTACTGTCTTTTTCATAGTTATTGCTTCATTATTAGCCATTACTTTAAGTCTTTTAAATATCACATGAATATTTTTTTGATAATAGAAACCTTTTCTCAAAGTTTCAATGAATTTTTGCCATACAGAAGACACAATGAGATTAGTGACTTTAAGTGTTAGGCATAAAAATTTAAAGTTTTATTGGAGTAAATAGTTTCTATAATCCACAATTAAAGAATTTCTGAGAATTCAAATTAGGATTCACATTAATCTGACAAAATTCAAATAGGCAGTCAGCAGTAAAAAATAGGAGAGAAGAATGTGATCAAACGATTTGTAAGATTAAAAAAAGATGATATTGTGCAGAAAAATTCACAATGCCAGAGTTTATGTCCAGAAAGGAGATAGAGGAGTCCAGTAACTTCATTCAAATAAAGGGAGAGGCCATGGGGCATTCCCCTGGGATCTCTCGAATTGTTGGGGATAAAAAGCCCCTTTTTTATCCTAAGTTCCTGGCTGCATCACCCTCTTCTTTTCCCCATTGCCTGAGGTACCCAGAAGATACAGACTTCTCAAATCGTCTGGTCCATGCCCCCCCTCTAATATGCACCCCTCTTTTGTTGTATAAAAGAAAAAAGAAAAACTATTCATAATTCTGCTAAGTCTTTGTTCTTTTTCTCCAAGTTCAGGAATTTAACACGGCCTTGGCTGAGCAGCACTCTGTGTCAATTAGTAACATTTTCTAGAACTGATTGTTTCTTCAGTTACTTCCCTATCTGTAAGTTCCTGGCCTTATCTACAAGCAGATTTTCATGGTCTGTTTGTAAGGATACATTCATCTTTTTCCTTTCACTATTAGTCCAAGTTTCACCAACTAATCACTGACTTTAAAAGTTGTTCTATAAATATGATATATTAGGGGGGTCAACAAGTAACGCTGTATTAAATACTGGTGGCTTTTTTGGTTGAAGGTTTGTGGTTGGGGGGAGTGTTTGGTTCAGGTTTGGGTTTTCTGGGGTTTTTTTGTTCTTTCTGATAATATGTGCCATTTGCTGAGAAAATAAAGTGATTTTGTTGCTTAAGTTTCCAGAGCTTATCCAAGGCTTTTCTTGACAGACAAGTTTTCTTGGAAGTGTCAGGCTTGTGCAGTGGTTGATGTCTATCTGTGTTAGATAACTCCTATTCCTTGGCTCTGAAACAGCATTCATTCCAAATCTGTTGTTACCCTGGAGTACTTTTTTCCTTTTGTAATTAACTATGCGGGTGTTTTTTCTCCTGTCCTTTGGGATGAAGATATAAACCTTTGTATTAATTTCTATTCCATTTATGAAGGAAGTTCCTCATAAAAATTACTGGACCATTTTGATTTCACTGTGAGGAAAGGATATTTTGTAAATGGACGAGTCACTTTCCTTGTACATCAAGGAACAAGGCTCCTCATAAACCCAGTGAGTTGATTACGGTATCATCCAGCCTTCCTTGGCAAACAGTCTCTATCACAGTTTGCAGGATGGGGGCAGTGATCATCCCCCTGTACGTGGTGAGGCCACACCACTATGGTGTGGTGAGGGGCCCAAAACTGAACACAAGAAGGACATTGAGGTGCTGGAGCATGTCCAGAGAAGGGCAGTGGAGCTGGGGAAGGAGCACAAGTCAGATGAGGAGCAGCTGAGGGAGTTGGGGTTGCTTATCCTGGAGAAGACAAGGCTTAGCAGGGACCTCATCACTCTCTAGAACTGCCTGAAAGGAGGTTGTGGCAAGATGGGAGTCAGTCTCTTCTCCCAAGTGACAGGACAATAGAAAATGACATCAAGTTGTGTCAGGGGAGCTTTGAATTGAATATTGGGAAAAATTTTTTCACTGGAAAACTTGTTGGGTATTGGAACAGGGTGCCCAGGGCAGTGGCAGAGTCACCATCCCTGGAGTCACTTAAGGGAGGCGGGATATGACACTTGCGGACGTGGTTTAGTGGTGGATTGGGCAGTGCTGGGTTAATGGTTGGACTGGATGATCTTAAAGGTCTTTTCCAATGTAAATGATTCTATGATTATAATGCTTAGTAATTAAATCATACTAATTTAAGTTGAATTAATTACCATCCGTAATTAAAAAAAAAATCAGAAAGAATCCACAACAATTGCAGATGTTTCCCCTTACTCTTTCTTCTTTTAAAGTGTAGTCTTTATAATGTAGCTACCCTGAACATGTTTAATCTGCAATAAAGGTTTCTATCCAAAGTTTTTAGAGCCACACAGCTTATAGGTGTCAATCTGCAGCAGATCCCAGGCTTGTGCTTCCCTCCCAGCAGCCTCACCTTCCACCTAAAGCTGATGTGTCAGCAGGGAAATGCCTGAATTTTGAATTAATTAGATGTTCTGCTACTGTACTCATGGACTTAGTTGAATTCATGAATTAATAGTTTTGTGATTTGTGTGGAGGAAGAAGGTCATAGGTTGGCTGTACAAGAAATGAAATTTTTAATTTCTTGTAAGTTCAGGTTACTGGATGTGTGGCAAAAAAAGCACTGTTACTGGTAAGTATTGTATAATTATGATTATTTTCTGAATTAATTTGTTCCTTACAGCATTTTTCCCTTTTTATAACAGTATTTATTTTAGAGAGAAGTTTTTGGTGGCTGTTTTAGTGAACATCTGATTTACATGTTTTAATTCAGTTCAAAAAACTTCAATACTGAGAAAAAGTGGGTGGTTTTTTTCTGTCCTGCTTCCTGTTATTAGTTTTTTTCATACTCTTTACAGTAGCACCCAGTGTCTGCTATTTGAAAGCTGCAAGAACAGAGTGAAACAAGTAGAGCTGAGGACCTTTTCAGCCTGGCAAGCTTTGGGGTGGCAGGGAGAGATGGAGGGGTGGCAGGGGAAGGATCAGCTATTGGGACAGCAGGCTTCTCGTTTCTGTGGCTCCTAGGTGTTGCAGTGGGCATGGGCATTCTTCTACTCTGCACCAGTGTGTTCATGCTGTTTTGAAGGGAGAAATGGGTACAGATGTAGGATAACAAATACCAAAATCCTGCTGCATATGCCTATACAGAATACATAGTACAAAGCTGAGTGAAGTAGGGAGCTGCTGTGAAGAGCTCCCACGTACAATTGTTACAGTTGATTTTGGAAAGTGTATGTTTCTTACATGTTCCTGTATAGCCTGATGCCTTGAGGTGGCCACCTAAAAACAGAGACTAGACAAAATAAGAGAATAAAAGGAGGTATTTATTTGAAGGGCCTGCAAAGGTACACCCTGAAAAGTCAAAAGGCTACACCGAAGATGGACACTGGATCACGGGTTCTTCACACTTTTATAAGTTTGGTTAATTTGCACATCAGGCTTAATTCTCCAATTAAAGCTTCAGTTAATGATGTAATTACCCCAAGTTTGCCCCCCGCTTCCCTAGGCTGTAGTTTACACATTTTGGGTCCTGGTATCCTTGAAGAGCAAACAGAGAGGTTTGTTATGTCTAAACCAGCATGAGAGAACAGCAGCTAACAGGCCACATGAAACCTCAGAGTTACACCCTAAGGAGTACAGGATTTAAAAAATATAAAAGTTAAAACCTAAGGCATCAGCCATTCTAGACTCTTAAAGTAAGTTTTTCTTATATGTGCCATATTGTTTAGATCTTTAATTTGCACAACCAAGTAGCCAGAGTGCTGAAAGAAGCACACCAAGTAGAATTTCAGTCAAGTTGATTTCACTGTAAATGTCTCCAGTACTTCTAGTTCCTAGCAAATTGCCCACTGTAGTAATAAGAGCAAATGACTTGCATTTGAATCCCTCAGAGTAAAATCAGCTCTTTTAAGTACATCTAAATGACAGCTGCATTTGCTGAGGATGACTGTACCTCCAGAAAGGCTTTGTGTTAAATCCCAAAGAAGAAATGATGATTGACCTGTATTTGTTCAAGTTTGGATAGTGTCACATTCCTGCCACTCATCTGGCCTGGGGTGAACTGCCTAACTTCGTGTGGACATATTTTGTGGAGAGGCCACAGTCTTCTGCATTAGACCTTTACTAGAGGGGTCTTACAGGGAGGAGTTAAACCAGGAGGAAGCCCTGGGGGATGCAGTGGAAAAGAGGATAATCAAGAAGGATACTTCTTTTTAAAGCAGGTGATGAGTAGCAAGAACTACATAATCTCCCTGGCTGTACAGGACTGGGTGGAAATCACCATGCTTGCCTACCCATATTACAGTTTTGTACACTCAGTGGCAAGCTGTTAGAGCTCATGAAGTAACCATGCTGGTAAGTTAAAAATATTTAGAAAATATGCTACTAAGTACATTGGGAGTTTATTGAAATAGTAGTTTATTTAAATAGAATTTTTAAATGAAATCAGTAATTCTTAAACTTGTTTTTCTGCTCTTTAAGTGCCTTTTTGAGGCAAGATTCCTTCTTTTTCAGGCTCAGCATTCAAAGTGTAAATCTAACATTGCGTTTCTGCCAAGTGTTGCAGGCTTTTCTTGGGAATGGTGGCATTGGATCAAAGTGTGTTTTCATTGGCTGATGGTACACTTTCTCACATGGCCTAGGTTAACTTTTAATTTCTGGGGTTTTTAAAGCAAGGGGTAGTGTTGAGAAATGATTTATGGGAGCTTGAAAACCAGGTGAACTGGCTGAATAGAAAATTGGACAGGACTTGTAAGACATTTCTTTGGCTTTCAGGCCTGGTGCCTGCTATTGCTGCCAATGGTAAAGTGGCCTTTAGTTGACCTCTTCCATTTCTTTGAAGGTTGTTTTTGACTGTTTCCTATACTGATACAAGAGGAAGTTCCTGAACAAGTTTACATTGTGCTACATGTCCCTCCTTGTTTCTTTCCCTTAAATCTCTGACTAAAAGTATGTGACCACATGGGGGACAAATAACTTGCAGACTTTGTAATATCACTGGCAAGTTCAATGTACCCTAATGTTTCTTAAACAGATGTAGGTATTTCTTTCAGGTCTAAACATAGCCTGGGTATCTAGTGAAGTACATAACTTTTATGTTAGTTGTTTATATAATACAGTATAAAATTTTTATAAGTTATCTGGGCGCTATTTCAACAAAGTAGGTTAGCACATGCTGAAATCCAGCTATTCATGCAGTACCTGTACTTCAGTGTAGGGTTATGTGTTCGAGGGGCTTCTCAGGCAAGAGTTAAAGAAGTTACAGGGTTTTTTTCTTGATTTTTTTTTTCAATGAAAAAGTCTTTATGGCTAGACACTTAGTTGTGCCGTATGAATTGTTTCAGGTTTATTCTTGCTGTCTTTGTAAGTAATGTTTGCTTGGGGTAATTTTTTTCTTCCTATGCAATTATTATCTGAACACTATCAGTCTTAAGTCTTAGTTAATAATTGATAGTCTGTCAATGAGCAAACTTTTTCCAGGGCAAGGAAGAAGGTTGGAGAGAAACCATTTGTTCTCTGAAGTGATAGAAACGTTTGGGCTTGTCTGATTAGTTACTTTTGCACGGACAATAAAGGTGTGTCAGGTGATCTGGCAGTGGGGTTCCTCCATGGATTGCTTGATGCTGGGAAGCGTCAAACGTTGCCTAAATTTTGCTCAAGTGTGTTCCCCTCTATTCTAGGCTATTGATGGTGGTAAAAAACAGTAAATAAATAAGAGGGGTTTTTTTTTCTGACTGTTTCAGAGGATTTTGGTGGTTTTCAGAGCTGTGAATTGGCACAAAACTGCTTTGTCTCAACAAAACTGTTCCTGAGACATACGGTAAACCCAGAGAAAAGTGGGTATCCCAGGGTTTCCCCAGGTGACTTCTAAAGAGACAAACTCAAGAGGACTTTGCCTGTTAGCTTTACACTCTGGCAGAGGTCAGACAGCTCGAGGTGCCTTTTGACAAGCCTAGGAAAGAAAGTCTCAGGAAACAGAGAACTGTCCCAGCCTGGGGTATATTGATGGATATTTTCTAGTTTCTTTTGAACATTTTTGTCTGGAGCAGTTTCACAGGGCCTCTGAAGCTGTTGACAAACTTAGAGCATCTGTGATGTCTGTCCTTACCCTGTTTGCTGGATGTCTGAGCAATAGGTCTGATGGAGCTGTGTTGCACCCTCAATGCCTGTGTGTCACATAGCTGCTTCCCTAGCAGCTGCACTAGTTTTTGTTTGCTGCATGTGTGTAGCCATTGGCTTTGCACTGTTTTCTCCTGACATGTTAGTATCTCATTGTGTAGACAAGCTGTGTGAGGAAGGGAAGTTGTCAGAAGCCTTGGTGAGAGCTACTGTGTTACGGAGGTGTGTGCAGCAGGAGTAACAGCCTGCCAGGGAAGTGCTGCAGGCTGGGAAGGGTAACCATGGCTCCTAATGGCTTTGTCTATGAGGCATTGGATCTTGCATCCTTCAGTAAAGCAACTGTTGATGATGTACACATCCATATTCACCCATTTCTTAGCTGGCCAAGGATGAAGACTGTTAAGTGCTGTTTTATTGCCCTCTTCACTTTCCAGACCAGTTGCGTTTGCTCTCAGTGACTTGGTCAGGATCTCTTGCACAGATGTATCTCCTAAATATGTCTTTTTTGGTAGCCAAGCCTTTAGAAGTGCTATGTGAATCCTAACAAGAAGAGCTGCAGGCCTGTCTATTAGTAGCAAAGAGACAAGGTACTCCACTTTCTTAGCCAGGGAATTCTTTTCTGTACTTGTTGCTTTTCAGCAAACCGAAGACCTCCACGATTTATTAAACAATTCTTAATAATTATTGTTTGTAATTGTATTTTGAGTATTTCAGCGTGACTTATCATCTCTGTACATGAAAGTACTCTCTCAACGCAGTAAGAGAGAATCTGGCCTTACAAAACTTGTTTGCAATTTTTCATTGAAACAGTGTAATAAAATATGAACTAAATGACTTTTCCAGAAGAAGAATACAAAACAGTATCTGAAGGAAGATCTGTATCAAGAACTTCTTGAGAATAAAATGTTGGCTGTGGGAGAAGTTTCTTTTAAAGACCTTAGGAAAATCCCCCCTTTTTAAAAAGAATTTTAAATGGTAAATGTTTGGAGGAAGCTACATCGTCACACCCCAAACATGTCTCAAAATGATCTAATAACAGGTGAAGAGCTTTTTGTTCTATCTCTGTCTTACCAATGCTGAACTTTACAGGAGTATGGAGAAAAGTCATCAGAGGATAAAATGATTAATACCTATCATGGGTAATAATGAGTTATCATTTTCATTTTGCTTCATCAGACAAGGCACTAATTGCATTCTATAAATGTTATGATTCTCTTATTCTCATGGTAGATTTTTATTTCTTGTTACCAATTATGTACTTGAGTTGATTACAGTAGAGCAACAACAACTACAGTAATTCCAATAATGTCTTACTACTTTTAAACCTGGTACTACCATGCAACAGAATCCCTGCATTTTTTCAGTCTGCTTCATGCAGACTTGATTCATAAAGCAATTTGTACTGTTTACCCAGTGAAGTACGACAGTGTGAAATATACAGTTCCAAAATAAAATTATATCCCCATAATCTCTTCTAGTGATTCTGTGCCTTTTGCTGATTCACTATTACAGAATTCAATAGGAAATAAATTATTTCAAACAGATATCTTGCAAACTCTCAGTGAATGGAGAAGTGGGCTCACTACAGGTCATGTAAAATAAATGACATCTGTAGTCTGTGGGTTTAAAAAGATGTAGGTTCAAGACATTGTGATAATGTGAGATGGAAAAACATATTGTACGAAAACAAAAAGTGAAAAAGGAATATTTTTGGTATTAAAAAAGTCAGTAGAGAATACTCTTAGCTTTACTTCTATTTCCCACTGCCGGAAAACTGGGCTGACATGTCCTCAGAAAATTAGTGACTGCCTTGTCCCAAACAGAACAAATTTTTGTCTACTATTTTGTCTTTGCAGTAAGTAAGTAATATTCTTAAAATTAAGTCACTGCTTTAGTGGGTAAAAGGGAAGATTAAGAGAGACATACAGTTTGAAACTACAATAAAAGATGGAAATTATGAAAAGTGTGGGTTGACAGTTTTGAACTTTATTGAATCCTTTGATTGGGAGTTACTTCAATGTTTGAAGTTACCAATAGTGTCTCCAGGATGAGCAGGCTAGTTTTAAAGGGATTATCTTATGTGACAAGTACCAACAGTGAAGATTGATTCTGCGCTGAATTTATACGTTTGTTGACCTACTAATTCTGAGAACTCTTAAAACAAACACTAAGGAATCAATAGGGTTTTCATTTAAGCTCACAAAGACTTTGTGAAGTGGCCTTCCCAGTGAGTACCTACACAATATATGTTTAAAAAAGACTAACACTGACAGTGGGCTAAGGAATGAGGTAGTTTTAATGCTAGCAAGAGAATCAAATGTTGAAAAACCCAAACCCAAAATGCACAGCACTATTAAATTTTTCAAATATAGGTCTGGCCACCCACAGCCAAGTTTTAAATTCCTCAACTTAAAAAATTATTTATGATGAGCATCTTAATGTTCAACAAACTCAACAGCCCTTCTCTAGTGAGTGATAAATGGTAAATGCTGTAGGGTTTTCTTTGAGAAGGAGCTGAATTAGCAAAAAAAATACTTCCTCCCTCTTCTTCAAGATATTGCACAGATCCTGCCCTCTTAGTTTTTCAAACTGGGCAATTTTAATTTCAGCATGCATGCTGATGTTCATCTGGTTACAAGTGTCTAATTATTGTGATTATATGCATGCAGACTTCATCACTTTTTTTTTTTCCCCAAATGGAGCTGGCAGTGCAAGATGAGCTTGGCATTTTATCTACTGTATAATTTGCTTGTTTTTATGCTTAGTGTAACAGCTTGCTGAATGAGTTGCTGTAGTGAGATGTAGATAAACAACAAGGGGAGAGTGGGCACCCAGGCTGGCAGGTTCCAAGTGGTCATTGCACATATCCGAAAGACCTGTCAAACAGGCAAGAGAAGGCCAAAAAAGTGAGAGCAAATTCATGCTGCTTGTCCACCTGTCAACACCTGAGTCTTTGGTTTTTTTTCCCTCGTGGAAGTGATTTCTCTGTAGGTGAAAGACGTCTGTTGATGAAGATGGCCCCGTGTGGCCAGGTGTGTGCTCAGCTGCTGTTTCCTTGTGGGTAGTGGCTCCTCATCTGGCAGCGGCTTCTTGGGATGCACAGGGGTGTGTGGGCAGGACATCCATTACCTGAGGTCATGTGCCCCATCGTTTTTGTGATGCAAGCAGCCAAGGGTGGTGGCATTATTCTGAGAGCAGGCCTGGCTGCTACCCTGCCACCTGGGCCACTGCAGGCTTGTTTACTGAGATGTGGTTAAAACCAGCTCTCTGGAAATCTAGGATGACTTCAGTCAAACAGAAGTATGCAAATAACGTCCTGTCTGCCCCACTGGGACAGAGTGGGAGGCAGAAGCCCCTCAAGGGTCATCTGCTGTCAGGACATGGTGGTGGCTCCTCCTCATCCTGTTGCTGCACTTGATGAGGGGATTGCCTGTGTGCCTGGCTGGCCCTCGCTGCTGCTCTCAGCAGTGGCAGCGCAGGCCCCTCACCTTTACAGCCTGACTGTGTGTCACAGAGGGTGTGCTTGGCTCCAGTTCTGTGCTCTTGGTAGCTGCACGTGGTTTACAGTTTATGTGGAGAAATTTATTGGAGGCCTCTGCCACATTCATTTTAACAGCTTCTGCCTGCCACAGATACCAGAGGACAGATGGTGACTAGATGCCAAAGGCTAATGGTTTTGGTTTCTGGCCCCACAGAGAGCTTGTGATCAGTCCACATTCATAGATGGGGCTGTGCAACTTGACTCAGACCAGGTGTTAATCCTGGCCAGTGTCCCAAATAGGGGTGAAGGCTCTCCACAGCCATACGTGCTGCAGCTGTGCTTGCTCTCATGTCAGGGAGTCTCTTTGCTGCTTTTCCGCTGTTGGACTCCTCATCCACCTTCCCCCTGCTTTGTGTACACCAAGGCTAAGGAATGATAGCCCAAGACTTGGCCAAGTTGTTTCCAGCATCAATCACGGGAGGTAAGAATTCTGTGTGGATCAGCTTACTCTTTGGGAAGCTGACTTAGTCACCTGGCATGGGGTCTGTGGCAGGCCAGGAGGCAACTTCCATGACCTGCACTAAATGCTTTTGTGTGCTGCTTGGGTGGCTTGGCATTGCTTGAGTGTTTCTGTACGGGGCCATGCTCTAAAACAGCCTGCCAAGGGCTGTTACAATCAAGTGACAGGACAGCATGTTACAGAACCAATGCTTTTTTGGGCACGTCCTTCCACAGAGTACAGGAAACTGTTCTAGGAGTCTTCTTTCTCTCACCAGAGAGAAGATTTCAAACCTGTGCAGCAGGACCTCCTGAATTCTGTTTTTCCACTTGACCTTTTTCTGGGTTAGGAGATGAAAAGTTTGTGATGTTTGTGGTTGTTCTTAAAGCAGTTTTCTTAAAGCTTGGTTTTATTCGTGTTCGATTTTATTGCTTTTAGACTGAACTTTGGTAGTATATCTAAGACTATTTTGCAAGACTGAAGTCTGTGTTTAGGTGGTTTTGGAGAATAAAATGGGCTCTTATATAATTCTGATACTAACATCAGGATGTGGGATTTATGAAAACCACTAGATATTATGAGACTTGGCAGTAAAATGGTAAAAGGTGGGTTAACATCCCTTCCCAATTTTGCCTGAAGTGAGCTCATGGAAATTCTCAGTTACCTCTAAAAGGTCACTAGCTTGCAGTAGGAGTCCTTGGCTTGTGGTAATACTGCAGTTTATTCATATTTTGTGTTTTTGAAATTTCTAGCATTGCAACAGGAAATCCGTGTTTTCTTATCTGAAATTTAAAAAAAAAAAAAAAAATCCCTAACAAACCAAAACAGTCTTTTGGCAAATATTCACAAAATGAGAATTCTGAAATACCATTGGGGTGTGTTTGTGTTGAAATGTTGAATTACAGTAATGGTGTTAAATTTTAAAAAAATAATTAATAGTTTAAGGTATTAAATAGAACTAAGACATGTCTACTCTTGTGAATACAAAGAGGGCAAAGCAATTGACATAGAAATGTCAATGTCATGTTAGTTTAAAATGCCTACATGTCTACATGTTTCTATGAAATGCTGAGCTCATGACAAAGCGTTTTGTTGGTGTGTGTTTGTGGGTTTTTCCCAATTTTATCTTTCTTTTATTCACTAAAGTATTCATTTGAAGTATTTTTGACAGTCAGTCTCTTTTCTCTCTTCTGCCCCCTCCCCTTTACTGATTTTCTTATGTGCCATATGCTACGTGTCTTCTTGCAAGATCACTGGGGATAGATGATATCTAAATATACTTTTTCTCAGTTTTGGCAGAGTGTGGCTCTGTTCCTAATTAGGACTTGAATGCTCTTCAGGATAAACATGTTAAGGAATATGATGCCATTTGTGAAATGGCTCCTTTATGAATATGAGAGGTGCTTTGAGCCTTCATTAGAATAAGCATTTCTCCAAACTGTCTCAGTATTTCAGCTGAATAATATATCAGCCAAAACCATGGGATATTAAGTAATATGGTTGTAAAACAAATGTTTCTGCTTTTTAATCAGGTTCCATATGCACAGTATACGCATGTTCTTCTATGCGTTGTGTATTCCCTGAATAAGGATTTCAAGACAAATATATGTTTGGAGTGCCTTTAAAAAATCTAAAGGTGAATTAAGGTAAAGAAATTTCAAAGAAATACACTAAACACATCCAAACTGTCTGTTAAACTTTCTTTCATACCGATAAAAGCAGTTCCTCCCATTGTGAGTGATCTCTAACGTGTGTTAATGCTGACACATTGAAGGAGCCTTGTCTGTGGGAAGTGCCTGGTTTAATGGAGGCTGCCCCATGGATTTGTGCTGTGTTGTCCTTTGATCTCGAGTAGGACCTGCTGTTGGTTCCTCAAAGCAGGTGAACAAGAGCCATAAACTGAGGCAGCTGTTGGAATTGCTGGGTGGAATCAGAAAAGCACATGTACACTGCCTGAGCATTTCCTGGGTAGATAAGAGCAGGACATTTGACTAAGCTGTGTTCTGTCCTGGTCTGAAAAAACCTCAAGTTTTCAGTGTGATCTGTTCTTCTGATATTTTTAATTATAATGGGGTCTTGAAATCCAAAAGGAATTGTCCACGGTGTTAAATGTAATGGCTAGGGATTCTTGGGCAAGCCTAAACCGCGCTAACTCGGATACTAGAAACTGTATAGCACAGAAAGGAGGAGGTGATAGCATTCAACAGTAGCTTCATAGTAGTGTAGCTGGGCTGCTTTATCAACTAGTTCATGTTTTTCTGGATGCTGCAGTTCATGCCATCGAGACACAGCTGCACATTGCCTAAGGCACTGTCCCTTCCCAAACTTGTAGAATAGACAGGGTAAGGAAGGGTTATCAGGATCCTCTGAAGTAGAGGGACTTGTTTGGATTTACTGGCAAGGTCCTGAACAAATTGAGGTTTTGTACATCTCCATCAGGCTCTGATCTGTTAGACAATACAGCCCTTTTGTAGCTTGTTCCCTAATCGTTCAGTAGATGAAGAACATGGGAGTAAATAAAAGAATGCCAAAAACTATAAGGCTCTTGACAGAATGGTGTGTGTGTAGTAAATTCAGGGAATGGCAGGCCAAGTTTCCTTTGTCCTCTAGGTTTTTGGGGTGTGCTGCAAGTCATAGACTATGGAAAGGACAGATTTCTCTGTGAGATCCCAAATGCAGCCCAAAATGGTTTAAACTGTAGATTACAATTACTGCAGCAGGCTGTAAGGAAGTGCAGTATGTATCTTTATGGCTAAATTTGTAGTGTTTCTATGTATGCTGAAGCATTTATATCTGGCAGTTGTGTGCTGTTTGAAACTCCAGGGTAATCTTTCTTTAGCATAAATAATAAGAGATAGACTGATAAGAAATAGAAATCTGCTTGCACTTACTACATGAGCTTGATTTTCCGCTTCTTTACCATCTTGCCATTTGACTTCCTCTGTTAGTGAATGTGAACTGTTTTTAGGGGATGTGAATATTATGAATGTGTAGGTATTCATTGCATTATATTACACTTTTCTGGCAGCAGTTTTTTTCTGCAGCAGGGAAATCTAGAAGTGTAGTGGGTTTTTGTTTTAAATACTGGTCATGGATAAATAAATAAAAATTATTCACTTTAAAGTGCACGTTATTTCAATGTAGATTTCTGGGTTTAGTGTTTATATAAAGTAAACAATAACTTCCAGTTTGGGAATGTTATTGTTCCTGTTACTGCAGTTTACGGGAATAAATAAGATCAGATTTACTGACTCATTTTAAGGATATTTCAATTCTTTTTTTTTTGTAAGTTGAGCAACTGTTCTAGGGTGGTGTTGTTGTTGTTGATTATATTCTATTACTGCTCACATCATACGTGGCAGCTATTTCTGTCCACCTTACATACCATGCTGTTCTGGATCCGTGCTTGTGGGTGGGTAGTTTTTGCTAGCCATTTTTTCAAGACTCAGGTTTAATCTTTTTCCTATCATTACATCTACCATTCTCCAGCCTCCTAATGAGATGCATTAGTGGGAATGTTCTTGAATAACTGAATTGGGATATAGAATTTTGCTTTATATGTGTATCTGACATGAATTCTGTAGCTCCAGGAGGTAGTCTGTGAGAACTGAATGCACTGCTGGATGTACCTGCATAGAGCTGGGTCTAACTACACCTACAGTCCTTCAGAGTCCCAGGTGTCTTGTAGGACTGCACAAGAATTTAATAAAAATTCCACCAGACTTCCACCAAAGACACACAAATGGTAATAGGAAAGGCTAGTCTGTGGGAAGTAAGAAATCTGGGTATTGAAGTAGAATTTAGATGTGTAGGTTATGTCTTGCATGAAAATCCAGACCTTACAGCGCCATTATTAAAATTCACTTTTTCTAATTCTTATCAGACCTCTCTTTTCCTCAGTGAGGTCATTGTTGCATTTCAGCTGTGTTAGTGCTACATCCCCTTTATCCTCTGCCACTTTGAGGAGAAGGTGTGCTGGATGTTGCTGCCCTGAACCCAGTCCCAGAACTTGTTCCTGCAGAGATTCTTGATGCCTTCAAGACTTGATCAGAGCAAGGAAGCATAACATAATTTAAAACAAACAAAGCAAATCTCCTTCCCCTCCCCAAAAAAGCAGCTCTTCTGGTATTGTCCCATTGTAGGGATATTTAACAGAAAAGTTAGTGCAGTCTTAAAGTCTTCTGACAAGTTTTACTATGTGACCACCTGTTTGAATAAGCTGTTGTGGAAGAGGAAAGAGGCATCTGCATCAAAATCTGTTAAAATATTGATCAATGAAAAAACTCTTGCAAGAGAGGACTGGTTCATTGAGTCCAGTTCCTGCTGTTACGGGCATATCACATCATAATATAATGCTCATATGTTAACCAAACTCTGTCTGTAAGGTTCTTGCCTCTACCATACCCATCCAATGTCTTTCTTTCCTGGTGGTGAGGAGCATTCCAATTCCTGACACATGTTGTCCATAGTGTAACCGTTCTTGGTTCTAGTCCCAGTTAAAATAATTGAAAACGTAAGTAGTTTTTGTCTTTTTCAAGATTTACTGAATCAGTAAGAGGGACATTTGCAGTCCCCTCAGAATGCCAGTACACTGAGCTCTTTCTGGTGCCCTGCCACACGAGGAGTTGCCTCTCCCCTCAACCATCTCCTGGTGAGGCCTTTAGACTCCATGCTGATGATTTTTGTATCGGTGTCTTAGGTGAAATATCGACTCGTGTAATAGTCTGGTCTCTATATAACCCTCATTTTGTCTCTCATAACGAGTTTCCTACCCACATTAAAATGGTTCGTTTCCACCTCCAGCACCCTCAGCAACACTGGTGCATGTTTTAGGGTACTCACCTGTGTTAAAGCTAATGTTTCTTTCACCTGAAGCTAATATTTCCCTCATCTAGAAAATGAGCTACAACATTGAGAAATAAAGTCATGTTGGTCTGAGGTGATTTTTCTCATTGGTGTTGGCAAACTGATGTTGTGTCTTATTCTGCATTCCTTTAGACTTTCTTTAATGTTGCCTGCCTTTACAATGTGTTCCAACGCCCTGTGTTTCTACTGAGGTGATTTTTGTGAGCAGTAGTTGCCTGGATGACTTGGCTTTGCTTGCTACTTCCTCTGCCTTGTATTTTTTCAAATCTAGTTACTGTGTTTATTGAATATTTTCAGATCGTATACCACCCTATACTTAATAGTTTTATTAAAGCTCGTGCACCTAGTCCTGCAATTTCATTTGTCAGTTCTTTAAGAATCCACAGATGATGGTTATTGAGGTTTTTCTAGTTTTGAGTGGATTAAGCTCTTTGAGTTTTGCTGCTGTTTTCATGTTCTTTGCCTTACAGGCATCTTGAATTTCCCAGGCTGTAAAATAAGAAAGTTAATTCCATTTTGAGACTGTTGAAAGTCGGCTGTAGGGCATCTTGATGTTGGATGCTCTGCGCAAGCTTTGTGGGATGCCTAAGTGAAATTTTCATTTCATTGTTTAAAAGTAAGTATAGCAATGCCATGGAAAACATAAAACTGTGTCTTCATTTCCTTTTTCACCCTAGTGGAACATTTCTCCTGCTCCTCCTCTACATGGCTCTGTGTGCTTGTTCACGCTAAGCAGGAGTGGCAATAATTCCTCTTCCCAGTGCTCACTCCATCATTCAGATATGTTCCATCCAACAGGCAGCACTGCCGGGCACCTTGTACTTTTGCCCAAAAGGGAAGTTGTGTTTCTGCTGCTGCTGTGCTGAACTCTTTCAATAAAAAAACCAAAACGGCAGCAATTTGTCTGCTGTGTCTCAGGATTTTGCAAGGACAATAGAGGCAAAGCCACATGTCTGGGTAACGAAATGTGGTATTTCTCAACAGATGATAAACCCCAAAAGCTGTTCTCTAAATGTGTGTAGTAAGGCTAGAATGGGTTAGATGTGAATGATGGAGAGAGCCAGACTGACTCACTTGGACAAATTTAAATGACTTGTATAGTTTCTAGTTCACCGTGTGTTAAGGTCCGTTCAGATTAATGAACAGCATTTTCCCAGCTAGTGAGGTGAGTGAAACCAGTTTGTTTCTGGTTTCTCTGGGGAATTACAGAGTGGGTAAGAACAGATAAGATAAAAAGATCAAGCCACCACAAAAAAGTGTATTTGAGGAAGAGTTGTGACTTTGCGTGGTGACAAGTTCTCTTAAAATAAAAACATTTTAAAAAACTGAAGCTCAGCAGATGGCTACATAATCTGTTGTTGAGACTGTAAAGATGGAGGCTGAGAGGACTTCTGGAAGAACCTGACACACCGTGACAGAGGAGCGGTACAGTGTTTCTCCTTTCCTCAGGTCCTTCCTTGCCTTCCATCTGCCCTTCCCAAACCCTAGGAATCAGATACAAACCCCATTAAGTTCAGGCTGCTGTTAACAGAGGGAAGCTGGAGGGCTGTAAGCAAGTACAGTTTTTGGAGTTCGTGAAGTGTCAACTCCCTAGAAATTGTGTTTTTCTATTCCTTTTTTCTACTGAATTCCTCTGGGGCTAGGACTAAATCTTAAAAACTTTGCGAAAAAAAAATTTTAAATCTTAAACTTTTAAAGATCTAAAATTATTTCAAGATTTTAGAACGTAGAGTTTTAGAATCAGAAGAAGTGAGGAGGTAAAGGTTGTCCTGAACAGGAGAATTTATGAAGTGGGGACGATGCTATTGCTTAAACAACTGCCTGCTTGGATTGCTGTTGGAGAGCCTTGTTGGACTCTAATGTTTTTTGCCATTGCCAAGCCAACTTCTTTTAGCCTTTCACAAAGCAGAAAAGGAAAGCCTCGCTCACATTTTGAGGAGTATTTGAAACCTACTGTTGCCTCAAGCTTTAGCTTCCTGTGCTGTGCGGTAGAGTGTCTGATAATGAAAGATGAAAGCTTTCTATTTTTGTCTTGTGAATGTAGCTCATGTTTCATGGGCCAGATTGGTTGGTTTTTGTGTGTTCCTTTTCGGTGCTGCCTTTATCGTGGGGAAGGGGGAAGGAGGGAACAGCAACTTCACTGAGGTGCTAAATTTAGAGAGGTTAGAAGCGAGGATGTGTATCTGGTGTCTTTCCAGCTTTTCAGACTCAAGGCACCTGAAGAAGCTGAATTGTAACCAGGCATGTTGAGTTGAAAGGACAGTTCCTGGGCACCAGGAACCCTCTTGTCCTTTACCCCAGTGAATATCACGTGGCAAATCTGCGCACTTTGCAAAAGCGAGGACAATTTTTCTCTCTTTGTCATTTGAAGTGTACACTGCAGACATAGCTGTCGGTGGTGTGGTCTGATCTAGTCAAGCTTAAAATATGCATTTAAAAAAATTATGATTGATTCTGGGTGTTTTACTTCTGTATGCCTGGTGCACTAAAGAACTTGATGCAAAAATTTTTGTTTACATAAAAATATTCTCAGAGATGAGGGACAGTGGATTTGTGGGTTTCTTTGGTAGCTGTGCATAGGACAGAGAAGATGTTAAATAGGATGGGGCTAGTGCAAAAAGAGGACATAGAGGAGAGAGAGGCCATGATGTTCTGGGCCTCGCATGTCACACATTTTCTGCCTTAAATTTATTTTGGAAACTTGCTTATCTGAACTGTAGTTATCAAAGTGTTTTTAGTGTATAAGTATAAAAGGAAAATATGATTTGTACTTCCTAAGATTTATAGCCTAACTGTAGAATTAATATTTTTTTCATTATAGTTGTTCATATTGGATTGTTCTCCTACCTCGCTTTGCTCTCAGATGTTGGTATTTCCACTTTCTTTTTTAGGATGATGGAGGCCTTCATTAAAAACACTTCTGCACATGAGTTACAGAATGAAATGCTGTATCTGTTCACAGTATGTTCCTGCTGTAGGAATTTTTCTGTGGAGACAGAAGCCTGCATACTTGTGTGTGCAGTGTGAAGTGCTTCAGAGGAGAAGCACTTCAACACCCCTGCCGTAGTCCAGCTCGCAATTCCGACTACAAGCCCCAGCCAACAAGTTCTATTGCTCAGCTTTCTCTCTCATTCTCCCTCAGCTGCTCACTTCCCAACCTGCCAGCATAACTCCTCTGCAAGTGCGATCTGTGGGAGGTAATAACTGCTTCAGCTGTTCTGGCAGAACTTAGGTTAAGTGAATGCTACTGAGCACTGGCACACCTGGACAGCATTCCACACCAAAGATGGCTAAGATCCCCTGCAAAATAGTGCTGTTTTCCCTACAAAGTAGTTAGGGTTGTTAACGTTGATAGTAGATGCTGCTTTTTGTGATGGTGTGCCCAAGCTACATCTTCAGAGTGCAAATGGCTTAGATGTTCAGCACCACGCTGCCCTGTTCATTATGAACTGGCTAACAGCCTTAGCATATTGACAGTAGGTCCTACTTTTTGTGATGGCATTATCCAAACTAGTGTCTTGTGGAGCCAGGTGTCAAGTTCTCTTTGTTAAAAAAAAAAAATCACACTGGTGCTGCTGACAGGAGGCAGCAGCTTCCAGGTAAATCTGCTGGCTTGCCAGGCAAGTGTGAGGAGAGTTCAGCTCTGAATGCTTTCCTACAGCATCAGCAGCTCCTTGTCAGGCCCTGTGTGCGTACTGCAGTGAGGAGCACTCATCTGCTTGGGCAGTCCTTCCTGCTGAGAGAGGTGGTGTTCTGTGGAAAAGGACATGGATCACATGAAAGCCTTTGGGAAGGCTTTGTTTGCCTTCTTGAGTGTACCTTATTTTCTGGAAAGCAAGAGCTGCACTAGGGCATGTGCAGCCATCAGAGGCTTCATTGCTTTGAGTAAGTGAAAAGATTCATAGTGGTGCTTTTTTTATGACAAACTCCAAGACTAGGAAGATGAGAATAAAGCACAAATAGTGAAAGGTGAGGCTTTGTACAAGAGCTAACTTCATGTTTGTTCTCCAATATGAGCTCAGTGCTTGTTTTCACCTGGTTATGAAAATATGAAGCTTCATAGGTTTTGCTGTTTCATACTTACAAGACAGCACAAAGGGTGTCTTACAGTGTATCTTTTTGATCCTGTTGCTATAATTCAAAGCACTGTATTCATATTTATATGTCCAGAAGACATAAAAGTACATTTTAATCCCAGTCAAAATGCCAAAAAAGAGTACATTTTGGATATCTGCATTTGGAGTATACTTGAAGTGAGTTGCCTTGTTCTCCATGTGCTCTGAGACAGAACAAGTTGTTAGATGGGACCTTTGTACAGTGACTCCCTGCCTCTCCCAGCAGCTCTGGAAGCTCATGTAGCCTGGTCTGATACACGCTTGAACTTGCATCTTGTTAAACAGGGCTAATTAAGTGCGGTCATTGATGGGGGCCAGAGAGGGAGAATTGAATGTGGTTTGTGTGGAGGATATAATTAAGGAGGCCCTGTGCTCTGCTGTGGAGGGACAGCATTTGAGAGTAACTGTGTGTGCACAAATGCACATGTGTGCACGTTCCTGAGTAATTGTCTCTGGGAAAGGAATTGCAGAAAGCTGACCAGATTCCTGGCTAAACAGTTACTGAATCTGGTTAAGCCATTGCAGGTGGATCATTCACAAAAATAATGGTTTGTTTTCACAGTGTCAGTTTTGTCTGCCCTGGTTGTTTAGCATGAGACAGGGAGTTGTTTTGAAGAGCATTGCAGGCTGGTTTTGTTCAGCTTCGTACCTGCAGCTGTTGTTTTTCCAGATGCGCTGATTTTTTCAACACTGATGGAATTCTTCTTAAATTAAATGTGTTCACAATTTAAAAAAAAAAAATCCTCGATAAGCCAGGTTCGTGGTGGCTACAGGTTTGCTTGGAGAAAGGCGAGTGGGCTCGCTGACTGAAGAGAAGAATTGGAAAGCATGTGTACATAAATCTAGAAATGGGAGATGCTGCTACTTGGCTACACACAGCTAAAACTGCTTTGTCAGCAGAGTCTGAGCACATAAAACAGCTGGTGACAGGTCTCCATCTGAAAGATATTTTTGTCTTATAATCCACAACCACTTTCCATGAGTTACAGAGCAAACTTCAATTAGCGTTTGCGTTTGGTTGGCAGCTCTTTTTTCAATGTTACTTGGGTTAATTTGTGCTCTTCCCTTTTCCCTGTCTTTTTCCATCTCACAGTATGTGGTGCAGCTATTTCTCTGCAGTCCTGCTGTTGGCTTTCTTGTTGTCCTGCTTGCTGCTTAGCACCATAGCGAAGGGAGCTCAGCTCCTCCACCTGTATGCTGTGTTGGTAACTGAAGCCACTCCTCTGGAGCATGGCAAGGAAGGGAAATACTGGTATCAGTAATGGTATCTATAAACTCAGAAGTCAGCAAGGTCTCATGCTGCACCAGTGTGACATTTCCATTGTAAAAAGGGGATTCCCAGAGTGGGCAAGAGCCCTTTTGGACTCAGAAGGAGAAAGGTCTGTGTAAAATCACAGGCTAGTTCTTATCAATCAACACCTCTTTGTTAATGGTTCTGTCTTTATGATGAGTTAGGTTTGTGGAGAGAGAAATGACTGTAGGAATCAGCATGGAATTAGTATTAAGTGGAAACACCTCTACAATCATTAATGAGTTTAATGAGTTTTCAGTGTAATGTGTTTATTAAAAAAAGCATGACTTTTTTTTTTTTTGCTAAGAGGCAGTAAGAATGGACAGCAGTACCTCTAATATTGGATAGAGTCTAATCAAGGGCAAAAAACATGTCAAGTAGAAAATAACTGCTTTGGGTTTTTTTTTTTTTTTTGGTTTGCTTGTTTTTTGGTTTTTTTTAATGATACCCCTGATCACATTTGGTGTTGCAAATCTCAGTTGCTGTTTGAAAGTTTCCCCATAGAACTGAGAGGGAAATCATGACAGTTCAGCAAAAATGAATGTATGAAAATGTTGAAATGTGTATTTGATGTAAGAACATTGGAAGCACATCCAGAGAGGAGAGATGGTGAGGTTTATAAAATAAACCATGAGGTTTATTGTGGAAGAGCAGAGGACCTGCTAGGAGCTGCCAGACGCAGCTCAGAGCAGGTCGGAGAGCAGAGAAGAAGAATACAGAATACAGAGCAGAGTAGGAATACAGAACAGAATACAGAATACCTTTTTTCCCGTTTACATCTCAATAAATCATCTTCTGTGCTGAATATTCTNGCAGTGGCAAAAAGCAGAGATAAGCTATTCTGATGATAACATTTGATAGTTTGTAGAGGCACATTATTTGACATCTTTGTTTAGCAAAGTTAATCGTTGCTGATGAAAATTGGGAAGTTAAAACTTACATGACCCAAGGCAAACAACTTTGAAACAAGCCCATTCCTGAAGTTTTCAGTTTTAGTAGATACCTCAAGTCGGACAAAACTTCAAATGCATGACTCATGGCTCCCAGCTAGAAGTGTTTTGTTGTTCCTAAGGGTGCAAAGCAATTTCTTTTATGTTTTGGGCAGTGAGTCATGGCTGAAAAGCAGTAGTGCTTCTAAGCAGTAGTCAGTAGTGCTTCTGAAGGTAAATTGGGTAACAGTGATTTTGTGGACAACAAATGGAGTTCATGCGCCCTTAGCTATCTGTGAGGATGGACTGTGGTTTGATGTCGTGGATTTACTCATGAAAGATGACTCAGTGGTTCATAAGGTTTATTTTGGTGGTGTGTTTGACCTCCTCTGGAGTCGCTGGTGACACAGAACTGTGAGTTTCCACAGTTTGATGCTGGTTACAGGCATATAAGACTGTTGATGTTTTTGATCTCATTGTAGGTAAGTCATGGGATTGTGCAATGAGCTGATAAGGCCTGGCCTGGTTCAGCATGCTCTCCTGTTCCTCACGCACCTACCTGGACTTGCAGAATGTGCAGGCCACTGTTGCTTCCACCTCACTGCTCACCCAGGTTTCCAGTGCTGTGTCCTACTCTTGTGTGGGGTGTCCAGCCTCTCCATCAGACTAGTTCAGCATCCGTGCCATCAAGTTGTGTCTGTGTGGTTTCTGACTTCTCGCTGCATTTAAGGCAAAAAGCACCTTGCCATCGCTGCAAGCTCACCTGATAAAAGCTCGGCCTCATGAAATTGCAGGTGTTTTGCAAAACCCCTGTTAGGAAGGAAGGGGGTGTCAGCACTTCCTGTGGTACAGTAGCTGTGGATCTGGAAGAGAAATCTAGTTCTCACCTGCTCTTCCAGGTGAAACACTTGTGCCTGCACATAGTTGGCAGCAGCAGCCATCGATTCAAGCTGCCTGCCTGCAGGTCTGAAGTTGTTTCTTCCTGTGTGGGAGGGAATTTTATGCTCTGGGATAAGTATTCTGGCTGCACACGTGTGACTGCCTCTCTGTGGCACCCTCAAGACCAGAGGTAAGTGGGGCATTTCAGCTTCCTAAGCTACCAGGTGGGGGGTTTCTCGGGTTGTGGCAACATCGAGATGCCAAGGGGATTCACACAGCTGATTCCAAGTCAGGGGTGGAAGAGTTGGCGGGCGGTTGGCATGTTTTTGGAACTGCTCCCTCAGGGGCACCCCTTCTTTTTTGCAAGTATTTCACAGTTCATGGGGCAGCTGGGCAAACGACTGTGTTCCCTGGTGTCTCCTTTCTCAGAGGCATGGATTTTGTATTGTGAAGGGTGTGGACTGCAGCTGGCTTCCCCAGTGACTCTGCTTGTCTGCCGATAGTGTTGTAGATGGAAGATAAATTGCTCATCATTGCAGTCTTGACAGCTGCCTAGAGAGCAGAGTAGAATTAATTCCTGAACTTCTTCCTTAACTATTTCGTTTACCTGGGTGGTAAACCTGGCTCACTACTGAATGCCTGACTCCTTTACAGGAATGAATAATAATAGAATTATCTGCCATGTTTGTTTCATGTATGCTTAGCATCCTAGATAACACAGCAAGTATGTGGTTTCTCTCTCTCAGGAAAAAACTCTAGGTAGTTAAAATAAACTGGAAATGCAGTCTTACTCTATTTGGTAGAGGCTGTTGCCTTGGGCTGTGCCTTATCTCATTAACTAACCGTGAAAACTGTGCAGTTTTCCATCTTTGCTCTTCGTCAGGTATATTACCATTCATATTATTTATCTACAGTTGTTTAGGGCAACAGTGGGTAGGGTATTTGTATATTTCTGGTGTATTTACACAAGGCTGCTCTTTGATGATTGCAGACTCTGGAGTTGGGTCTTTAAGTGCATGTGTTGATGGACGACTGCTCTAATTAAGTAAGAAAATGCCCTATTCATTCAGCAGGGGGGTTTGCTTACCTTGTATTGTGCCATACAGTTACCTATTGAGGTGTTATCCTGTGAATGTGCTGTGGTAACTACAGGCTGTTGGAAAAGCTGGTAGCAAAACAATAGCCTGAAATAAAATACTTTCTAGAGGCCTCTCAAGGGTGGTTAATAGACAATTCCTGAGCTTTTAGCTGTTAAAAGTCTGCTCAGAGCTCCAGCCAAGTTACAAAACATGTTTTGTCTGGCAGTTGTGTGGATCAGTGAGCCAAAGGGTTACGAACAGTTAAAAAAATCCTTTCTGACAGAGTCTGGGCCCTTGTTTTGGAAAAGCTGTTGAGTGTGTGAAGTAGGCAGGGTTTCTCCCAGGTCTCCATCACAGGAGTTTGAGAGTCACTTAGGTAAGCGGGGTTTGGCATATGCATTTGTTGTTTCAAACCTGTACTCCTCTGTTTTGTTTTTCTACTGATAAGATTGGTTATTGGTTGGAGAAGTCTGCTTAGCTACTCATTTAGCATGGCCATAACCCTTCAGGAGGGAGAAGACTCAGGGTACGGAATCCTGGGAGACGGCCAGGGAGCTGCAGGCACCCAAGGCTGGGACCAGGTCTGAGCAGGAGCAGGCAAGGACCCACCGATAAGCTTGGGATCACAGAGAGGTGCTCCGGCAAGGGCTGGAGTGCAACCCAAATGTGCAGACTCCAATGACTCTGTGACCACCTTTGCTATTTTTATTGAAATTGTGGTGCTCTGTGAATGTATAAAAAGGAGACCCCGGCAAATGTTGTCATTTGAAATGTCTAATTTTAGGTTGTAATTTATTAGAGCATTTTTCTGAAGATGAGGCTCAATTTTTTTTTCAGGTGTCTTTTGTTTATTTAGTACCTTGAAAGAGAAGATTCCTTTATAAAATGAAATGTCATTGCGGTGTACAGTTCTGGGACAGATGCTGTATGTTGTCATGTTTCTCTTCGGAAAGCAAACATAAATATAGTTACAGCACTGTTAAATGCTGTGACTAACCTAACATACTCTGTTACATACTGTTTAATATTTTATGCAGCCAAGCATGTTATCTTTCACTGAAAGAACATTAACTACAATTTTATTTTAGTAATCTGTAAAGGGTTGCTAAGTGCACATGACAAATAGATTGCTTCTCACAGTAACATGAAGAAAATTGTGAGAAATTCTTGACAAAGTCTTCTGCTCCTTTAGTACCAAAGAAGTCCTGTGAAAAGACATCTGTGTATCTTTCTTGTGTTATTTTCTCCCTCCACTGTATACCTGTATGCATGTATGGGGAGGGGGACAGATGGAGACAACACCCAATCTGAAAAACATGTTTATTTTGTTTTCCTCTATTTAATTGCGGATGACTTGAAAAGTAAGAGAACTATCAGGTCTTTGGTATTCATGTTTTTCCCTTTCTATTTAACCAGCTGAATAGCTGATCTATACTTTTCTTTGTATTAGATAGAGGCTTTTTCCTCTTTTACTCCAAGTAGATACAATGTCTTCTTCCATGGTGCTGTGAAATTGATCACAAAGGTGACCTCTGCTTTTTAATTTGCAAGCAAAACAGACTTTGTGTGAGCATATTCAAGCATACATTTGTTTTCTGATTATGGTCTATTTTTTAAAAAAAGCAGCATGAACCTTTTAGAAAACTGTCTTAAGTACAAATGTCTTGGCTGATGCAATAGCTAAATGGAAGCTGAGGGAACTGTTTGGAAACCACCTGTGTATCTGTGGATAGCAGGAGTGCCAGAGCTACAGACCACTTGACCAAAATTACATACTTTGTGTATGTTAGGGCATATGAATGAAGCATGCTACCAAGTTAATTTGCCCAGACTGGAAGCTGATTTTACAGTGAACTTATTTCTTTGCTTCAACGTTCTTAGGTTTGCTTTTTAATTCTGTGAATTAGCATCAATACACGTGGGAGGACATTTTCTTTGGATCCTGCATTAAATTATTCTGAAGAAGCCCTGACAGTGAGAGGAGTTGAATGTCTGTCTCCTCATCTATCCTCTTAATGGGCTTTGCACTGTGTATTTTTGCACCTATTTGAAGCAGTGATATTAGTTTTCCAATTACTGTTCGAGCTCTTTGACGGTGCCGATGAGCAGTTATGCAACATGTCTGAGTTGCTTCCTTTTTCCCCAGAGTGAGCAAGGACTGACAGAACAAGTACTGGCTTCTTTGTGCAAGTTAACTCTTAAACTGAAATTCAGAACTCGTGCTGTGGATACTTTGAACCAGTCCCTGATTACAAAATAATAAAGATGAGATGTTGCAGCTATTAAAGAAAGCTAGCGCAGTGTCAGGAGAGCTGGGTTTTGTTCTGCTCCTTCTGAAAAGTTGAGTACAAGTTCATGTAGCATTTTTGTTTTTCATCCGTTGTAGGAAGCAGTGACTTTTTATTTATTTAAGGTTAATCAGCCCAAATGGCATTGACTGATCTAGTATAGGGGTTAAAAAAATGCATAAACCCTTGTGTGGGCTTGTTACTGTGCTACTTAAGTGCCCCAGTGATCTGCCCTACTGGCCTCCAGCGTTTGTTTTTCCTTCAGGGACATCCACCATGCCTGTGCTGCCCTTTCAACTGGGAGCAGCTTTGCCAGATTTATCAGCAGATGCATCTCCTAGTGAGTTGTCTGTGTCTGGTAGGATGCTGGGGCTGAACTGCCAGGTGGTGGTTAACAGAGCAAAGGGCTGCCAGGGCTGGGTCTGTGTACCTGGATCACAGGATGACTCAAAGTCATCCAGCTGTGGTGCATCGCTAGGTGCTTAATTACATTGCCCTTCCTCTTCCCCTCTTTCCTGCAATAATGGTACCCATCTTATGGCTGGTCCTTTCTAAAGAGAAGTTAGGCTAGGTTTTCTTTTCCTCTCTTCTCTCTTTGGGGGTTTGTACTGTTGAGGAAAAGCAAAAGAGTGGTAACTAAAATCATGGAACTTGTCCATCTCTTGAGGAAGGCCCTCCTTCCAATACAAGATGGCTAGCAAGCTCCGGCTGAGCCAGCTGTGCCTATTCTAGGAAGTTGCCCTTTCTGTTTGCCACCTGCCCCTTTGGCACAGGTTACAGCTCCCCTGTTGGGTTGGTGGCATAGAGATGGCAATAGACACCTACCTCAGGTGCTGGAGAACTGATTCGGTGTGTTTGCACGTGGTGGGAGCCCCTCAGCCTGGCTGAGCCACCTGAGCAGCTGTGTGGCTTTGCAGGTGCCCTACAGCGTGATGGAACTGGGGGAGAGTGGGCTCAGCCTCTCTGGGTTAGCCGAGTTACACTGGATTAGATGTGGTACACAGCTGCATCCTCAGACTGCTTTTTGGCACGTGCATGGAAGCTTTCCACTTCTAATTGATTTCCCTCACTTTCTTGCCTGCTTTGTGCCAGTGTGACCTAGAATGTGGAGTGCCAAGTCGGAGGCAGTGCTCCTTGCTTTGCAAGCAGTTTTATGTGTTATTCCAGGGTATTAATTTAGTTCCTTTTTTTTTTAATTAGGAGATTTTTCATCTTGGATTGAATGACTTAGATTTCCTGCTGCTTATCAATGGTTTAGTGGATGTAGTTGGATCTTGGAAGAGAGCTGTTTATATGCATAAAAGAGGAAGAAAGAGGAGGTAGATTCTGCTTCTAATGCTGGATCATCCTCAAATATCTCTGTGTGAATATGTGGTTAGAAAAAAAAGGCACTGTGTATTTTTGTGACTGTTATAAAGCTTGATGTTTCCCTCTTTAGTGTCCCAAATTGTGTATAGCTATTACCATCCCCCCCATCCCCTGCTGCCATCTGCTTTAATTAATAACTAGGGTAAGACAGAGATGATTGTTGAACTCTAGACTTTCTTTTGTGTGCGTGTTATATGGATTTGTTTACTGTATTTTGATAACAAAATTGATTTCTGAAGCGGTACCAGAAAGGTACCGGTTTTATGGGTTGTGGAGATAGCATTGATTATAATTTTTACTTAGTTTGTCTCTTTTAAATACATTATCTTTTAAGTCTTATCCTTTGCTTCATACTTTTCAGATAGCCTCATTTGTTTGTAGGTTCAAAAGGTTTCTTTCTTCTCAGGAATCAGCAAATTAAACACAAATCAGTACATTTTTTTTGCTTCTCTAAAACTGTTGGTTACCTTGTATTTGTAGTCTCTCTGCGTTAGTTTGTTAGAATGAACCAGAAAATACTTGAATCACTGCTCCATTATAAAAGCAGTACTAGCTGTACGTACACAGGAGTAAATGCACTGCAAGGGATGGTATTTCAAACTAATAATCTGGAATAGAATACAGCACCATCCATTTAAAGTGTGGTTCTGCAGCCCTCTATGCATTTGCTGATGAAAAGGGGTGGGTTTATAACATCAACAGAGTAAATTTAGAGAATCAAAACACGTTCCATGGTAAAACTGACCTGGAAAGAAATATTTTCCCACAGTTTTATGTTTTCACTGCTTTTCATTCATTACACATACACGCATCCCCAACTGAGATGGCTTTTTGTTTTGTTTGTTGGTTTCAGAAGCTTCCTGGCTTTCACTAAGAATTATTTAGTGTCCCAGATCTGCCAATTATGAGCTTCTCAAGCTATGGGCACAGGAGCAGAGGGACAAACCTCCAGGCAGAAACATGGTGCAAATAGCACTGAAGCAGCTGCAGACAAAAGGGCAGGCTGCGCATTTGACTTGTAAGAATTGAGTGCACTGGAATTGCAACATAGGCATATGAAAGGTGACAAATTTAGCCCAGGGTAAACTTGCCTTTGGGAGAGAGCTCAGTCCCTAGTTAGTGTCAGGTGTTCACAGCTTTTAAATCAGGAGGGCTTGACTTGGCACAGATTAACCCTTTTGTGAACCTCTATCCTTGATCTTGGCAACCCCCATGCATTTTGAGTTTCTCTGGTCATGTTATCTGATTGCACTTGGGGTGAGGGGAAACCAAAACTTGGTAGAATACTGAAGGTAGGTATGGTGCATTTCTCCTGGATTTCCAAGGCTGTGGTGATACAGGTGAAACCATGGATGCTGGATATCTGAGGATCACAGCTACTCTTTTAAGTTCACCTGAACTCAGTAGCCAGAATCCAATGTTTTGCACGAGCTGTGTGTCAGGAAGCATAGCGTGTCTCAAGCATGTTGACTGAGCATGAGCAGAGCTGCTATCAGAAGAGCAGCCCAGGCTTTCCAGATGCATTCACCTTGCTGTGTCTAAGTGTAATCTCTCTCGTTTCTACGTAGAACAAATCCTACAGAAACACAGTTGAAGAGGTTGCTCAGCCTCAGCCTAATTTTTCTTTTTACAAGTTCTTCCCCAAAATGCTGGCATGTTGCTGACAGGTAGCAACTTCAGACAGTATAAATAAAAATCACTGTCCTTAACAGTGAAGATTTTTGTGTGATGTTGAAGTCCTTGGACTGATTACTCAGCCCACTGGAAGCAGAAACATGGCAAAGACTAGAAATTGAGTGAAGAGGAAGAATTACCATGTTAGTCCTCAAAATTGGATTACCTTGACATTTGTCACTTCTGTAGTGTTTTTACTTTGTATTAAGTCCTCTTTCTGGTTTGATTGCAGGGAAGCATCCATTTTGTGTTCCCCTCCCCAGGAATGATACCTGATTGTGAGAGCTGAGGCTTGGCCCTGTGTGATTGTGTCTTACATCACATCTGCATTTAGTGACTTCCCATTTTTGCAGCTGTTGCTGCACTGGCTCTGTGCAGGGCTCCTTGAAGCCTGTAGTCTGTAGGATTTGACCCCCTCGGAAGGAGCATTATTGAGTACCAGGGTTTCCAGACAGCTGTAATTCCTTCATCATTTGTTTATAGTGACATGATTGTTACAACCAGGGTCAGATCACATATTGTGAACCCTGAGGAGCCAGAGAAGCTTGTGTTTTTTCTAGTTAATTTACCAGGCTTCAGAAACTTCATAGAATTGATTGATTTTTACCACGAGTGAGTCAATTATGTACTTTGAAAGCTGTTACGTATTTTCATGTGGCTGCAGGAAAGTGAAACTACCCCCTCTCCCCCACCCACTTTTGCATATTTGAAAGCAAAGTTCTTCAGACTTTTTATTAGCAACCGCAACAGATGCTTAGCTTCTGAAACTGCTCTGAAGCATCAGATTGAGAGGAGCTGAGGTTACAGGCTCCATGCTGATGATACTGTTGGATGAAGCACTGTGGTCTTTATCATGCAAAGAGTGAGCATAGATATATTATTTTAAAACCCTGGTATTTGGCATCTCTTCTTGAAAGGGTTATATCTACTTGCTTCTGTCACCTGCATTTTTAGATTAGGGCCTTAACTACATGTCTGAGTATGTTAACATACACAGACATGTAGTCAAGCTTCTAGGGTGGGAGTGGCCTCATTGAAAATGCTTTATGATCATGATGATGTAATTGTTTGAGGCAAAAAGCCAGATTTTGTTTTTTCTGTTAAACATGTTGGGTAGTGAGCACTCTTGCTTTTTTAGCTTGAGCAAAGCAGTGTCTCCTGGAGCTTCTTTACTCAGCCTGGAGTAGATGTCAATAGAGTGTGCCATTGTTTCCACCTCCCTTGACCACTACTTTAGGAGATATCTGTACTTGAAGAGAGAAGATCTCTTAAGTTCCCATCTAATTTATGAGCAAGGGGGAGTTAGTGGCCATTTCAGAACTGGTGTGAGCCCTGCAATGCAACTGAATTGGAAAAGTCCTTCCATCACAGACACGTTGACATGGATGCTTTCTTCTCCTTGTCTTCATTTCTTGGTGCACTTGTGTGAGAAATGCTAGGATTTAAGAAAGGGAAAGAGAAGACATCTGTATCTAGTCTGCAAGAAAATAAAAAATGGTAATGTAGACAAATTGAGTCATCACAGGATCCTGACACAGAAGAAATGGAAGATAAAGCCTGGGGGGTTGTTTCAGTGTTGCAGTTGTGGCGGGAGGTTTTGAGTTTTCATTGCTGTGCTGTACTGACATCAGTAATGCTCTCATCTGAATAATAAAGTTAATTATCCAATAATGCAAGTGTTTGTGTGTGGGCAGAGTTGAAATCTTCGATGTATCTGATAGCCTGTTGGGTAAAATTTTGTGCAAACCTGCTAACAAGACAGTGATCATATATTTATGGTGTGTTGGGAACTTAGTCATGTAATTCCAAAACTTTACAGTGATTTCTTTAAAACTTCTCATTTTAGTTGTACAAAACCCCTGTATTGATATAAGTATCAAAGCTCAACAAAAGGAGAAGAAAACCTTTAGAACTTCAAGCAATGAAAGATCTTGAGAAGAGATGATAAACAAGAAGAGGGTAGAAAAATCGTGATGACACACATTAATCACCTATTTAGGCAGGACAATTGAATGACATTTTTCTTTCTGACTTCTGTGAGAATACCAGCAAAATGGACTGAATCCAGGTGAGTTTATTGAAGTGGTTGATGTATAACTCCAGTGACAGTTAACCAAGTAGCACTTGGCGAGGTCTCCAACGAAGGCTGGGCCCCGCGGCGGCTCTCCGGTGCGGCGGTGCCGGCACAGTCCCGGTATAGGGCAGCTCTCCGGCATGGAGGTGGCAGCACAGTCCTGGTGCAGGGCAGTGCGGTGCCTCACGCTGTTCCCCAGAGCCAGGCAAAAACCACATGCTTCCACTTTCTGCTGTCGGTGTCTTCCTGCCAAAACCATGCCTCCAGCAACGATGGTGTGCATGGTATGGAATTAAACAGTGCTAGAAACTCCATGTCCCTTTTCTCTGTACGCAGGAGACTGACTAATACATCACTTAGGAGGTCTTGCACTACCTGAACTAAGTATTAAAATCCCATCTGAAGTTAGTGGGTGACAAGAAAAGGCAGCAGTAGCAACTGGAAATAAAATTACTAATGTTTGGTTTTGATTGTACAGTTAAAACAAACCAAGCTCCATTTACCAGCATAAAGAATCAAAGAAACCACAACTTTTTACAAAAAGGAAGGAAAAAAAAAACGGCAATAGCTTCTTTGAGGTGGTTCATTCATGATTGTAGCATGGGTTTTGTCTCACAGCGGCTTTGAAGCCCTGGTGATAATGTGTTGGGGTTAAAGTCTCTTTGTAGTAGACTACTAAAGGCTTTTGGGGCTTTGTTTTACTTAGGTACTGCCTAGGTTAAGAAGATTTAAAAAAAAAGCCACAGATGTGTACGTAAACACTGTGTGTCAAGAGTCATAAAGGTAGAGCAGTGACAAGATACAGCATGAAAAATTTGTGTGTGATATGTTGAATTTCAGCTGGCTGAGGAGGCTTCCCAGTGCATCTCCGGGGGTAGGTGAGCAAGTTGGTTTTCAGCCATGCTATTGAGTAGGTAGAGCTAATATTCACAGGGGTCCCATGCTTAGAAGGCATTCTGTCTTCTTAAAGTTCTGTGTTAATTTTTCTCTCTGTCTTGATCATTAACTGAGCTGTGTTGATGGCAAGAGCAGAATGGTGCTTGGGAAGACGGAAGCCTAGAAAAGGCATGCCATAAACTACACTCGTGCTGCAGTCAGGATACATACTGACTTGTCTTATTCAAGGGAGCTTTAACTTTCCTTAAAAGCAGGGTGACTTGCAATAGTGCACAGTTGGGTGTAGCCTGAAGGACCTGCCTGTGGGATGGGGAAGGTGTCAGGCAGCTGGCTGACCTGGAGCACCATGTTCCTGTGCCCCTGATGCTGCTGGTAGCTGGGCCATATCGCTGCTAAGCTGACCTTGCTTTGTTGCAGTCACACATTCAGCTGCAGAAGAGGCTGCCTTTGGTTGTGCCAGACCCTTCTGTGGGTTCAGTGCTGGTGGCACCTGCAGCTTAGGCTGTGGGGGGAGTGGTCTCACCCCAGTGCAAACTGTTGTGGAATGTGGTGGTTCACCTTCCCTTCTTGTTTGTGGCCCTACACCAGCTTTTTCGCTGTTAGAAATGACTTAAAACCAAAACATTGATGTCTCAATTACAGTTTTTGAATCTGTGTTCTGTCTACCCGGGGTGATTTTTAGGGTGCGTAACAAGAGTGATCACTCGAGATTGGAGCATGGCCTGCAGGAAGCAGGCTCTGTCAGCTCCTGAGGTTGGGGATTGTGCCACCAGCTCCCAGGGGCTGCCCAGCCTGGCCAGTGCTGCTGCTCCTCGTGCTGCTTTGTGAGCTCCCTGGGCCTTGTGTACCCCAGTGAAGAGCTTTGGAGAGCAGATTGGCTTGGTCAGCAGGAGAGCTTAAGCTGTTCCAGAGCGGACTCAGGAAAGTCTTGGCTGCCTGCAGAATGAGGAGAGAGTTGTCTATAAACCTACCATCTAAAAAGAGCAAAGGCCATTCTCAGGTTTACTTTCCTTTCTGGCAGACTGTGCTATACCTCCATAGAGAAAATTAAGATAGTCCACAAATTGAAGAGCTTGTAAATTATTACTCTAGATAAATGATAAAGCCCAGGAGGATCTAGTTCACTTTACACTTCTGTAGATTGCTCTGACAAGCAGAGTGAGTTGTAAGTTCATGACTTCGGAGTAGTAAAGTAGTGAAGTAACCTTTTAAAAGCTCTCTTCCTCTCCCTAAGACTCCTGTGTTCTGAAATGAGCAATGGTTACATAGCATCAAGCACGTGGATCAGTGCTTATAAAACCAAAATTCACACACAAAACTGTTCTGAGAAAGAGTTTGACTTAGAAGACTTTTGCATCAGAATCTTGTGAAGGCTTTCTGGGGAAGCAAGCTGATTTTTTTCCAAGTTTTCAGAGGCATAGGTAGGTTAAAATCCACTGAAATCTTTTGTATATCAAGGAGTAACTTGATACTGAGTGTTGGGTACCAAGTTGCAGCAGTTGTTATACTTAACTCCGAAGTTTGAAGAGCAGAATCATTTACTGGTTTTTGCATTCAGTGAGTTGTAATTTTCTTTTTTTGAGCATGGTTTCTGACTTTTTTCTTTTTTTTTTCTTTTCTTCTTTTTCTTTTTCATTTTGTTTGTTTTCCAATTGATGTTGTTCTCAGATAAATGGGGATGTTTTGTTATTACATGCATTTTTCCAGGTTAATATATTGTATAAGAAGCTGCACAAGTATCACATAGGCAATATTAGTGTGAGACACTCAAGAACCTTCACAAAGCCAGAAATTATGAAAATGGCTTTTTTGTTGAATAGGAGCATATTCATTGTTAATAATTAACAGCAATAGATAATTGACATCATAAGACTTTTAAAAATCAGCACAAAGAATAATAGCCCTCCATCAATGGTTACTTAGTTTTTGCCCAGCTCATGTAGTTTGTACTTCCTAGGTAGACAAGACAGTGTGCATTTTGGGAGTGGAGGAGACTGCCAAGTATTTTTTTGCAGCATGTTGGAGGCAAAATTGCTTTTCTGGAATGTGGCAATTCCTGATTTTCCGTCTAAGCGGAAGCCAGATGCAATCAGCTGTGTCACTGCCTAAAGCTCCCCTCTTCTGCTGGGTTTCCTGCCTGTTAGATACAGAGTGGGAGTAGGGGAGGGACTTCATCTTGTGCAGAATTTCCTAAGAAAGAAAGGTATCCAGCATCACGCACCTGCATGACAAGGAAGTGGGAATGCTGTTCACACCTCAATTATTTAGCTGCTCTGGCTGTAAGAGTAAAGTGCATGACAAAAAAGCTATTGTGATTTTTCCCTAGAAGATGGTAGCTACTCATCAGCTGAGTTGGTGGGTGCGTGGTCGGCCCTGGGTAAGCTATCAGGGGATGCCCCAGACATCTTCAGCTCCCACCACTTAAATAATAAAGTATGGGAGCTATGGGAAAGCTCCATACTGCAAGGGGCCTCCCTGTCCCTGCCCATTTCATGTGGGGATAGCAGCGGGCAAAGGGAGATCCCTTTCAGCCCTGCTTTCTTGTGCAGGGACAGGGGAGTAGTTTGCTCCCTTTTTGCCATTTTAAACTCTGAAAGAAAAGATTTCTTTAGCAGAGGAGAAATGTGGTACATTAGAAATAAAATAGCTGTAAAAGAAATCATCTTATAAGATGTAAAACAGTATAACAAAGTATCTGAGTTTGGGGGGTGTGAGTATATGTGGTGGCTTTTAAGGATTTTAAATAGCCAAGTAGCTGGTTTCAGCACTCAGGTACCATCCCTCTCTTGAAAGATTGATGGTCTTAAGATATCAAAGTATATGAAGATTAAGTCTTGCAGTGTAGCTGAAGTGATTAGGGATGAAGTGGCTGTCACAGTCGTGTTAGTTCCAGCAGGTACTTCTATTTTACAGATGATAGAGATGGGAAAGGGGTACTGTGGGGAAGCAAGAGGAAGAAAATGAAATCAAGAGTGCACCTGAGGACAGCAGTGAGGGTCCTGCAGTACTGTAGAGGAGCAGATCTTGCATCCCCTCAGGACCTAGTGAGGAAGAGGGTTTTGTCTTGTACTCACACCAGTGGTTTCTTTGGGAAAGAACTGCCTTGGCTTGGGGGTTTTTATGATTCTCTGCCCACTGGTTTGTGTTCATGTTTCAATTTGTGTATGCCATGGAGAGTACACAAAAAACTTAATTCTACAGATTTATTAAGCTGATGTGGCTCTTCCTTCTGTGGCCCTTAGCTCTTGGGGCTATACAAGGTCAGTGTTTTTGAAACTGTGGTTTATGGCAGTGGCTATTGAGGAAAACTGTTCTACTGTGCTTATTTATTTTACTTGAATATTAAGTGTAGCTAAGTGCATTGCACTTTGGTAATTTAATCTTTATTTAATTGCTGGTAGCTAAAAGCAAATAGGAATAGCTGTAGAAGTGTTTCTTATAAAATGCTTGCATTGTGGATCAAATTGCATCTTGTCTGAACCTGAAGATTTTGTTTTGTTGCTTGGTCTTTAAAGTTCTTCATTGTGGTTGCTGTGACACACTTAGAGCAATCCCATCACCAAGGATCACTGCAAAATGTTTAATCTGGCATTTCTAAGTGATGAAATTAAAGAAGATAAGAGTAAAAGCACTGTAATAGCAAAATCTATTTCCAGCTGCTTCTGCATAGAAACAGCATCATGTGCAGCACACCAAGATGCTTCCAGTTTTAACTGCTGTGCGTAAACACAGAAGGAAGCTGTGTAGGAAGAGGGAAGGTGTGTGGAGGCTCCTTGTTATTAACACCATGGCCAGGTAATGGGAGGGTTTTTTCTAAAAGTGCCTGTACAGTCTTTTTATGATGGAGAGAAGTAGTACAGGAGTGTAAAAAAATTGTGTTGCACTGAAAATGCTGGAGCCCAGGGTGTTTTGAATTACAAGTCAACAGAATGTTTTCAACCCGCTTTTTAACCAAGTATTGGGGGTCTGGAACATTGTTAAAGGTGAGTACCCGGGGAAGGTATCCTGCTGAGGCACATTGTAACCTGAATTGCAACACTGAATCTGTGTAATGGCTGTATGCAGATAAGAACAAAAGTAGGGAAAAAAATGTAAAATAAAGGTATATTAACACTAATGTGCTAGTGACCTATTTTTGTGTAATGTAGTTACAGAGAAAGAAAGCCCCCTTGGGGTGTTACCCCTCATTGATGAGTTACAAGTGAAGGTATGTGGTTGAGCCTGCTCCCCTCCTCTGCCTCCGCTCGGATCAGCCCTGGATGTGTCCAGTGCCGTGGAGAGGACTTTGAATTGTTGAAATGCAGCTGCTGATTCCTATTTTTATGGCTCAGGGCAGGCTTAAATAACACAATAGGTGGGTCTTCTGGTATTTAGTGTTTTACAGCATTATGGTTTTTTGTTGTTGGGAATTGTGTGGTGGTGAGCAGGATGACAAGGAAGCTTTGCAGCCTGCAGGGGGTTGCGTCGGCTTTAGTGCTCTGTGTTGGACATCTCTCACAATGCCACGAAGCTCTGTTCCATGGTTACCAGAACAAGGGAGCCCTGTACACACAGGCAGTAGGTGGCTGCCCCTCCACTAGCAGCTCTGTGGCTAATAGCTCAAGATACAAAACTTTTAAATGTAAAGTCTGTAAATCAGGACGGTCCCAGTCTGCACCACTGGTGACCACATCCCAAGCTTCTTCAGTGACAGGGCTTGGCAGCTGGGGTGTCCATGAGACCTGTTGCTGCCATAGGTGATATCTGGCCAAAGGTGGGCACGTCTCAGTTTCTTCTGAAATCTCACCTTTACTAAAATAGCTGGATTGTTTGCTTGTGGTAGACAGGGTTATAGCAAATGTTCACGTTTCTCTGTGCTTCACAGGTTTTAAAGAAACACAATTTGATTCATGTGTCTTTTATAAACAGTTCACAGGGCTAGGACACTGCCTGTAGGTGGAAGTGGCAGTGTTGCTAGAGCTGTTGGAACAAATTTAGTTATGTCTGGAAATTTTTTCTTAATTTGCTGATAAACCTCCAAGCTACATTGTTTCTTCTCAAACATCAAAATTAGGACCCTTTTACTCCAAGCTTCTCTTTCAAGCTTTACCACTTCATTTTGCCTTTTTGTTTTAGGCAAATCTTTGCGTGTCCATGCCTTAGTTGTTATTAATGCTAAAACTAGGATACTTTTTTCTTACCTGTCTTCTAGGCAGGATTTGTTCATTGCTGCCTCTGAAGTAGAAATTGCTTTGCAGATTTGGACAGCTTTCCAGGAGCTAAATAAGCATTTCTCTTAATGGGTCCTCTGACTTGGATGAGAGGGAAATGTGTGTGAAGCACTCTGTTGTGCCATCTTGTGGTGTCCTCTGCCTTGTTCCCCACAGTAATGTGAAAGTTGCTTTTCTTCTCTAAACACAGCAGATTTATCAGCATCTCTTCTGATATCTGAGCACACATTAAAAAAAAAAAATTCAGCTAAAAACTGTTCCCCATACCAGCCTCTGCCATCCAGAAAATACAGCAATTGGTGACCCATAACAGAGCAGGTTTGAATTTTCAAAGTAGTCTGGTGGCAATAAGGACCAGTGAAAAACTGTGATCTGCACAGCATTCCTGTGGCAGGCAGGCTCGCTCTCTGTCCATGGTGCCAGTAAGGGGGCCTTGTTGAGGAAGCAGTGGTTGACTCAAGGAATGATAATAGAGAAACATGCAGCAGAACAGCCCTTCATGGGGATGGCTGAGGTGGTTACTTGTGCTGCAGAGCTTACCCCTGTCTTGGGCAGGAGAGAATTGTACTGATGCAAGCAGCAGCTCCCCTTACTGTGTTTTGGTCTTTGGCTGGCCACACAGGCACCGAAGACTTAGGCGAGCCTGGGAATGTGTTCAACTTGGCCGAGGGTCAGCTCAGGGAGGCAGAAACTCAGCTTTTTGTGTGTGAACTGAAATGCACTAACCCCTTCCTTACAGATCTTCTCCAGCTGCAAAAGACTGCTTTAGTATTGGTGTATAAATAAGTGGATATTTGGGATAGGAGTGAATAAGGTCTGTCAATGGTTTTATCATAGATGATGCTTCAAGAGTAGTTGAGACTGAATGATCAGAGTCAAATTCAATGGAGAGGGCTGCAAGCCCTCAGACTGGGGCTGAGCTGGGCTTTTTCACCCGTGTCAGCGCTCTGCAGAGAAACCCACCATATGCCAAGTGATGCCACCATTTCAGATGATGCAGATACATGTTCCTGTTGTGCCTGAGCTAATCAGCCCTCCAAAAAGCCCTCCAGGATGTCAGCTAGCCTCTTTGTGTAGGGAGGCTCAGTGCTTTTAGCAGGAGCTGCCTCACTCAAACCCAGCTCTAATATGTCTAGCATGGTACTTGCTGAAAGGGGCCTTTTATCTAATCGAACTCTGGTTGCTTTAGGATGAAGCATTTACAGCATCAGGCATGCAACCCGGGAAATGAACGGTCAATCCTACAGGGACTGAGAGAGGCTGGATGCTCTAACATGTATTGATTCATCTGTGTTTTAACAAAACAAAAACTGTATTAGTGCTGCTGCTTTACCTCACATTACTGTGTGTACATTAGATACTGAGTCGGCAGTAGCAATGGAAAGCTAATGAGAGAAACCATAAAGCAACTAACTTAAAAATGATGATGTTTTGGATAATAATAGTAATGAATAATGATAAAAATGGGGATGGTATAACTAAGGTATATACAGAAAAGTGACTGTCTTCTGGATTCAAGGCACTCTCGAGATGATGGCTATCACAAGAACGTGTTAAGAAATAAAACTTGTTAAAAATGCTTCTTTCCTCAAGTAAATTATAATGGAAGAGACTGAGTCAATTTTGAGGCTGACAAAATGGCAGATGCTGGCAGCAAAAGAAACTGTGGTGGAAAGAAAGGTATGGAGAGTCGAGTGCATTTTAAAAAGTCAAATTGCAATAGTTGATCAAAAAAATACAAAGTTTTTTGTTGTTTTTGGTTTGGGGTTTTTTTTTAAGTATCTGTGTCAATCAGTTTCCAGCAAGAGAAAAATATGTGGTTAATCATCTCTTTTTTTTGAGATTTCAGCAGAAGGAAGTTTCAAAACATCTGTGGTAGTGAGTGGTGGGAGCATCATGCAACTTCCCAGGGCCCATGAATTGCTGAGGTGGTTTAATTTTGTTTCATATCTAGTCACGAAGCCAAGTATGCTCACTGTGTTTTCCATAACTCTTTATCCCTGGGTGTTTTAAAAAGGGTAGTAGTGTTTTTCAGAAGATTTTCATTTCCTTATGAGTTTGAAACTGCTTTAAGTATAGGTAAGGTAGCTTCAGTTGCTGTGGTTTGTTTGGCAAAATAGATGCAATTAGCACAGAGCTGTGTTTCTCTAGTGATCTTCCCAAGAGTGACTGCTGCCAGGTAGGGTGGCTGGGTTAACCCAGTGCAGCCCTGTTAATTTAACCTACAGTGCTAAAATGGGTAATAAGGCTAGGATTTGACAATAAATGACAAAATGCATCTGAATGTTTGTTATATTGATATGCTCACAGAGACTCTCTGTTACTTACTGAAACATATTATGTATTCTGGTAAATAGAAGATGACCTTGTAGGCCATGAATCTCTGGAGAAATAATTTGCAGGTTATGTTTCTGAATTTTAACTTGTTTCATGTACACTCTGAGCAGTGTAGGGAGCGTTACAGAATTTGGGATGATAAAAACATTAAGAAATCATCAACTCGGTTATGTGTGTGTGAGTAGGAGTCATTTAAAATTCAAATCATAATCCTATTTTATGCTTAAAAAAAGGCAGAGTAGGAAGACAGACCAAAACTGCTGTTAACTAGATATAATACTCTTTTATTGTCCTTTCCATGGAGCAACAGGCAGGTTGTGTACCCTGTATAAAATTTGCTTGAATGTGCTTGCGGCCTTCACATCAGTCACTTGCAAACCTTTTGGCTTACAGGTGTGCTAAAGCATGAATCAACTCCTGAGCCTCTTTCTTTACCCTGCATGTGTTTATCTTTTGATGGGATCTTTTAATTTTATTAATGATTGAGTACAACTGGTGACCAAACAAAATGGTTATGGAGGAGTGGGGTTGTGACGCATTAAGCTGAACCAGTGAGATCATTTTGTTATCAGATGATAAGGTGGATTATACACTGCGCCCAACTGACATTCCTGATGGGTTGTGAGCCAGGGAGCTCTTTGTTCCAAGTTATCCCTGGAGTTAGGGTGTCTGCTGCTCTGAGTCTCTGGACTTCCAAGTGACTTTGACCATGACACTTCTGTGCTCAAGGTTCCCTGGGTGCAAAATGAATATAACAGTGGCAGAACCTTCTTGGTAAGATGCCTGACAATTGCTTGAGAGTAAGGGTGGCTGCTTCTGCTTTTTAGTTTCTTTGTATGAAGAAATTAAAAACCCCAGGAAATCTAGAATCTGCCTATTCATGAAAAACAGCACTCCTGGATGCTTCTGAAAGCCCTGGACAATTGTGCAATCACACACATACTCGTTATTCTTGTCAGAGGAATGCACAGAGACCTGGGTCTTCCTGCGCAAAAATGACTTGTTTCTTAAAAGGGGGCTTGAACTGGCAGTGTGAAAACACCTCCAGTGCCTCTGCCCTTGGCACCAGCATCTCTTCTCTTGAGGGAAGGACTAGAGTGGTGTATATTTTTGAGCAGACTGCAATACATGTTCTGTTGCCCTTGCAAGTGCTAACAACCGTGCAGAATCCTGTTGGCAGAGACATGGGTGAGCCGGTATCTTAAGAGCAATTATTTGTTAATGCACAGCAGCCTTATCAAGGAGAAGGCATCGACATTGAAAACAAACCATTCATGTTTCACAGCTCATCCAGCAAGTCTTGGGTTGAATTGGGGTACAGACTACCCTGTTGCTAAACACGAGCAAAAATGGTGATGTTAAAATGCAGATGTCGCAGTAAAATTTCAGAAATATTAGAAAAGAAAATCAGAAAGCAGTAAACTAAAGCTGATCCTTTCAAGGGTCACGATGTGAACTCGCAGATTTTAACAGTTTAAGTTGGGATAAATGCCAAGCCTCATCTTAGCCAATTCTGCCATTGTAAAAAAAAAAAAAAAAATCTAGTCCTGCTGTAGTCAAGATGGGACATTAATTTTACAGTAATAATTGACCTTGTCTTCAACTGATTTTATGTAAAAATCAAACTCTTACTTGTTTGTGAGAGTCTCAACTGTGAAAACTGTAGAAATTTGTGTTACTGCATTAGAAGCTTCAGGCTGCTTTTTTTTTTTTTTTGTACCATCTTATTGCTCAAGAGTAGGTCTTTACCTGCTGAGTGGGGAATATCATCTTACAGCAGACCTCTCCTTTGTATGTAAATGCACCTTAAGGTAAGTGCGTTTTTCAGCTTTGTTGGTTTTAGAAAGATCACTTTGGGACCATTGGTCCATCTGCCACAAGAATATACACTGCCATGTGCTCTGTTGGAACATTCTTTTCTGACAGAATTTTGTTCGGGCCTTCTGGTTACCTGGTTTACATTTAACTTCGTTGTTTGGGCTGCTCGTGTGTACTGTAGTCATGTTAAAATGACCCTTTCTAGGCTCATAAAGTAGCTTGAGCCCATATTTGCAAGCAAATATTTTATAGCAAGACTGTGATGTGATTTTCCTGTAATGAGCTGTCCCACTGTGGTGGCATACACAGAGCACTGATATCTCTAATGCTGTTGGCCACTACCTAGAAGGTAAATATGGAAGCAGTTCTTCAAAAAGTTTCCTTTCTTCTCACTATCTCACTTGTGCATCTGAGGTGTGGTGACCAGAAGCTGCTCTGCCTGTGACACTGGAGAGATTTTTTTTTGGTAGTGCCAGTGCAGGGAGGATGCCTGACCACCTACCCCTCTTCGGACATGGGCAGCTCGTGGATGGGTTCACGATTAAGAGTGGCACTCTTACTGATAGTGAAGCTATTTTGTGAGCACAGGGGTGTGATCTTCCCCAGAGGCTCCCTGGAGAGTGGTGTGCACCTATTGTGTGTGGCTGCCCTGAGGAGATGGGTGAGGGATGGAAAAGATCCGGGTTTTATTACTGCGAGAGAAAGCTGCTGTTAGGCTGGGGAAACTGTGGTTGAGCAGTGGAAAAAACCCCTGGGTAGGTCCTTCCCCTTTCTCTTCATGCTGGACTGTGGAAGAGATACTTCAGATAGGTGAGATAGGTGTAGCTGGGAGGAGAGCACGAGAGGCTGTCTCTCCCTTTCGTGTGAGCAAGGAGATGAAGTAGGTTTGTGTAACAGGGCCAGCCTGTCATAAGGGGACTTCAGTGAAGGGTTGAGCCTTACAGGAGGCACGGGTTATTCTGCAGCAGTTTGGCTCTACACCAGTGGTAACCAGAGAACTGGGTCTAATCACATCAACCCTGAAACATTCTGCTAATACTCAGCACTGCTACAGCACTTGTGCTCTTAGGATTTAGCAAGATGTTATTCAGCTGAAGCTGAAATCCAGTCCCTGAAGTGTTTGAACAGTGTCCAGAGCTGGATGCTGGGTCGCCTTCTCAGCCTGCTTCTTCCTCTCCAAGTGAGGAACACGTTTTGTGTCACCCTGATCGCTTGATCCTGGATACTTACTGAGCAGGGCTGCGTTCAGGAGGTCCTAGCTGTGTGAAAAGCTCTGCATGTGCTGTGGGATTTTGATGCAGGTGTTTGAATAGAGTTTGTCTGTTTCTTTTTTTTTTTTTCAATCTGGAACAAGATGTAGCCAACAGCAAATAATTCTGTAGGTAAATCAACAAACAGTACTGTAGTTTTGCAAGATGAGTAATTCCTTTTGCATAGCATAAAACCTGTGAGTGGGATGTGCTACTGGAGTGATATGATATAGAATCATTATATTTTGATTGGCAGTAGCTTCCAAAATAATATTTCTGTTGCGCTTTCTCCCCAGAGTCACTGGTCTCACTAGTCTAACTGCATTTTTCCATTGCCTTTGCTGGAGAAGAAATGCAGGTGCTATCAATGAGAAATCTTTGCATTCTTACTCTAGAAACGCCCCAAATGTGTCCAAAACTCCTCCGTTTGCCCACAGTCTCATATATTGCTAATAATATCGTGATGATCTTGTATATTTTTCTTACATTTAAGTACATCCTATATTCCTGGTAGGACTTCTCATCCTCGCTTCTTTGTAAAATGTGACTAAGATTTCTGTTATCTGGAGAGATTAATTAAATACATTTCTTCAGTTCAGTGGTGTGCTAACTAGCTCATAGCTGATCAGATTGCAGCAGTCTCTTCACTGTGTTCTACTGGACCGGATCCCAGTTTTGCTTCCTTCAGTGTATGACAGCAGAGGGAATCCACACTCACTCTGCTAGAGGCTTTTTTCCTCTGGTTTCAGGATTTTCCTGGAAAAGAATCTTCTATAACATTAACTGTATTTTACAAATTCTGTTCTTGTTTATTTTTTCAATAGGTGTTGGCATCATGTCGGGCATTTCTTTTAACATCTCGGATTCCCACCAAGGTAATACCACTGTGTTTCTATAAATTCTCTGGGATAACAAATGAAAGTTACGTAAACTAAGTAGCAAAAAATTAGTGTATTTTAGTTATAGTTGTACATCTGTTTAAAAAAATAGGTAATTGAGGAATGGTATGTTGCATGGTGTTGACTTAGAATGGAGCTTCTAATAGTATATGCCTTAAATGCATTTGTCAGTACGTATATATATATATTTATACACACACACCTTTTCAGAGGAATTTTAACTTCTAAAAATGCAGGTTGCTGAAGAGTTGCATTGTAAACTCCAACCTGAAGAACTGTGAGATGAGCCTAATGAATTTTATAGAAGGACAGTTTATGTGCAAACAATCTGATGGCATTATTCCCTCTAGTGTTTGTAGTGTCAAATAGGATTATATTTGATTTGGAGGCAGAAACTGTGTTGAGTTTTATTAAATTCTGCTGTTTTATAATGATTTTTGTGGTTCATTTTGAAAAGCATTTTGGCAACTTGCCTTGCCAATGCCGGTGAATTATTTTTTCTGTGCCTGTGATAATTTGTAATGACTGGTGTAGAAGAGAAAGATGATTTCCACATGAATAAAAAATGACTGATGTGAAAGAACATCTCTTGTCCAGCTTGGAATCAGTGAATGGGAATCTGGCACATATCCTATTTTGTTGTATTCTTCATGTGTGTGTCCAATTGTGTGTGTGTGTATATATATATATATACACACACACTTTAGAAAAAACAGGATCAAGATATGGAACTATTGATACCAAATTTTCAGTTATGGCCACTGGTAAATGTGACCATCCTCACCTGTAATTACAAGATGCTGACTGACAGGTAGGAAGAACTGCAGCTTGAATTTCTGCTGATATTTATTTTCCTCAGTTGATCACCCTGTTCCTGCAGCACAGATGTCTCTGGTTGGTTGTCTGTTGATGTTTGGATCACTGCAGTTTCCAGCCAGGGCTTTTTAAGACAGGGTTTGGTGACTGCTTGCTTGGAAACATAGATCCAGTTGATGAACAGCTCAGACATCAGTGCAATGGCAATATGATAGACGGGTGGTGATCGTGATCTTGTTAAACAATAGCAAAGCCATTGTAAGTCATCAAAAGCTCTTGAAGGCTGGGGTTTAGAGTACTAAGTGATAACTCTGTTTAGTTGAGTGTTTCAGACAATTCCCATGACTCATTAAATAGATTTTTATAATTGAAAAACTTGGTTTTGTTTTCATTAAAATCTAAAATATGTATTCTGTACTAGTAGAAGTGTGATTTTGGTGAAAGCAAATAGAAGGAAGATGATGAGAAGCTATGCTTATGATTTATGTAAAAATTAAACGTTTTATGTCTGAACAATTATTAGGATGGTTGAAAATGCCTTTCTAGCAGGGTTAGTGAAACTTAGTAAATTTTCTAATGTCTGCAGTATTTTCAATAGCTGCTCAGAAGCTTTCTGAGCCTGAGAACTTCCATGTAACTGGCAGGCAGTAGCTCCTAGAAAGAGAGCTGAGAACATCCAGCAAAGACACGTTGTTTCTCTGAGGACCTCTAACAAAATTGAGTATGCCTAGAGATGGCCAGTTCTGGGTAACTGTTGCTGCTACATTCAATTCCAAGCTTCACTTTTCCTTAAAAAAATGCTGTTGAGATGTATCTACTAAACAAGGATCAAAGTTATAAGGAATTAATATCGGTTAACTACAATACCAACTCACAATATTATCCTTAGAGCAAAGATATCACAATGGCCACCTCTTAACTTCACACTCTGATCCAATCAGTTCATTCCCACTAATCAAGATGGACTGATCAGGAAGGAAGGACAGTGCTTAAAGCCTGCTCATTCTTGCTACATATCTATATTAAATGTAATTGCAACAGTTGTAAATGTTGGATGTGTCATAAAGCCCACAAATAAGTGTATAAAATACTGGTAGGAATGTAATTCAGATTTGTGAATGTATTTCAACTTTCATTAAGTTTTGGTTGAAAAAATTGAAAACTGTGAAATTAGCTGTCTGGGTAACTGAAAAGGTTCCTGAATGAGAGGCACGCATAGCTTTTCAAGAGGATTTTAAGAACGTATAATTTTGGGTAATAAATGAGATTATGCCTTTTAAAACCCTGTAAAAATTATTTCTTAGTTTGAGGTAGATGATGTTTAGAATGTGTTTTACATTTTTGCTGCAAAGCAAGGACTATAAGTTCATACTTTTAACTAGAAAAATGAACCAAAGATGAGCTGTAGAGATAGTGCCATGTTTCCTGATATATGTTAATTCTAAGCAAGAGGATTTGCAGACTAAATTCTTGAGTCTGGATCTGTGTGAACTTTTCAGATATTTTTGATTGCGTGTACATAGATATATGTTTGCACATACTTTAGCAAAGAAAGAACCTTCAATTTGATAGGTAAATAGTTTTCAAAATATGAAGGATTTCAATCACAGAAATTCCCCCCGTAAAATTTCATTGTGATTTAGGTAAACAAATATTTTATTAGTACGGGAAAAAAGAGCTTTTCCCTTCTGTATGTGTAGTCCTGCTTAATCCAGTAGCCAACAATAGCTGCTATAGATTTTTTTGGTGGGTTTATTTTTTTCCTTTTTCTTTTCTTTCTGCCCTAAGTCAACTGCACAGGACCATGTCATCACAAAAGATTGCCAGCCCTAGCTTAGAATTAAAGCACTGAAGAGAAGTGAATGCTTTACACTTGTGAAAATGCAGGGTGTTGGTATGAGCTCTGTGAAGATGCTTGCACTGGTGTTGGCACCCTTGAAACTGCCTGTTTGCTGTGGCTGCTGCCCCTGCAGCAGAATGTGTGAAATGAAGCACATGAAGTCTTAAAAACTTCGGAGTAAAGTTCGTTCACCAAGATAGGCCTTTGGCAGAAGGTGAACTTTGCTCAGAATGGGAGGGGTGCTTATATCTTCTGATGCTGCCAAATCATCAGGGCAACTGAAGGGATAAGGATTCAGAAAACAGGCAGTAATGAACAAAGAGACAGTAATAGGAAAAGTTTTCTGGAAAGCTTTTTGATGGTTGGAAGCTGGTACCTCTGTTCCTGATGTGCTGTTGCAGCCTTTACAGGGAGGGAGTTTCGATAGCTGTGTCTGGGTTCTGAGCACCCCAGTAGTCATTCAGGGTTGACTTTTTTCACAAATACAGGAGTAGAATGATATGGTGTTTGCCAGTTAGCCTGGGAGCACCCTGGCTGTGAACCTAGGATAAGATAAAGTACAGGAAACTTCGTGCAATTCAGACAGACTGCTCAGTTACAATGGTTTCAGTGATAACTAAGAGGAAATGACCAAGCTAATGTCTTGCCCTGTAGTTACGACTCAGTCCAAGAGGTTTGTTTCTTTCTGTATATCTCGGCTGTCAAGATGTTTGTCTACATAATTGTGAATTCAGATCTTAGCACACTCCCTGTAGCCCTAGATTTGTCCTTGGAGAAGAATTCCCCACTGCGTTTTAAGCTTCCATTTGGATTCTGTATGTTCTTCCCTGCCTAGTCTGACTGTCATCCAAATAAACCACTCAGACAAAGCTTATGTGTCACTTCCTCTCATACTTTTAGACAGGCCAAAGCAGTCCTTGGGCATTTCTGTTCGTATCTGTATCTATCTATATATGGTATTTTTATTCATATCTATATATGGATACAGATATATGTATAAAATTGTGTGCACATGTCCCATTAGCTTCTGTGCAGTAAAATTTTTCGCATCTATGATCAATGTAACTAATGAAAGAATAATGCGAAGCTGTTAGGATTGTAATAAATGATTAATCAGTCACAAGAGTACACATCAGTAGAGTATTTATTAATGATGCTTTTTATAGTAAAATTTTTCCGTAAAATTGATTATAAGCTTATGTGCTTGTAGCTTGCAGTAAGATGTCCAGTGTGGTATTCCTATAATGTCTAGTAACAATTTAAACCTGTAACAAGCAAATTTAAGTATTCTTTTAATGAAAAATGCACCCAGATATTAACAAGTACTTAGTGTCAATTACAGAAACTGATGTCAAGTATCAGTAGCCTGCTGAAGGTTTTCTTAACCTCATGGAGAAGTGTAAGTGCTCTTTAAAATAAGATGGTGGTTGCACTAATGTGATGTTTTCTTTTCTACAGTTAGAACTAACTTTCAGCTACTTGGAAATCCAAGGAGTAACTTCCAATAAACCTGGCCAGGTGAGTGTATTCTAGATAAAAGATACTTGTTTACTCATTGCTAAATCTGTTCCAGTCAAGGAGGTAATGCTCTAACATGCAGTTGTCCCCTTCCACTGAGCACACTGTGCATTTGTATTCTTGCATTCATGATGGTCTAAAGTCTTAACAATAAAAATTTAAAGAGTCAGTTTTAGGAATGTGTTGTGCTGGTGGAATAATGATAAGAAATAGATGGATTTTTTCTAGTTCAGTATGGTACAAGTTTCCATTTGTATCATAAGTGGATCTTTTTCTCAGAGCTGGTAAATGGTGGCTGGTATGCAGGCATCACCACACAAGCTGCAGTGGCTTCTGTGGTGAATACCTTTATGGGGAAGCCAAAAGCTACTGCTTACATTGCAGGCAGAAATACTTTGCTTTCAACTATTCTTCATGCCTTTACTGTGTACAACACAAAATATATTTGACAGCAAGTTACGTGCCCAGAAAAGTAAATGTCAAAGAGAAGGTGCTGAAAAGAAGAATGCCTTTAGAGCGTTTTTAATTCATAAGATGAGCATGTTGACAAGATTTGACAGTTCAATTGTATCAAAGTCTTCATGTGTTTCATGTGTGTTTGGCTTTTAAAGAGCTTTTTAAGGGTAGGAGTGCCTGAGATACTTTGAACTCTGAAAAGCTCTCATTGTATTAACATGTCATCTTTTTAACCAGTCTTTTGAAGCTTTCCTTAAAGGAGGGGGGAAAAAAAGGTCCAGGTGTTTTAATGAGGAGACATTTACTAAAGTCTAAATTTTTCTGGCTTTTTTTAATTTAAGGTACTAAAATGCCAGGTAACTATTGCTAATTACTCCTGGTGGCATAGACAGTCACTGTTGTAGCAGTTTACAAGAGATTTTTGGCAGCCTCAATGAGCATACACTTTTCCTAAAGTATTTTTTAAGATTTTTCATGTTTACACTCATTTGTGTTTTAATTGTGTGAGGCTTATACCTGAAGGCAGGCAGAATCCTAGATTACTGCTTGTGGAGCAAATGATATTGTGGCAGTTTTCCTGCTAACAGCATATTATAGCTGTGATATCAGAAGGGTGTGGTTTTGTGCTGGGCATCTTGCAGAAAGCCATGAAGAGCTTCCCATTGTAAGATAAGTGAACAAATGAACAGAATAATATAAGGAAATGCTGTGCAAATATTGGTGATGATGAAAAACAGCGGTAAGTTGCCCACTCATTCGTCATCAGGGAGTGGTGGCAGCAGGCTTGGGAGTTGAAAAGGTGTGAATTGCCTCAGTGTGCTTTAGGGGTAATACTGCCTCTTCTAGGATTTTATCCTGGTGGTGACCCTAGGCATGAATTGGGAACCAAGAGAGCCCTGGGAACCAGCGTCAGTAAGAAGGAATCCTCTGTATCATACTGCACAGAGTCCCCTCTCCTACTGTCTGTCTACACTTCGTTATTCCTAATTTTACCTTGTCACTGTGCGTGCACAGCTTCTCATCTGAAAGAGATTATGACTTGGGCTGTGCTAACTATTCACCCTGGAGTACACAGAAACATTACACTGCTTCCTGTGATGCAGCAGCAGAGCTGATGTGTCACTCTTACTGTAATCTGATTTGATTCTGAACACTCAATATCTAAGGGAGGCGGGTTGCAAAAGGCTTTGTTTATCCCCCTCGCTCAAGCACGTATCCCCCAGACAGCAGGGCAGTTATGCTGCCTGAGTTACTGCTTCATCTGCACTGAGACGACACAGCACCACAGCATTTTCTTAAACAGCACAAAACAAAGCATTAGAGCTTTTCCAGAGGATCACAGCCATTAAAGACTTTTACTTTTTGCCGAAGGAAACAGGCACCCTGCTCATTCAGTAGTTTCCTGTCAGGCTGTGCTTGCCTCTCCTGGTGTTCTGGGACGTGTTTCAAAAGAGGACAATGCTGTGAAAAGTTCTTGGTTTTCAAAGTGTCAGCTGAGGTCAAGATCCTTTGAAAATTGTATTCCCGTGGGAAGCAGGGCACTGTTAGAAAAAGCAAAGTTTGAGTATGGGGGTCTTGTACATTCAAGAACGACTTTCAGAAACTTTACCTGGAGCATTGCTGTGTCATATCTTAAAGAATAACAGATTCCTACAAGCGCGGGAAGCATTCAGCTGGCATTCAAAATGCATTCCTTTTTAAATGGACACGAAATATATGGCACCCAGTTCTCAGCCTCTTGCACCTTTATTCATAGTTGATTATGGAAACTGAGAAATGCAGCATCTCCATGAAGATGGCATCCTCAGAGGATGTGAACGAGGTGCTGGCACACATCGGGACCTGCCTCAGGAAGATATTCCCTGGACTCTCACCAGTGTAAGTATCCTTTAGGACACCTCTAGTGGGAACAGATTGTGTGGAAGTGGTGACCAGCCACCACTTCTTGTCTGCTGGTCTCCCCACCCTGATCTCAGAAATGCACTGGGGATATGAGAATCACCTTGAGGCAAGCACTAAGCTCTTGTCCAGGTGTATGGCAGAACCAGGAGAGTGTAGAGCATAGGTAGACTTAGGTTGATCTTGTAGGGTCATAAGAACCTTTGGTTTGAAGGTGGGTGCAAGTATTTGAAGTCTTAAATTTTCATTTTGCCTTGTTGCCTCTCCAGCCTTAGGTATAGCTTAGGTTCTGTCTTTTTTTGTTGTAACTTGCTCCTTTTTTTGTTTTATTTTTTTCCCCACCAGAATTAAAATCTGAGTTGGGAGAGGAGGGAAAAGTTCCATTTACTTTCAGTGTTTGTGAAACAATGCACATGATTGTGAGCCTTGTTCTTCAAAACTGAGCCCTGGGCAGTCTTGTCATATATTTCCTATGGTTTAACTGACTCCTTGAATTATCTGTCTCCTTTTCTGGCTTTTCTTTTCATTGCATTATTTGTGCCTTTGGTTTTCTCTTTTACCATGCCTCTGGGTTCTATAATCTTGCAGCAATTCTCAGTAGTTTTTCTTCATTTTCTTTTTTATCTTTTCTAACATTACTTCATCTTCATCACTCTCTACCAAGTCATGCAGCTCTACTGTAGTCTCCTCAGCTCCTGGTTTTCAGCATTATTAGAAAAAATGGGCTGTGGAAAAGCATTTTCCCAGACATGTTGATTTTTTAGAAGTGAACTTTAGTAACAGACACTAGATGTGAATGGTCAGGCTAAATGTACATGTTTTATTTTGAGTGCATGTCTTTATTATTCACCTTTCCTGTAGGTGGAGTAGGAAATCAAGTTCATAAACTCTGGATGGCAGTTTCTTTTTTTTGTTTGCATTTTTTTTTTCACTTCCAATTTTCCTCTCTGGCAGTGTTATTAACGGTCTTAGTGGAGATTGAGCTCTCCCTTCAAACAGCATGAATACAACTGAACAGGGTTTGTGAGCAGGGTTGCTATAAAACCTCAGTAATGGTGTGAGAAATGCAAAGAAAAAGAGTAAAGAGGGCAGCAAGACTGGGTGTGTTTCTCTGGTTGTTTATGAAGGCCTTGAGCTCTGTACATGTTTTCTGTGGGCTTTCTTGAGAACATTGCTGGAGCATTTTGGGTAGCTGCATGGAGTGCTTTCTTCCCAGAAAAGAAATCAAATTTCTTGCTCTCCTCTCAGATGGCAGAGTTTCCCAAAATGAAGGCATTGGAGTTGTGCAGATGATATAGAACCAGAACAGGCAAGAAGGGGGGAAGTGATTTCTTTAGTTCTTATCGCTTATTAATTCTTTTCTGCTCCACCTCCCAACCCCCCAGACCCACCCCCTCCTTATGGAATTCTGTAGTTTATGAGACAGTCTTGCCATTCAGAAAAACAGGTAATTTTATTTCTTAAAAGACAGGAAGGTATTGTGTTTCTTGTCTGTCTAGGGAAGGAAAATGCTACCAAATTACAAAGATTGGAGCTGGATATCAAGAGTGCAGCCTAGAGGCCACATGCAGCTGCTCAGCTCTTTGCACCATGGTGCTATTTCTGCATGAAAGCAGTGTATATACAACAGTGGTTTCAGGGTAACCATTAATACCATGTCTGTTTCCTATTTTGGGCATCCTGGTGTCAGATGAGGGCCACAAGTCTCCTTAACTTGAGTGATCCAGTAATACAAAAGGGTTTAGTTGCTCCAGTAGTCACAGGGTTAATCAAAAGAAAAAGAGAGAGAAAGAAAGAAAGAATAAATGCCACTCCTGCTGGGCTGCATAATGATGTGTGTGCCTTTTAGGTAGGAAAGTGAGTTGTATTAAAAATGGTAATTCTTCCTATACATTCATTTTAAAATGCTCTTAAAATAAAAAAGGTTTATGTGTTTAAAAATACTTTCAAAGCCATGAATGATGTTTTTCCCCTCTTTTCCATCTAGGAGGATTATGAAAAAAGTAACTATGGAGCCTTCAGAAAGACTGGCTAATCTCCAGGCCCTGTGGGACAGTCAGACAGTGGCAGAACTTGGACCTTGTGGTGAGAATGAATTTAAATGCTCAAATATAAAAGGGCTGGAATTGCAGTGTCAGGAAGTTTAATTCTATTTCTGGCAGAAGCTTGTAAAGGTGTAATTAGTTTTAAGGTGTAATTAGTATGAAGCAGACTTCTGATTGGTAGGTGAAGGCACTATATTAAACTTTCTTGCAACTTACCAGGCAAAGATAGGATAGTCTCAGTTTCTTTCATAAGCAAAATGGACAGTCTTCTGAGAGAAAAAGAGAGTGAGTTTTGAAACACTGGATCTTTAAGATGTCCTTTTAGATGTATGTTTGACTGCTTGCTTGTTTGACTGTTATGTTAAATAGCCTGTTGGGTTGTTTGCAGGAGGCTTTTCCCAGATGTATGCCTGTGTTTGTGACTGGCTTGGATTTCCCTACAGAGAAGAAGTACAGTGGGTAAGTGCATGTCTTGTTCTGAAGCTCTTTTTAGCTACCTGTACTAATGATGAAGGAACAGGTAAATCCATAGTGCTTGACAGAAAAATCCCACTACGGTTCTGTAAAGATGTGTTTGGTTATGTGTTTTTAACAGGACGTTGATACGATTTATCTGACACAAGATACCAGAGAGCTGAATTTGCAAGACTTCAGCCACCTTGACCACAGGTAAACCATGTGCAGTAATCATGCTAATACTGATGAAGTGGGATGGCCCCATAGCTGTTACTGGAATGTGTAGACCTGTGAAATGACCATCTGTAGCATTTTTAGTTTTCAGCATGAAGCTGCTGTTTTTGCACAAAAGCCCCATGGAAACCACATTTCATTCAGGAGCCTGAGAAGATAAATATATTTTCTTATTGGAAGCAACCCAAAAAGTTAGCACATAGATACTTTTCCTGTGATGGCGGATATAAGAGCTCAAATTCAGCAGATAAAACATGCAGCTACATCTGGTGGACAAAGCAAAAAAGGAAATTATGAAGTCTTTACTCCTGCAGAATCTTTTTCTCATGGTGTACACAGTAAAGGAAATTAATTTTTGTCAGCAAGTCAGTAGAAGGTTTAAGTTGTTCAACTGAATTCCAGCTAGTTGTCTCCTCACGTATAATAGATGCTATCAAAAATATGTACTTCCAGAAAGGAACTAATTGAGGGTAATTTTGCTGTGAGATGCTGAATCTTAGCTAAGTGTTGTATTTAGTTTACTGAATTTAGCTGGCTGAGAAAATTGGATTCTGAGAAAGTTGAATCTGGAGGTATTACAAGTAGGAGAAAATGGGAGAGAAGCTTTACTAAAATTCATCATTATACAAAGGAAATTGCAAATTTAAGAAAGTGTAAATAAGATAGAGAAAGCCTTCGTTTCTTTGGGAGAGCCCAGTGCAAGAATTAAGAATCTATCAGAGGTACAATGTTAGAATATCACAAGAGAAAGGCTGAAGCTGGAGGTAGGTAAGTAAGAGTATTTGGGATAGCATTCTTTGCAGCTTTAAGCTATCTGGTATGTGAACTCGCAGAATACCTCATTCAAACACTTAGCTCAGTTTCTGTGGCACGTTTTCACAGTCTGCAATGAATCCCTTGGCAAAGTTACCTAGCAGTATCTGTGTTGACTAATTCAGAGGTAACACAAGACTACAGGGCTGCAGCTGGTGCATGACAGATGTAGCCAAAGACTCTTTCCTTGGATAAGCCTTGCTGAAAGAAGATAAGGGGAGGAAAACTATCAAGCACAAGCAAATTTGGGGCAAGAACTTAACAATGCTTTAAACATCTCTTGCAAAATGAAGTGATGCGAAGACTGTGGGGCATTCTTGAGAAAGTGACCTACAGATACCCAGCCTCAATAGAAATTAAGTGTTTGAACAGTTTATTAGGAAAGAGTAGATAGAAGTGTTTCAAATATTTAGAATATCTCAGCTGGTGCAAATGAGTTTGGCTTCCAGAAAATGAAATAATGGGTTTGTTGTTTTAGAGAAGCTTTTCATTAAAATATACCTTACAAAGTTGATGTTGCTGAAGAAATATATTTGTGTTGTTAAGAAAAGTCTTTATTAAGTGTTTCGTGATTGTCTGAGTCCAAAGATTCAAATATATTTTGGAGCCATTTACATGCTGTGGAATCTATCTTGTGATGAGAGCTTCTGTGTGTTGAGGACTGAACTGAGGAACATTTTGGATTGAAATTTCAAGAAAATTAAAATATTAAGAAAGCCAAATCCTTGTTATTCACTAAAAATACAAATTAGGAAGTGAAATCCCAGTCAATTCAAGAATGTATGTAAGTGTTTTCCAATATATTTAAGACAGTGGCACTGCTATAAATTCACAGTATGCCATTATACTTTGGATTTTGAGAGACTGTTGTATATATCATCCACCTAATTTTTGGGATTGCTGAACCTATATAGTTTATGTTGTGTACTAGCTCTGAAGCAAGGTAGGACAGGTACATCAGTTCCTAAATACAGGGGCTATGCATTGCAAAAATAAACAATTTGTGTTTTTTCCAAGTAAAACATTTCTGTTAAAGGTTGACATAAGATGGCATGAATTATAGGTGAATTTAGGTTCCCAGAGCATCACAGCATGGCTTGCTGCATGGGAACATGACTTCCGAGGTTTTATCTGAAGTTATGTTGTGTTGTGAACCATATAATTGTTTAACAACAAAAATAAAGACTCCAAAGTGAAAAGAAGTGAAAAGGGTTTATTTGATACAGCAGCATGATTTTCATCTGTGTAGCATATGTTTTAGCTTATTTGGACATTCAAAAAATTTTAAGAAAAGTGTGATTCTTTAGAATTTTTTCTTTGTGCTGTTGAGATTTCTTGCCATCTTAAATACACTGAGGGACAGAGATGTTGAAAAAATGTGAAGGCATTAGATAAGCTTGAATGCTGTTGAGGCTTGGAGAGATTGTCTGCATTCTAGAAGAACAGACTGTTTTCATTTTAAGATGGCACAGATTTATCCTTCATAAATATTCTTATTCTGGATGGTAATTTTAATTAATATAAGCATCTCAATGTAACTCAATGAGGGAAAGTTACAAGAAGGCCCTACTTTTGGAACTGGTTCTTAGCTTTCTTTTATACCATATTGCAAAAGAATTCAGGTTATTGTTAATACCACATCTAGACTGTAATTGAATAGAGTGAACAAAGCAATATATAATTTTGAAAATAAAAACTTGATAAAAAGAATATTGAGGTTAAACAAGCTTAAAGCAAGAGAAGGAGTAGAGGTACATTTCTGAAGGGGACTCTCATTGGTCAGAAGCACCTTCAAAAATCGGAACAAAAATGAAAAAATAAAAAGTCTTCCCTTAAAATCACATGGTAGAATCTGATAAAGCAAAGTTTCTAGACAGTAAGTAAAGCTTCTGCAGAACAGGCAGGGTTCCATTGTCTGCAGGCATGTTGGGAGTAGGGGGTAGGGGGGGTGTGGAGGGGGGTTAGCAGTCCCAGGCCGTATCTGTGCTTGTCTGGGGTTTGAACAAACAGGCCGTGGATACTGCAGAAGACTAAACTATTGAAGAAACATTGTTACAGCTGGGCAGGAATATTTTGAAACAAATCAGCACAGCTGATTTGCAAGTTCTCCTCTGTAAATATTTCTTGAAGGCGTCATAGCTCTGCCACTGAGACTGAGCACCCCTTGTCCTTCAGGCATTTCCCTCCCAAGCCAGAGAAGGAAAGCGGGGAAAGGCACAGCCTCAGGCAAGTTCTGTCTGCAGCCACTCTCCTGCCTAGCAGTTCTGAGCTCTTGCCAGCCCTCCAGGCTGGCTTACCAGCTCCCTGGTAGTGTCAACACTTGCAGTTGGTGATCCCCCATCATTGTCCCTCTGTTCCTTTGAAGGAACTGGGCTGCTGCTGACAGCTGAAATACAACTGCTCGTGGTGCCTTCTGCCTCTTTTGGGGGTGCTCCACAGCACGAACAGCTCTGCTCCTCCGGTGTCAGCCTGTCCAGTGTTTGCTCAGCTGTGCTGCCTGGTTACTGTGGCATGAATAAGCCAAAATTTCACCTGAAAAATTGCTCTTATATTCATTCCACTTCCAAGGCAAAGGCACTGGCAAGCGAGGCGTCAAAGCTGCTAATTCATTACCACCTTACTGATCTCGCCAGGGAACCACAGAGGAGGAGCAAACCTCTCTGTGTGTGGACATTCCACTCTCCATAGAAAGATTCCTGCTTGCCCAGCCTAAGGGGGAAGTACCTCTGGGTTGTTATTTTTTCTCACATAACATTTCACCAGTTGGTTCTTGCTTTACCTGGAGATGGAGAGTGTGTGTGTAGGAACAAAAACAATGTGGTGGACAGAAATAAATCTATACACTCCACAAAGCTGCTAAGTCTCTGCTGTGCCTGTGGAAACGAGTTCACCACACACCGTGATGTGTGCTGTGAACAAGATGGAAAGATGGCTTAAATCCTTGAAGGGCACCCCACACTAGTTCCTCTGCAGGAGTGTGAAAATGCTCCATTTGCATGAGCTCCTCAGTTGGTGGGCTACAGTCTTTTGCTGCAAAATGCTGCACCTTCGATCTGTTACCTTAGTGATGCTTGTACTTCCAAATCTAGCAACTGCAGTTCCCAATATAGCCCACGGAATGCTTGTCCACGTGATGTCGCCTTGTCTCCTGGCTTTCCTGCGTGTTTAACAACCAGCCTCAAGTGCCTGCATGTTTGCAGAGGAAAACTGGAGGAGAGGAAGAATTAAAAGAAGATGGGAGAAGGGTGCTGCATGTCAACTGCAGACCTGTGCCTACTTGCATATGTCCTGGATGAAGAGCTGGGAGGCAGAGGGGGACTGTCTTATTAAAGCCAATACTTTTAAATTTCTCCTTAGAATAACTGAGGCTTGAATGGCACTGTTTTGCTGGCTCGATAAGTTAGTTTGTGTGTGTTACAGCTCTTTATTTCATTATAAGGACACGGGCTTTCTGAGTAGCTGTTAAGCCTCTGTGTAGGTGTGTATCAGTGTTTAATACGCAGCACCAAAATGAGCCAAGTGCTGCTCTGCTAAGTGGTGTGATGGTGCTTGATGAATGGTTCTGCTGGGGGCCAGCATCCAGGCATGACATGTATCAATGTCTGCTATTGGAGTAACTTAACAGAGGGAGAGCAGCTCACGTTAAGAGGCTTGGCATGAAGAAAATGGGAATAATTTAGAATTTCATTCGTGAAATCCCTTTTACAATTAAGGAGGGTTTGTGCTGAATGTCGCATTATCCTTTTGCAGGTCTCCTGTTTCCTGGGGGAATTTAACTATAGAGATGAGACAAGGAGGTGTTCTCTAGGAGCATTCAGTCATGGAATTATATTAAATCATCAGACTGCCAAAAAGCTTTTTAGTGTCATGCTAAATTATAATTAGAGGTGATTAAGAAGCTTAAACATGTCACAGGTTGAAGAAAAAGTTATGCTGAAAGTAGGAATGGCAGCCTAGACAAATTCCTGATATTAAAATTCATGACAGAATGGATACCAGTTGGCCAGTCAAAAAATTTTATTAAAATAAGAGGAAGACATGCAGCTGCTGCTGCTGCTGTTTTTTGAGAATGCAGAGCTTTCTCTAATGGGGATGGTAGGCAATTAGCTTTGCAAAACTATGGGGAATGAGATACAGAAGAACACTTAGGGGATTGTTTCAAATGACAGTTATATGAAATGTGTGTAAAAGTGTTTTTCTTTTTCTAGAGACTTAATACCTATAGTTGCTGCTCTGGAGTATAATCAGTGGTTTACAAAGCTGTCCTCCAAGGATCTGAAATTAGTAAGTAATAAATTAAAACAATATATCTGCTTCTACCAGGCTGTGCTGTGTTTTAAAGTGAAATATTTTAGGCAAGTACAACTGGGCAATCTCTTGAATTTTTTTTTTTCCTTTAATCTTATCAGGAAAATACAAACTGTTCCATTTGCACCATAAAAACACTGCTGAGAGTCAGGTCTTGTCAAAGTGAAATATTTTAGGCAAGTACAACTGGGCAATCTCTTGAATTTTTTTTTTTCCTTTAATCTTATCAGGAAAATACAAACTGTTCCATTTGCACCATAAAAACACTGCTGAGAGTCAGGTCTTGTCAAAGTGAAATATTTTAGGCAAGTACAACTGGGCAATCTCTTGAATTTTTTTTTTTCCTTTAATCTTATCAGGAAAATACAAACTGTTCCATTTGCACCATAAAAACACTGCTGAGAGTCAGGTCTTGTCAAAATTTCAGCTAATATAGTTTGAAAACTTTGTTGGGTGATAATAGTAGCCCATAAAACTACTTCATTAGGCATTGCTGACTCCCCCCAACAATGTTAGGTGACTAGTAGGAAACTAAAGCAGCCAGGAATCTTAGTTGCTTTATGGAGGTGAAAAAAAATGCCAAGATTCTGGCAGTTTTTTTCTTGCATATAAAGCAGTTTTTTCTGTGTCATTTTTGTTACAACTCGATGATTTCCTCACCCAGTTTTCCAAAGCCCTGATGTGTGACACCGGTATTTTTCCATATCAGTTTTCTTTCCTAAAAGCAAAAAGAGGGCATATCTAAAGAAGTTGGACTACGGAAAAAAGGGCCAAGAAAAGCAGTAGTTTGGTGGCATTTTAAATATATCAAAATATGCTATTTCTTCTAAACTTGAAAGTTTATAGTCACAGGTGGAGTAAGTGGTTTGCTTGAGAAATTGCTTTCATGCTTGCCTCCAGAAACTTTGGCCTTTAAAAATTAAGTTTTGTCTTTTTTAAATTGATGCAATTTTATTGATCTGTAAAGCTCTCATTACGTTCCTAAGCTATCATTTTCCATGAAAATTCAATAGAAACTTATGTGATTCTTGGCAAAAGAGTAGGCAAAAAACTTCTTTCCTGCTGGGACATCTCTCTCAAAGTTATGCATGGAATGAAGCTGGTGGTATTTTTAGTGCTGTTGTAGTTTGCTGTTAAAATCAACATTGTTAAAAGGTACAATGCAATTAATCAGTTTCTGCTTCAATGAAATGAGATAGTTTGCTTAGTTAGAAGACCAGCTGGTATAGTTTGCTTAGAACAAGACCTGGCCCTATTATCTATCTGAGATATATTTATGTGAAAGTTTCAGGGTTTTTTCTTAGCAACCTTTCTGTGGAAAACAAATAAACTCTGTCAGTCTGGAAAATGCATCATTTACTTTAAAAAACCCAACCTCTTACCTTCCACACGCTCCATTTTAAGTCAAAAATGAGGAAAATGTAGATTGTTGGACAGTAAATCCATGCCATAAGAGCATTGCCGAGGGTCAGTATGAGGTCAGACATATCTGGAGGCATTGAGTGCATTGTGTTTCACAAGTCCCACTCTGACATTGTGTTTGACAGACAGTACCCATCATGGTTTTATAGTACAGGCATGAAGCTTTCCACTTGCAGTCACAGTACTGGAGAAAGATTGTGATAATATTCTGAATTATTAAAATATGGATGGTAGAGAAAGAATTGAAGATGGCTGAGTTGGCAGTCTTCACCAAAATTTGTCAACCCTTACTCTGTAAAGGATTAGTAAGATTTTACATCTGTAGTAGAGCAGGTTTATTTTGTTTAGGGGTTTTTTTTTGGACATTCAATTAGTCTAAAAGTAAAAAAACCCTAAACCCTGAAAAATACACAAACTAGAAAATGTCAGACAGTCATTAGAGACAAAGATGTCCCAGGTATGAATGTCACATTGTTGTTTATAAAGGCAGATAAGAGAATAGTTTCAGCACTTCATGATCATGACTGAAATTCAGCTTTGGATATCACATGAACACCGGTTAGTGCGAGCTGTGGGGGGAAAAAGAAAAGTCAAATCCAGAAGCAAAATAGAAGTTTATTATAAAAGGTGATGAGGTACAGAGTTCATTGCACAGCTTTTGAATGATTAAGGTTTTATCTCTCTATTTGAATGAGCAGAGCAAACAAGCTCCTTTGTTGTCGTGTTTTGTTCATGGCACTTGCAAATATCCATGCAAATTCTAGAATTCAACAACAGTGGGATCATGAGATGGCATTTGCTTTTGCATAGGCTGGAAGAATTCATACTCAAATATACTGGCCCTTAAACATGAGTCCTTGGGAGTCTTTGGAGGACATGTAGCTAGGGTACTTTTGCTCCTGAGGTTTTTTGGGATTTTTTTTTGTTTGCCTTTTAACTTTGTGTTGCCTTTGTGTTTATTTGGCATTCCTGGTCAGGCTTTATTCTCCTTTGCACTAGTTGCCACTTTTTCCTGAAGGATTAGCATGCATATGAATAAGATTTCTTTAAAAATTAAGTGAGAGTTTTTTCTGAACCACATGATTTAGGTTGTTTTTACCATCATTATAAAAATTCTGCCCCTTTTGATTAGGTGACCTGGTTCGTTAATTACTTGCTTTTAGTCTGCCTCATGCTTCTGAGTCTTTTCCAGAAGTCTTCTGTTGACTCTCCTGGATGTTTCTGGTATTTTTACTTCCTATTTATGTATAACAAGAAGATGGTCGTGGCCTGGATCCCATTACGATGTACAGCTTAACTCAATAACTTGTCCATTCCGTGTTTGTGTTCTTTAACACTGTTCTGTCTTTTCTGTGGCAGTCCACTGATCTCTGTGAGCAGATACTGCGGGTGGTGAGTAGGTCCAATCGGTTGGAAGAACTGGTATTAGAGAATGCCGGGCTTAGAACGTAAGTAATTCCTTTGAAATGTCGCTTTAGATGCTGCTTAGTCCCACTAAAAGGGATGCGTGGTGTATGTTGGTCAGAATAAGCATTAAAAAAACTGTGCTCAATGTCTGTCTAGTTATGAGGAGCCTGTAGTCACAAGCTTTTTATCAGGTTTTCCAGAATGTCTTTATGTCCAAGAAATCCCTTTAAACTGGTGTTTTTTAAGATTCTGCCTGGAGAGTTGGGTTAAGTGGAGCAAAATGATTGAAAAAGAGCATGAACTTTAAACCAGCTCCCACTGTTCCTCTCCAAATATGGTTCCAATAGAAGTATTATCAACACCTTTTTATAATTTAAAAAACAGTAGTTTCGGTTTTCTTAAAAAAAGCGTATGATTCCATCTTGCATAACACATTATTGTTGTATCATTTCCAAATGAGCTGGTGTTATCTTAATGTGGATTGCTCAAATATAACAGGACTTTTACATTAACCACTTTTTTGAAGAAAGTAGATAAGTAAGTTTAATGGCTTGCCATAGACTTAAAAGGAAGATACACAGAAATAAGCTATACATTTAAATCCTTGCATATGTTTTAAATACAGTACGTTGTAGTTACTAGGTATTTGCATTTTTTCCCCTTCACAGGAAAGAGAAGCAAAGTTGAAGTTACTTCCTACTGAGCTAGTTTGTATTTCCAGTGCTTGTTTTAGTGTTAGGGTAGTGTCCAAGACAATGTAGGCAAGATAAACTCTAGAGCTAATGAATTTTTTGTTTAATTAAAGAATCAGTGGAAAGGTGAGAGAAGCAGAACACTATGCAAAATTACAAATAAAGGGAAACAAGCACAGGGGAAATATTTGGTGTGCCTTACATTGTCTCCTCTTCCACTGTTTGAGTCTTTTTCTCCTTTTGAAAGTGGTCTTTGCATTGAAATGCCTTTAAAAGAAAATTGCCTACATGACATGAGAAATTCTGCGGTTGAGTTTTCAATAGCACACAAACTTTCTCTTTCACTAGTGCACTGCTTTAAATAGCTACCATTCAAACATAAGGCCCTGGTTTTAATCTAATTTTTCTTGCAATATGTGCCACAAAATCTAGTGATAATTGTTAATATTAAAGGATTTGCTGACTACCTTTGCATGGTGCCTACCTTAATTTACCACAGTTGGATTAACTGCTTTCAGTTTTAACAGGACTTGACAGATAATCAGCCTGTGATTTTAGTTTTCATGTCTCCATCTACATGCAGAGTGTTTGGCATTGTGCCTTGGTGTGTATCTGTTCTGATCAACACTGTCTGTTTTTGCCAAGGATGCATTTGTCAGCTTTGCCATTTTTCATATCTGTTTGCTAGGAGATCCTGTTGTTGCTGGGTGTCTTCCTTCCCATGGCTTACAGACCAGTCATTTTTAATGAGCTGTGATAGAATGCCAAACCAGGGTTAAGAAAGAACTACCGAGAGTAAAGCTGTAAGAAATAACCCGAGCAGCTGCAAGAGCATATTTCTTCCTGCAGCCGAGTCAGTTTAAGATGATTCCATTCTTTTCTATCTCCAACCACTCATTTCTGTGATTTGGGTTGGGCCACAGCCTCATAAACACTTGTCATCCTCCCAAATGATGAAACAGCAAACTATTGTGCAGTAGCAGTAATAAGGACCCAGAACTAGGGAAGTATGAACTTCCTGTTGGGAAAAACAGGATGTCAAGTGAAAGCCTCTGTCTGATAAGATTTGTGCCAGTTTAGATGCTCTTGGAAATGTTATCCCCATTGCTATTGCTTTAACTACACATAAAGGATGTAGTTTAGATTACACTGGAAGGCTTCAATGCATACAGCAATCACTAATGATTTGGTAAGTGTTTTAGTTGACATAGGCGATGTCCAGGTTTCAGGGAGAGGAGAGTAATTCAGGCTGACCCAAAAAATGAGCTTGAAAAGAGGGTTAATCCCTGAGGTATTTTAGAGGAATGGGACAATATGTGATAACCAAAATATTAATTTCTGAACGGGCAGCTCAGCCTATTGGTTAGGCTGGGCTTTGGTGTCTGTCAGGCTTTGCAGCTTGGCCTGACGGGCACAGGCTGTATATGGTGGGAGCTGCCCTCAGCCTGCAGTGTTGGGAGATGCTAAACTGCGAGGACTTGGATATTAGGAAAAGGTTCTTCCTCCAAGGGTGGTTAGGCACTGAAACAGGCTCCCCAGGGCAATAGTCGTGGCTCTAACCCTGCCAGAGCTCAAGGAGCATTTGAACAACAATTTCAGGCTCATGGTGGGGTTGTTGGGGTGTCCTGTGCAGCACCAGGAGTTGGACTCGATCCTTGGGAGTCCCTTCCAACTCAAGGTATTCTGTGATTGCCATGGAGCTGCAAGACAGACTTTCCAGTCTGCAAAGGCCTGTTTTCAGGAGCTGGTGCAAGTGATTTATTTGTTGCACTTATGTGCTTTCTAAAAGCTGGCAGGTGGAATGTCCCTGCCTCCTTTCACACAGTCCTGTGCAGCCCTGTTCCAAAGGGAGTGGCCAGCTGCAACACAGGGAACAAGAGAAGTGCCTCTTGCTGGTATCCAGAGGGCCTTTGGCAGTGATGTTGAGTCTTATCTTCCTCTTCTTGACATGGTCTTAATGTCCTTAGACCTAACAGTGTTGCTTCCTCCCACACATCCTCTTTTTTCTCTTAAAGCGATGTTGTCTAGACAGATCTCAAGGAATTGTTCTGTTTGTCCAAGATTTCCAGATTGGTGGTATTTTTACCCTTAGTCTGTCATATGTATACTTAAACTGAGTCTTTTTGGGGCTTTACCTGCAAGCCTGAATGTGCTCATTTCAGCCAAGCATGGCTGTGTAATGCATACAGAGCAAGTTTGATGCTTTATAGAAAGTTTCAGGCGTACACTGTGTGCTCTGTTCATAAGTGTGCAGCCAAAAGATGTAATAAATTTTGTGACTTGAAACAAATAGTGAACAAAGGAGGGAAAGAGATGTTCCCCTATGAGCATAGCCAAGGTGCCTCTATTTATGGCAGAGACTGCACAGGGAGTGTGTGTTGTATTATTTTTTCCAAAATGAGCCTTGGAGCCCTTTGGGCCTAATGTAGATAATCCAGTGCTTTCTGGTGGCAGTCGATTTGCTGTGCCTTTGCTAAGTAGTTCATACACACTCTAGTTGTCCAAAAAGTTTTGGTAACCCTGCCTATATTGCTGGTGAAAGCTGGAGCAGAGTTTGTAAACAAGCCTGGAGGTATAGGGAAAGTATTGTAATGACAAGAATCTGTTAGGGATAAAGGAAGAGGAGGAAACTCCTCGAGAGGAAAGGGTTTGTTGCTTTTTAACTCAAAGCCTCATTTTTCTTGGCTGGACATAAGCAGCTTGATTCAGTTGCCTAAGGACAGGCATCTAGCGCCATTTGAAATGCTGGAGGATTTCCAGAGTGTTGGCAAATGTAACTGAGGACCTACAGGAGATCTGTAGTCTTCTGCAGCAGCAGCTGGTAGCAAAGCAGGAGACCCTGGGGCCTGTCCGGTGGCAAAGTTTCAAGTCCAGAAGTTCTTTCTGTTGAGTGTTTGTATTCACATGCTGCTTGTATTTTAGGAAGAGAATATGTTTTTCCTGAAGGCAACCCTTCATCATGCATCTGCAGAGCTGGAACCAGTTCTAGCCCCAGAAGTCTGTTAAAGGACATAGGGTTTCAAAGGGAAACTAAACTTCCCTGGAGCGAAGTACTCCAGTAAACTTTGCAACTGCAGATAACCAAAAGCTATTGAGGCTATTGATGTTCAGTGTCCTCTCTTTTCCAAATACTAGAAGAGGATGTGGTTCTCAGCACAGAGTTTGATGGCAGGCAGGATCTGTTCCAAGGAAAGAGGGCAGTGTTAATTAGCATTTTGGTAGCTCTCCACCACTGGCCTACAAGAGGAGAGACTTTAAGGCAGAGAGAGAAAGAAAGAAGTTCAAGACATATATTTGCTTTCTATCTTGGTGTCTAACTTAGGTGAAACAAGAAGGCTGAAGTTATAGCCTCACTTTATCAAAAGCCCACAGTAGGTCTAGTCCCTTATTACATGATAACTTCCAGTTGGTATGAGAACAGGTTTGAGGATTTGTCTTAGATAAGACACCAACCTTCTGACTTACTGCAAGGAATGTGTCTCCAGCAGAGCCTGGCAGCGTGGTGTGCAAGAAAACCCAGCTTTGAACTTAGTGCTGTGGGTGCTGGCAGTCCAGCTGCAGCAAAGCGCTTGCAGAGACAGGGCAGTGGTCCCTTGCCTCTCAAGTGGCCTTGGAACAGAGGTCATGCTGCTAAATCTACCTACCCCAGCTGGTGAAGGTTACTTCAAAGTTATCTCTGCTACCTGGCCTGGCTGTTGTCAGCGTTACAAAACTGATACTCGGCCATCTCTCTTGCATCCATTGCTGGGACTGTGATCAGCCAGCCATGCGCTTCGATGCTTCTCACTGTAAAAAGAAGCAAAAGACCAGTTTGTCAGTGTGCTGCTCTTCTTTGAGAGAGCTATTCCTGCTGTTTTATAAGGTTAGAAATACTTCTGGATATGCTGCAAAGCCCATGTGTTTGAGTGACTATTGGCAGAGAGCTGCTGCAAGTGAGCAGGATGGCCTGTGAGTGAAGAAGGTGGTGGTATGCAAGTTGGTGGGTATATCTCCCACTCCTGTGGCATGCAGAGAGATGGAAGATGTACTCAAGTTTTCAGTTATTCTGTGTAACTCTTATTTTATACTCCACATCTCTGTCAAAAGCATTTTGGGCTTTGACTGAATGCTGTTCAGTCTCTTAGGTCACAGAATTAATAAATAACGAAGAAAGATAGCAAATTAGCCAGATAAGCATTGTTTAGAGCCATGAGGAATCAGTTGGTGCTCTGCAGTAGCATAGGCCACTTGTGGCTTGTAATCCCTTGATGCTTTTAAGCCTTTGAATGTGCTGTTGACAGAGGAGATAACAGGATTCCTTCTCCTTCTGTTTCTTTTGCAGAGATTTTGCACAGAAACTAGCCAGTGCCCTAGCCCATAATCCCAACTCAGGACTCCATACGATCAACCTTGCTAGCAATCCGCTTGAAGATAGAGGTACTGTAACATTGACATTTTTCTCCTTCTATAAATGTGTTATGAGGATTATTGCTGCTCTGTTCAGCTTTGCCTGAATAATTGGTTATTGTTTTGTGTGTAATGCTACTGTAAATGTCTGTTGGTCACAAATGACTGAGAATTGCCATTCTTTTTGACTTATGCATATCCATTGATGTGGTGAGAAATACTTAAATGTCTTAATGCCTGGATTTTAAAGGAAGATAGAACACAGTGATAGTTTAGGACTAGAGAGTAAAAAAAAAAAGTGATGTGCATTTTTAAAGGCAGTGTAATCTGTTGAAAGATGAAGCACAAGGCAGCTTTGTTTCATGGATTATATTTTTCTGATGATTTGTGTTTTTATTTCAGCTGTAATGCCGTATTTATTTTCAGTATGAAAATGATTCCTTTTTCTCAGCTCTGTGCTAGCCTGTCCTGTTGTGAGGTCTTGGTGATGTTCAATAATACTGGCATAACTGGCATTCTTCTGGAGCAAAGTGCTGTTAACTCTACAAGATGGAAAATCAAGCTGAACAGCTCAGCTTTTCTCAGACTAGGCATGATTTCAGTACATATCAAGTCATTCCTCTCCCTTGTCTACTCTTTTTTCACCCAAGAGGCACTTATTTTTAAAATAAGGTTACATTCTTTCAGTCTGGAGTTGACCCTTCAGCACTGCCCATGTGAGATTTCCATTTGCTTCACTTAATGCATTCCAGGCACACAGTGTTCTGGGATCAGACTATCTTGTGCTCCTGTTGGGCAAGAAGAAAAATAAGAATTTTACACAGTGTGCCTTTTCTTGTTTTATTTGGTGTGTTTGGGGAAAATTTTCTATTCTCTTTGCTGTCATGATTCAAAATAGAAAAGCTGTTCATTCTGATTGACTCAGAATGTTGTTAACACAGAATTTTTAAAGTGTCTCTTCTTTCTTGCTGGTTCAGTGAGGAGAAAAATACCCAGGAAGGGTTGTTTTTTCCTTGCTACTTCTGTTATATCTTTTCTTTTGACTAGAACCAAGTATGATAATGTTTTTGGTTTTAATCTGTTCTGAGTAGGTTTTTTTTTGAAATTGTTCACATGAATTGCTTTAACTCTTCTGATTACCTCTTGCCCACTGATTATTGCTTGTCCTTGTTAAGAATTCATATCACATGAAAGCCAATGCTTTGCTGAAGGATGTTGTTATTACAATGTGCTGTAGGCCTATTGCATTTTACAGAAATTTCTGTTGTAAGCTGGAAAAAAGACTGATATATTGTTGATTCTGCTTTTGAAGACGTGTATTTAGATTGTGTTATTTGAAAAGGTTTTTTTCAAAGGAACTCTTTTTTTATCTTGGAAGCAAAACAATTGACCAAACATTGGGTACTCTACAGTGCAGGGGATCTTTTTTCGTTTTTTAAACATATACATGGGCATGCTTTCTCTGCAACAAGCCTATGGATTCAAACCATTCTGCAGTATCCATATATAAAATAGAAATGAAATGCAAAAACTACAACTTGAAGAAGTTAGTAGGGCTTTTTCATTATCTCAGCCTCTCCTATCAAATATGCAATTAAGATTTGACCTTTTCATTAGAGAATTAGATAGGTTGTAGAGTACTTAAAGAGAAATTAACTATAACTGCAATGTGCAAATATTGCAACTTTTCAGTTGAAGAAACTTTTAAGTGTTCTGTGATCTGATATTCCCGGGGTGCAAGGTAGGTTTGGTAAACTGGAAAGGGACGAAGGATTTCACAAGTAAAAGTGGAGATTCATATAGACATACGGATTTTGGAAAATACCTTTTGAAAAATTACCTGCAGGAACTGGAACTATTTTGCAGTTATAAGGGAAAATCACAGAGTGGGTGTTTTCTGGAGAAGAACATATTGTACCTTGTTTGAACACTAAGCTATTATATATTGTTGATTACCAATAAGTGAAAGCATTATATTATTACATATTAATGCAACTGTCTGTATTTCAACAGCATGAGAAGTGGGTTTAGTTTACCTAAAGCATAGGACCTCTCTTTGGTTCAAACACAGTTTATATGCAGTGGTTTTTTTACTGAGACCAGTGTCTTAATTTGAGATTGGCTGTCCTTTATGGTACTGTCAATATTTGTGAGACTAACACCTGGAAAGTTTATTATCAGCCTTGTCTTTAAAAATCCAGCCATGCTGAAGTGATGCAAGTTTTGCTTTTGGCTCTAGTAGGATCAGAATTTAATCTCATATTTTGTTAAAAATAATGCAAAACAAACATGCTGAAGCCTAGTAGTACTCAAATTCCAAACTGTGTGCCTGGATGCCGCTAACTCCACTTCTGCCATTAGAACTCTCATCTCTGTTACGCCATTAGCAAAAGTGAGTGACTTAAAGGGTGTAGTGGTTTGGTTCAAAATGCCCATTACTTACTTACTTTCCTTCTGTGAGATAAGAACCAGGAGAAAAGCAAAGCAGGCACAAAAACTTAAACCATAAAAGCATAAAGAAATTTATTAACAGAACTAAAAGGCAGGAAAAAAATTAGACTAAACCTTCAGAACACTTCTCCTCCCCCCACCTTCTTCCCTCCTCCCACTGACAACGTGAAAAAACAACCCTCAAGGTTTTCCAGAGTCAGTTTACCATCTCTATAATAACCTTTCTCAGTCCACTTAGGGAGAGGAGTCTCTCTTGCTCATGCTATGGAGACATCTCCACACGAAAACAGTAAAACAGTTCTCCTGTGGCTCAGTGTCACAGCAAGGCAGCCGCCCGGGATGGTTTCTGCTTGCCTGTGAAAGTCCCTTCCCTCAACTTGCAGCTTTCCCCACAACTGCTCGAGTGTTTCATCTTTAGCTAATGGGGTACCATTTTAAGGATGAGCTGTTCAGAAACAAAAGTTCTCTTTACCCATCTGTGGGTGCATATTCATCTCTAGGAACAGAGGTCCTCCCTTTCTCCGGTAGTGAGAGGGTCCTCATCTCCTTCAAAACAAAAGTTCTTTTCACCTGTCTGTAGGTGCATCTTTATCTCTAGGCACAGAGGCCCCCTTCTTCTCTGGCAGCAAGAGGGTCCTCATCACCTTCAACTGAAAAGGCACAGAGGCCTTCCTCTGGGAGCGAGAGAGTCTACATCACTTTCAACTCTCTCTGTTAAAACTTCTCAATAAATCACAGCTACTTCAGTAGTTGCTTAATGCAGCACAGGTACTTCTACCCATGGGTTGCGGTTTTGAACGCTCTGCCTCCCCCCACCATGCTTCATGAAATTACAACGGGAACACTGAGATATATTATAGTCCATCACCACAGCCTTACAAGAGAATTTCAGCTTCCAGGAGAAGCATCTCCTCTTTCTCCTCTCTCAGGGTTTCAGCTCCTCCTTCTTCGCTGACTTTGGTGTCTCTGTGCTGTTTATTTCACGTGCCATCATCTGTCCTTTTCCTCTGACTCAGGAGAGGATTGAATGTCTGGAGGCTTCATCTGTTCTGGAGAAATCTTACAGCACTAAAAGAGTTAATCTCACCCGGCCTTGCAGCTGGAATTCGCTTATCTCTCCTTGCCGGGCAGCAGCAGTGGGTGAGGGGGGGCATGGCCCGTCCGGAGCAGCTGAGGGGGCCTGGCCCGTCTGAAGCAGGGCTGGGGCCGGAGCAGGGCTGGGGGGGCCGGGCCGGGCCGCAGATGGAACAGGGCCGCTCCAGGGTGGGCTCCTGGCCGGGCCGGCCGGGCCGAGCAGGGCCCGGCCCCGCTGGGCCGTGCCCCGGGCCTCCCCCAGTTACCTGTCCGAAGGCCGGAAGTCCGAGAGAGCTTCCCGGGCTCTGTTCGTTCTTAAATGTGTATCACAGAGGCGTACCAAGCTTCTTAAGTGGCTTAAAGAAGTTGTCAATATTCCAACTAGCCAGTTGATTGGTTAGGTCAGGTCTAGAGGAAACTGTAAGCACCTCTTTGCAAAAAAATCACTTCTGAGGCTGAAGGAGTCCTCAAAAACTCAAACTATGCTAACCCATGACAAGGGTCTTCAAGGGCCTGAGTAACCAGAAGCACTTTTTCTTTTCTGCACCTCATTCCTGTGTCTTGTAGCTATAACTTAACCCCCAGTGCTAGTAAGATGTTAAAATTGTTCAGCTTGGCTAGAACGATAACTGGTCTGCAGATTGTTAGCTAAATACAAAGATGGAGAGGTAAAACTCTATGCTGCATGTCTTAGTCAAAATGCTTAACAGCAAAAATTCCATTTGTGGTATCCTTAGTGATACTGATTGTACTTACAGAGCTATGAAGGAAAATCCTATTAGTATGATTTGATTCATTTTTGCTGAAAATTGGTGAAGATATCTGGTTACCATTGTGCTCAACAAAAACAATTCCAAGGCCTCATGGGTCCAATATTTTAGCAATATAAATAAAAAACTGTATATTGTTTTGATCTGCATGGGTGTTGCACGCAATGTGCATTTACAGAGAGCATTTAAAAAAATCCCCTACCACAGTATCTGCAAGGTAGCTGACACTTTCATTATCAGTGATAAATAATAATAATAAATAATAATAACAGAATAAAAACAGAGTAAACACAGATATGTGACCTACCGTTTCACAGACTGCTTCGTGTCTCTGTGTGTGGAGAAGGATATCAGCTTTTTAATTTACTATGTTTTCAATCAAGTAAAAGGTTTTACCCTCTTTCTCTGTGTGTTTTTCTCTCTAAGTAAGTTGCTGTAGAGGACTATTTCACACCTCAGGTTATGCCTGGAGTTTCTATGTTGATTTATTTCTCTAATAAATATTTCACTATTTAGTTCCACTGTTATTTAGGACGTGCCCTCTTAATCAAATTTCAATCTTTTGCTTAAAATGGAGCCTGAAATTTATGGAGTGGGGAACTTGGACACACCAAGTAAAGGTTTTAATGAAAAGTGCCTTTTTATGGTTTTCTTCTTTTGTTGAATTTGTGCTGAGGTAGTCCGGTCTGTGTCAGCATCTTAATAGGTTTTTACCTATTTTTTAGATTGCAAGCAGTTGTGGCATTTCCAAGCGTGTGTCCTGGCTGGTAGCCTGCAGGCTGCTGTAAGGGAATTAAGTGGCCATTATGACTTGGTAGAGGTTTCAGGCTCTTAGGGTTTGCCTCAGAAAAAGAGGGTGATGTTAGCTAATGTGGGTGCCTTTCTTGCCTTGACAGCCGTTCCTTTTAAAAGAAAATACAAATAGTATGAAGTTTCATGTGAAGCACCATTGTTAGGTTTTAGTTTGCACCTAGATTTTTTAATTTCGTTTTTTTTTCTGATGCATAAAGCTTCCAGATTTCCCAAGTGCTGACTGTTTGATGTGTTGTAATAGCTTCACTTTGACTCCTTCTCAAAAGTATTTGTGTATTTTATAGTTTTAATTATGGAGGATTACTGATGGTTAACAACAAAATTCCCTATCTGTTCAGTGGTTGTCAAGGCAGGGATCTTGATTACATCAGTAATTTCAAAGGTTTAGGATCATAAAATGACTGAGCCTACCTTCAGGGTGTGTGCAGTTCCTCCTCTAGTGTCACTGGTGCAGTTTGCCCCTGGTGAGATTTGCTGGGAAAACCTGAGGTCACACAGTTAGCCTGAAAACATCCATTTTGTCTTTGCTCCCCCAACAGGTGTGTCATCTTTGAGCATCCAGTTCGCCAAACTTCCAAAGGGACTGAAGCATTTAAATTTATCTAAAACCTCCTTGTCACCTAAAGGTATGTTTTATATATATCTGCTTCTTTGTCTCTTCTAAAGCTTTCAGACGTACATACTAAAAATACTTTTTGTTACCAGATTATAAATGAATTAGTTTTGTAAATTATTTACATGTATTTTCCCAATAGTGAAACTGCTTTTTTGCAGTCCTGAGTTGCTGAACCATGGACTGGGTTCTGGGTACCCTTCATCACTTTGATAAACTCTGACTTGCTTCTGTAAGGGTTAAGTTTGAACCTGTATTATAAAGGAAGACTGAAATTAGGATTGACATAAAAGATATGTTTCATATGTCCTTCAAAAACTGTCTGAAGCAAAAATGTGAAGGGAAATTTCCAAATGTTTTGCACACAGTTATTTTATGAAACCAAGCATTGTTACAATGGCTGGTGACTTGCTCTGACTAAAGACTTCTTTGTTTTATAATTTACAAATTTCTGATTTGATATTGTAATTGAGATGTTTGTATATTTTAAAAGCAATAACAGCAGTGAAACACAAGTCAGAAGCTTTCAGGATTTCCTGCATTTCTGTTTTGAACCTCTTAAACAGACTGCACAAACCAAGGGTCTCCTGTATAGATAATGAGTGTTAAAAATAGAAAAACCACACTGACATTATTGCTGCTTTTTTGTAGATGTTGATGACCTGGAAAAGATGACTGAGTTAACAGTATGAAGGACATTAGTTGATAACAGATAGAAACCATGCCCTTTTATCCTCTTAATTATTGCTCTGTGAAGTGCAGATTCTGTGTTCTCCTTAGCTTCAAGGATTGACCTGGGGAAATATGGGTGGGGTAAAGGACTTTTTGTTGTTTTACTGTGAGTCTGTATAGCTCTTATTATGTTGAAGTAAACAGTAAATCCTAAGGTGAATTTATTAAATCATGATTTTCACTAAAAATACTTTATTAAACTCTGGGGTTGTTGTTTTCTACTGCTAACTCAATTTTTGGTGGCAATCGGTTGATTAAGAATCTTGACTAATGTAACATGTACTCTTGAAACGAGATACTTGTGAATTTAACAGAAGTTTATGCACTTCTGGTATGTTCATTCATTCTGTACTTTTCTTCATGTGACCTGAATTATTTCAGCAAGTTGATTGGGAAGTTTGAGTCAAGAGAACACTCTAGCTACATTTCCATCTTCATAAAGAATAAATGCCAGCTTGATGAAGTTCACCCACACAACTCTTGTCAGTGAAAGTGAATTCTGAGGTTATTAAAAGAATCTGAAGGTTTTTAACATACTTTTTAAAGATGATCTTTATGCAAAAGCTGAAAATATTTTTCAGTATGTCTAATACTGATGACCTTCAGAGTAACATGTTACCATGATTGTTGTCCTATGGCAGCTCCTCAGTATTCCCTAAGAATAGTATATGCCATGTGTTAAAATGGGAATTCTTATAACCCTCGGGACCTGAGGCAACTCAGGTTGCTGCAAAGCTGTCAGTTCTTCTCTAACTTAAGAAGACAGTAATGATTTGGTTTTAACTTGGGAGGCTATTTTTGAACTTGTAATAATTTCTGTGGGGAAAGTCTAAAAGAGTCCTTGGATTCAGTAGACTCTAAAGTGCATGGATTATTTCCTTCGGCCTTTCTTTTTCTTCTCTGTCGTCTTCTTTTTTTTTTTTTTTTGTTTTTTTTAATTTTAGCCTTTCAGAAATTCAGAACAATCTCACAGGTTTTGACCTTATTTTAAAAGTGCTTTCTATTTGAGATAAGTTTCTAAGATTGACAAGTGAAGTTCAGGTAGCAACTTCCTAGCTGATCTTTCTTCAAATATTGTATCTCAAAGTTCCTGAGAACTATTAACAATCTGCGCCTCCTGAGAGTGGTAAAAGAGCATAAAAGATTGTCTGCAAATGAAAGTGAGATTACTGTTAGAGTATAGCATGAGGTAGGGTGAAGTTCAAACATACATTTATTGATTTGAAGATTCTGGTTAAATGGAAAATTCTTGTATACTCATTCAAAGATAAAGCTTGCTTTTCTGTGCCCAAGCAAGAGACTAATTAAAAAAATCCCTCATTCACATTGTTTGCCATCACTGATGTGGCTGATTTTGAGCAGTTGGCCCTTTTTAAGCATGAAACAAGCAGCAACATTATGAATTGTTTGATAGCTCTTCTCCCTCAAACTCAGACACTGCTTCTGAATTCCTAGAATTGGTTCTTGGTTGTACACCCTGAATTGCTGATAGTTTAACCTGGCTGGAACCCCAGCTGACAACTAAGTACCATTGAGCAACCAGGACAAAAGTGCATTTGTTCCTCCTTCTTCTTGTTGCTTGTAAATGTTGTTGAGAAGGGTCACTAAAGTGAATCCAGAGCTGTAAGGTCAAGTGCTTAAATAGAGCTTTTAGATCTTGAAGTTTCAAAAAGTGTTAGTTTGCTGTTTACCTTTAGCAATAGGGTGTAGATTCAACAGCAAAATCTCAAGCTAAAAGAAAAATGACACTGAGTGGAAAAGATTCGAGACTTGACAAAGGTGTTGCTGTGCTTTGATACTTTCCAGTTTCAAAAGCCTGCTGAAACCAGGAGCCATACTACTAACATGGGAGATTTTCTTAATAATTGAAAGCTCAGAAAATTAAAGCACTGACGTAGGTATTTTTATTTCCAGTAGCTTGCTAACTGTTTCTTCCACATCCTCACTGGCAAATCAGTTTCATAATAGTTTTTAAGTGAAGACTGGACATGTTTCATCAGTTGAATACCTGTCCAATTTCACTGACCAGCTTTGAGAAATTGTTGAATGTTGTGTAGTAGATCACTTGCCTTCTTTATAGGTTTGGCCAGAGACTTACAAAAAAACTGCTGCATCAACTGAAGGACATCGTGATGCTTGTGCGTATAAGGAACACATGCATGTAGTGCTTGAAAGGCAGCAATAACTATCTACAATAAACTGAGAAGCTGATGATAAGCTGCAGAGCCCTCAGATGAAAGTTAGATTTGAAGGAATCAGAAATAGCCATGTCCTAATTTGTATTTTGAAAAGCTGAAAAAATTCAGTGGAAGAAAGCCCTGACTGGTTTGTTCCCAATGTGAGCTTTTTAATTTTAATGTGAAAAATATGTGTTTGTTCTGATAAGCAACTGAGAGTCTTTTTGCATCTCTTGGTACTTTAATTAACTATTTTTATGAGATTACCGGCAAATACACTAATTGAAATATTTTTAATTTCTGGGTCTCGTCAGTCGCTTTTGAAGTTCCAGCAATTAAAATTGTTAATGTACTTGGTCTTCCACATATGCTTTCATCTACTTGCACAGATACTTTCATCTAAACATTATTGTTTCTAGGAAGGCACTGGCTTAACATTATGGAGTAAACTGCATTTTTAAAATCTGTTTGAAAATGGATCTGGATACATCCTGGATCTGGGACATATAACACGCTGTGGCTCCATCAGGGAAGTTGGTCCAGGTGGAACTGGCCACGGTGTGTCAGAGAAGGGTCTCATATCTGCCTGGTGATCCGTATTCCTCTGCTGCAGTACAGTGATGGCAACAGGAAGTCATTAAACATTTGTGTGTGTCTGTGTTCACTGAAATGGTGCCCTTGCAGGCCCTGGGCCGGTTTTGCGTAGGGTCGGCTCAGCTGAGTTGTGATCTCTTGTTTGGCAGGGGTGAACAGCCTTTCCCAGTCACTGAGTGCCAACTCGCTGATCGCAAGCACGCTCGTCTATCTTGACCTCTCAGGGAATGCGCTCCGCGGAGATGATCTCTCAGTAAGCACTTTCCTCTCATTGCGGGGATAATGAATGGGTGTTTTAATTTATGGTTGAGAGAAAGGCAAAACCCATTTTTGTGTAGACCCTTTTTGGCCTTTATTTCTGTACAGTTTTAGTAGGGAGAGAAAATAACAATTTTATCTCTACTCTTCAGTATATAGTCAGAGAACTTCCCCACACAACTAAAAAAATCCGCATAATTTTAGTTCATGCCTTTAGTCTTTGGCTTCTACTGATAAATGAGAAGAGTGCAAGGGTACCACTTTTTCTCAATGGAAAAAACCACTTTTTCATTCTCTTTGAGTTCTGTTTGAAAGTGACGAAAACACCATTAAAAAACCCTCATCATCTTTTTAGTGATAAGAGTATTACAAATTTTTCATTGAAAGGTTGGAAGCGAATAATTTCTTTTGACTTGGAAAGAATTAATTTCTGTTTTTCAGTATTTTTTGTTTGTATAAATAAATCTGTGCACCTTCTTGACACATGCTGTTGAAACTCATGATTCTTTGAAGAATGTAATTATTTTTTTGACTCCTTTGTTCCGTTTATCAATTGCCATGGTGGTGCAGCTCTATTTTCTCTGTAACAGAATCCACTTACTTCTCAATTTGTATATATACACTTTTTGACTGTTACATCTGTATTTCTCTGTCACATCAAAAGTTGTGTGCATGTAACTGTCAGGTTTTGAACTCTGAGTATTGAACATATAGAAGATGCAAAACTACAGTCAACCAATCTCATCATTTAAGAGATAAATGCAGAAAGTGGGGCTTTCCTTAGCTTGTCAGAGATATGGTTCAAAGATAAAGATTATTAATACTTAATCTGTGGAACAGTTTTCTAACAGGAGCAAGGAAATCCTGTTATTTAGCAATTAAAATAAACCCTAGGAAATTTTTTAAGTGGGGACCTCTCTTATATTGTAGGTATAAGGGCTAAATGACCTAATTTTTAGGAAGAGGGATCTATTTTAGAAGTGTTAAGCATACACTGTTTGGCTGCATTTCATGTGGAGTCGAGCTTTCCACTTTTCTGTGAATTAGGTCACACTTTTATCTTTCTGTGTTGTTCTCTGAGACTTAAAAGAGCCCAAAATGAAACAGTGTATGGCAAGAAGTTTTACATGTGCTAATATTTACGTGGCATATTCTATACAGTACTGAAGCCATCAGTGTTAAAATCTTGTTACCCGTTCTTTATTCTCATTTAAACCTGTAATGGGCAGCTGATATAAAGAACTAACTATGGGCTTCAGGTGAAAATTAGTTGCTTCCCTCATGCTTAAAGGTCTGGCTTTAACTTATGAACCAGTTAGCCTTTCTGAAATGTAACACCAATCTGAGTGACATTGCAAAGTATTTCCAGCTAAATTAATTATCATTTGCTGCAAAAGTTAAATGCAATAACTCTCTTAAAGCCTGTGCTTTAAGAGAAATGTTGGGTAAGTGTAGTCTGAGCACCATTTTCCCACTCTTCTTTTAAAAAATGATAGCCTGGAAAAGTAAAACAGGTTGTATTGATTAAGCAAAGTTTCTGATGATTTTATAGTAAGAGCCACAAATGCAATGACAGGTAGTGATCCAGTAACTGTTGTCATAATTTAAAAAATAACCTCTGTAATTCTTTCTGTCCAATAATTACAGAGCCTGTACAATTTTTTGGCCCAGCCAAATGCCCTTGTTCACCTGGATTTATCCAACACGGAGTGTGCGCTAGATATGGTAAAGACCTTTTTGTGGATATTTCAATACCAAGGTAACATTCCCCACCTTCTATCCCTATGTCTTTTTTTGGAGTAATATAAAGTAAAATGAATTGCCCTTATTTTGAACCAGGTGTGTGGAGCCCTCCTTCGTGGATGTCTTCAGCATCTAGCTGTCCTTAGCCTCTCTAGGACTCTGTTTTCTCACAGGTACAATTTCAATGTCATTACTCTCAACTCCTGCAGTATTCTGGTTTATAATTTCTTGCTCTAATGTAGCACCCTTCTTTTTAAGAATAAATCTAAGACTTTTTTGTAAAGCCTTGGAAGTGTTAGTGTTCTGCTCTTTGCTAGAGGTCTGTAAAGTAAGCTACCTTGTCTAATGTGTGTTTTTGTCATACTGATGTAGCAGAAAGTCTATATATATCTTTTGTCTCTAAAAGGCATAGCATCAGGCTTTGAAGTCTGACTGACTTGACTCCTCTTTAAATATGATTTTTAAAGTTTGTATTTTTCATGATTTGATGATGGTTATAAATGTTTTTTTTCCCATTTTACCTTCTTCTGGGAGGAACTCCCTTTGAAATTCTTTGAGATTGAACATTTACTTTTTAGAATACTTGCATTGTAGGAAATACTAGCTTTCATTTTCTTCAACTTGAGGCCTTGGGTCCTTATCAGAGATGATACCTAATTGATGCTAAGGTACTCTAGCATTGAGTAATTATTTCTAGTGGTGAAAAAGCCGTTTCAGGGTTTTGTTCATGTCCTGTGTGATCTTCTCCTTGGGACATGTAAGTATGTTCACTGTTAACCAGACCTAAATGATCATTCTTTGTAGTTCACCAAACAGAAGGCAGATAGTAATGTCTTCTGTGCAGCAGTGCAGTGCTGAGGATTGTTTGTTTAATCAACATTTTGATGACATTATAGTTCTGAGCTAATTGAGAGCCACTGATTACAGAACTGCCAAAGGTAGAGCAATTAAACATGTAAAAGATCACTACATTTCTGATGGCTTGTGTTCAGTATTTATTGGAATGAGGAGTGTCTAAATGCTACTTCTTAATGAATTTTTTACTTACAGAAAAGGAAAAGAAGTCCCTCCCTCCTTCAAACAGTTTTTCAGCAGCTCACTTGCTTTGATGCAGATTAACCTTTCAGGAACTAAACTCCCTCCTGAGCCTCTAAAGTAAGAATTTAATTTTATTTTCTGCTGTGCCTAAAACCTAGTTTGCATTGTTGTTATATGAGTGCCTCATACTAAGAGGAAGGGGAAAGAATTTTGCTTTCTTCTTTTTTTCCCCATTATACATTATTGATATTAAAAGAGTGAGTTTTCTGATGGTCACACATTCATAAAATGTTCTTTCCATCTCACAGTTGAGACTATTAATCATATTTTTTACTCTGGGAATGTCACAATTGTATAGCTTCTGTCAGCGTTTTTTTGGGATATATTTCTTTCTTTGTGCCTTATGAACAAAACCTGCTCCACAGTGGAATGGGATTATAGGCTTGTGTGAGTGCCATTCCTTTGGGACTGCATTATTGCATAATGAAATGGAACCTATTGCAGTGTTTGGGAGGAGAAGCCAATTGCATGGAGCTATGTTCTGCTTTTGGGGGAACAGACAGTGGCAGCCATTTCTAGGAATGCTAAGTGAAATGAGTCTTTTTGTTGTATGTCACCCATCCTGTGACTAACAGGTTCTGCAAGCTGAGGGAAATTGTGAAGCACTGTCACCCTTCTTGTGATGTGTTTGCATTTGAACTGTGTTGAAATGTTCAGACATGAAATTTAAAAGTGTGTTTTAAAGTCAAGATAGGCCTAGATAGATAGGTCTAATCTAGATAGGTAATTTTGTGATTCTGGCAGAATACTTGTGTTTATTTGGCTTAATTAAAGAAAGGGCTCTTTCCAAGTGTCATCTTCCTAGCTAAAATGCATTAACACATACATAACCTTATCCATAGTGGACACCTAGACACGTTCACTAACTATTTCGGAATCCTCATATGGATGTGGGTATGTGTGTACATGGATGTATCCTTGTGTGGCTGGGAGCCTGCCTCCTGAGGGAGAACAGGGAAGGGAAATGGGGAGTATCTAATGAACAGGAGTTGACAGCAAAACCGGAGATGTGGGACATAAAGAGTAGTTAGTGAGTACGGGATGGAAAGCTTTTGATATACTCTGGAGGAAGCTAAGGGAGGGAAGAGTGACAAGTGCAACAGCAGAAAGAGTAGTGTATGTTGTTTTGGAGTATGTTTTATCAATGCAGTTCAGTATTGAAGAGGACAGTACAGTATCACAGAATCACAGAATGGGTCAGGTTGAGAGGGGCCACAGTGGGTCATCTGGTCCAACCTCCTTTCTCAAGCAGGGTTATCCTACAGCACATTGCACAGGATTGCATCCAGGTAGTTCTTGTATATCTCCAGTGGGGGAGACTCCACACCCTCTCTGGGTAATCTGTTCCAGTGCACAGTCACCTGCAGAGTAAAGATCTTCCTCATGTTCAGGTGGAACTTCTGTGCATCAGTTTCTTCCTGTTGCCTCTTGTCCTGTTGCTTGGCACCACTGAGAAGAGCCTGATGGTTAAGTCAGATGCACTGGATTGAAATCCATGTTCAACTGCAGGAGCCATTTTAGTTCTGATCTTTCACTTTGTTCTGTGTGATGCTCTTGATTGTTGTCTTGCTTGCTCAGACTTGGCCAGTATAAGGAAGGTGTGGTACAGATGTGTTTTCAAACGGAAGGTGATTTTTGAGAAACACAGTTGATTCTGATTAATTTAGAGCTATTGATTTTATGGTGGAGGGCAGCAGGGAAGAAACACAAGGATGGGTGTGACTACTACAGAAGACAGTATTGGTGTGACAGGAAAAAGAGGATACTGTGAGACATTGACTATATCCCCAGAGATTAGGAAAGGTGAGAAGCACCAAACATTAAGGTTCATTATGGTTCTCTTCTTGGCATGTAGAGTATCTCCTATGGTATGAGGAATTTTGGCAGGTGAGTGCTCTACAATTGCCTGTGCTCATGGAAGATGTTATTGTATTAATTTATCCCCAAAACTTGGGACCCCTTGACTGCCATCTGGGCAGCAAATGGTATCTTCCTAGTCCTTTTCAGCCAAAATCTGCATTAACAAAATACTGCTTCTGGTAATGTTTCAGATACCCTGACTCAATTTGACTGAATCGGGTTAGAGAGAGTTACTCACCTGAGTGGTGTTGGTGGAAGTAAAGAAGCAGTGATGGGGAGTGTAGGATGAGCTGAGAGCAGAAAGCTCTTTCACTAGCACAGAAAGCTCCAGGAAGGGGCATCTTTCCAGAGTCCAGCTGGATGTGAATGGTCTCAGACTGTCCACGCCACTGGTACTTTGGCCTGGGCTGCTTTTGTTCTGTTGACAGCGTTCACCTCTGCCTAGGAGGTAGGACAGATGCTGTTAGTACTTTTGGGTAATTTTTGGGTAATTTCTGTGATGCGCTTTTTCTCTGACCTAAATTCTTCCTTCAGTTTGAGCTGAGTGTGTCTCACAACACTACAGAGGATCTGCAGGGCACCTTGCTTTACCTCTCAAAATCTATATGGCTTGACTAATTCACTTCCAAAATGTCCTGTGGAAGTTAGTCTGGTGTTAAAAGGACTGAGGATGTGTATTGTGGGACAGCTGCTTAGCCTTTTGATCCTAATTGCAAGAAATTACAAAACTTCTCTGGGACCATCAAGATCACAGGGTTTGTTAAACACAAGAAGATAGAAACACTTTTTTTCAGGCAGACTTATTTGTCATTGCCAGGACTGCAAGAGCACATGAGAGATGACTCCAGGAAGGAAAAGTAAAAAAACCATAGTCTATTGTAGTAATACTTTTCTGACATCTTTCATCAGCATATGTCAAAAAGCTTTTGATAATGTGGGACTCGGAGCTGTCCTGTGGCAAAGGAGAAGTTCCTGGTTTGTGTCCATGAACCAGAGGTCACCAAGTTGCATGTGTGATTCAAGATCAAGCCTGCCTAGAGAAAAAAAAGATAAAACGCGGATACCTGACACCCTGAATTCCAAATTCCCCTGATTAATTGTTATTTGATTTCTTTATCAGCTTACTTTAGCTCAACAGTCGTGGTATGTTTAATTGCATGTGCTAACTCAGTGAATTTAAAGATACTGGCTAATCAGTGCAGTGTGTGAAGGACATGAACTTGCCTGTGCAGTGTAAGTCCAGCCTTTCAGGGAGTAGGTTTGCTAATAAAACTGTCCCATGCAGATGCCACATAGTGGGTGGGGGAAGGGTACACCTTGTACATACGTAATACAGTTCATGTTCCATTGCAGCTCACCCTTTTTATTCACCCTGTTTTTTTAACCGAGTGAGGCAGTTTGTACTCTTGTCCTTGTTGAAGTGTAAGTTGGCATTTTTGTTGAATTTTACAGACATTGCCAAAAATTGCATTTTGATCTGTCAGTGCTAAAACAAGACTAGTTTCTGATATGCCGCTCATGCAAATGCTAATTACAAGGCCAATTCTTGCTTTCTGCATCATGCACAGTTGACAAGACCTCTCCATGTGTTGCCATGTGTGTGATTTAAACATAGTGGCCAAGTGTAAGTATAATATGTCTGGCTTCAGTCCCTTTGAATGCTGGTGATTTTTTTCATGACAAAGAATTGAGAAATAAGGGGATTTTCTTAGATGAATTTATAGGGAAGAGGTTAGAGAAAAAAAACTAACCTTTTTTTTTTCTTCCTGTGAAAAGTGTACAACTAGAGCAGCACTTTGTCTCTTTTTTTAATATGCATTTTTTAATGCTTGCATTGTATTTTTTTATGTCCTCTAAATATTTAGGAAGCTCTTTGCAAAGTTACCATCAGCCAGACTGACTGAATAAAAACATGTCTGGGTAAGAAAGATAGACAAGATCATCTAAAAATTTGTGAGAACTGTTGCAGAACTTTCACTTTTTTTTTTCCTCCCCAAGTCTGCATATTAGTAGCTTAAGTAAATAAGGACAAGACATTTGCCTTTGTTAATAGGGAAGGTCTGATTTTACCTGCAGGACAGAAGATATAAATAGATTTAAATGAAAAACCTGTCCAGGGCACACACATTTCAAATGTAGCTTTGACACACTACTTGCATAGCCAAGTGTGTAGACGAATGGCTCATCAGAAGGGATTGTTTTTTATCTCCATGCATCAGTCTCTTGGTTAGCTGCTTTTGGCTGAAATGAAGTTGGAGAAGGCAGTCCTTCTGTTTCTCTGTTGAATTATTAATCCAAAGCTGAATCTATTCTGAAGATACTAGAAGGTATACACAGATTGTTTGCTCCTTCACTATTACACATCCTGTCATGTTTTCTGATTTTACAATATTAACACAAGTGTGATATTAACACTAACTCTTAGATGTGGAAACAAAGTTCTGTAAGACTTTGAAAGTGGATTTATGAAAACCATAATTAGTCATGACTTCATGTGTCTGCTATTCTGCCTGAAGACAAAGGATACCATTGTATAGGAATACCATTTTGAAATCAGTAAATACTTGTTGGGTTGTGGAAGTGGAGAATTGCATGATACTGGAACATGCTTCAGCCTTTGAGTGTTACAGGCACTGTGCCTGGCTGAAATGGTTGGCTGCATGGCATCTTGCATATTTTAAAAACCTAATTTTTTCCTGGATTTTTGGAAAATCAGAGGGTTTGTATGGTTGTGTGACAGAACACCCCATTTATAATCATTTGGTGCTCTTTGAAAGGAAATGTTGAAGAAAATTCATCTCTGATGAATGTTATTAAATGTTGATGGTGCATTAGCTTCAAAGTTTCTTCATTAGCCTTGCATCCCTGCAGTTTTTGAAGCTCCTGGAGTGTTCCGAGTGTGGCAGGCTTGTGCTGCCATTGTCGTTTAAGAAATAACTGCTCAGCTGGTGTTATTTTGAAATTATTCTTTGCATTATAGGTGTATTAACCTGTGATCACTTAGATGATGATGTAAAGCTGCCCCTTTTTTTTTTTTTAAAAACGGTTCTAAAATTGATCTTTTTCAGAGCGCTTTTATTAGGCCTGGCTTGCAATCACAATCTGAAGGAGGTGTCTTTAGACCTCAGTAGCTGTGAGGTAAGAAATATTTACCAGGATGTGTCCAAAATATGCAACGACGTGGCTTTAGTGTTCCTGTCAAATCCACTGGGCGAGATACTCTTCCTCTGCAGTCAAGAGTTGTGGGAAAGGTAGAACTCAGAGAAGCAGTTATGGTAAAAGTTGGGATGTGTGTTACAGCATCCTAAATAATGAGCACAGAGGTTCAGAGCACCTGATTGGCAAAACCCTCCTTGCAGTGCAGCTCTACTACACACTGAGCCAGCCTGTTGGATGCTTGGCAGCTTCTGCTCTCTGGTGCTGTGAGTAGCAGTGGGATTTTCCAAGGTGCCCAAGTATGAATGGCTCCAAGGAAGTTGCATGCCCTGAAGGCATGTTTGTGGTTCTATTGTCTTCCATCAGAACCCATGACATGCTTCCTCTTCTGCAGATTTGCTTTTTAACCTTAGGAAAAATTCCACTTTCCTAATCAATTAATCAATTCAGGCCAATATGGAACTTTGGTAAGAGTTATTAACATAAGAAGCACTGTGAAAGTGACCTCAAGAATAAGTAAAAACAATCATGGCAACTTATTTGCCTTATCTTGCTTCCTCTTGCTTCTGTGTGCTTTGCTGTGCACTCTGTTTCTCAGGATTGCCCATACTCTTGCAGGGTGATTCCTGCGTGCTTACAGCACATGGGAAAAGATCAGACACAACCCTGGGGAGCCACTTGAGGCAAAGTAGAGAACTGTGTGGTGGACTCTTGCCAAAACCAGCATGAACCAGTTTAAGCTCAGGCCTTCTCTGACTTCCCTGTTTTTTAAGCTACAAAGAAAGCCTCTCATTTGTTAGGTATTTCCAAGGCCGTCTGAGTATTAAGTGTTCTAAAAGTGCCTACAAATACAAGTGGTTTCCCTTCAAGCAGAAAACCTGCAATATTGATAACTATGTTGAAGTGCAGTAATCCTTGCCTTAGGTTCGTGGTCAATTGCTTCTGAAATGTGCACAGATTTCCTTATGAAGAAAAAACCAAATCATTGTGAATGCATTTCATAGTTTGTTTTGGTATTTTAGACTTTTTGGAAAATATTAGTGCTTTGAAGAGCACTACATGTGAATTCCAAATAGAAAAGCTTTCAAGTCAAGTACACGTGCTTCTGACTTTTGAGTAGAGGGATCAGACGGATGATAATTTATCTTTCAGAGGAAGGAAGGGAAAGGGAGGAGTAATTAATGTAATAAAAATGAAGTCCTATGATCATAGCCTTAAATTAATAAATCAATAAAACACAAATATAAGTAATGAGAGTATAAATTAGCATGTAAATCAACAAGTGCTGGCAGGAGGGAAAATGTCATCCTTTCACAAAATAACACCCAAGATGGGAGGTGAAAGAGCCCTTCATGGGGTGATTAGGTTTATTGGACACCAAAGCACATGTGGTCATGGCTTACTCTTGTGACGGAAAGGAAGGAATCCTGCCCAACTCAGCCTTGCGTTCCTGTAGCTGGTCCCTCCAAACTGACAGCACTTCCTTAGATCCTTCCCTTAACATTTTTTTTTCACATCACTGAGCTTTATCCATTCTCATGTGCTTTGGAAAGAAGTTATGCTTCCACCAGCGGGGAAGTTGATGTGCCAGCGGCTGGGAGAGCTCTCAATGGGCCCAGCACCTCAGGATCCTGCTCCACTTCTCCCTGACCCTCTGGGATCTGGGCAGGGTAATCTATACCCAGGAGGAGAGTGGTGGGAAGCTTGGAGCCAGTGACCACTACTCCCAGTTCCTGCGAGCACACACTGCTGGGGGGCTGGAAAGCTGATGCTTCAGCTTTGCCCTCTTTCTTCCTACATCAGGCAAGCTGTACTCAAGTATGGAAGGATAAATCTATGTTCCTTCCCTCTACCACCATTTTTCATTTGCTCCCATAATTTTCTGGTATATTACCTCCAAGCTTAATCATTTTCTATTGCTTGTTTGGTTGGTTTTCTTTTATTATTTTTACTGTGAAAATTACATTTTTATTTCTACCTGCTCAGCACTGATATATTTCACTCTTTTCCCTTCTGCTTCCCTTAGCTTGGTCACTGTGTAAGTACCCTCCATGCTTTACCTTAATTGTTAAATCAGTAAGCAGCTTTGTTTGCCCTTCCCATATTGGTACCTCATAGCTTTGAACACACTTGGCATTTTTAAGTGTAGAAGGGTTATTCCTCATTTTCTGAAAAAGGGCTTTTCTTTGTAGTCTCAGAAGTATGTCATATAGGAGGTGTTGCAGAGGGTCTTTTTGTCAGTGTCACAGTCCACGTTGACAAGCAGCACTTCAGTTAATCTCTGCTTTTATATACATATATGTCTATATATATGCATAGTGTTTTAACACAGTTGCAGCAAATTGTGATCCTAAAACTGAAGTTTTTGTCATCGCTCTCAGATTAAATAGATATCACCATTTGTGCTCATGAAATGTTTATATATTTAAAATTTTGAATGTAGAGTTGTCTGGTACAAGATTGAAAGCTACTCCTGAAAAATTGTCCACTTCAGGCCTCAAAGTATATATAGCATAAGCATTTGGATTCTATTGTGAGTATAATTTTGGTGTATAGAACTTTACCCTACCGACAACCAATCCGATTCCACATATGATCTGCCACTTCCATAGATTCTGCCATAGTAGATGTGACACTCTGTGTAGAATGGTTGTCTTGTGCTGAGCCACACTGAGAGAGCAGCATAAAGCAAAACCAAATGATTTTGGCTTTCACACAGCAAATGCTATAAATGCTCTTACAAAAATAAAGTTGAGTTAAATTTGCAGCACTTCTGGCCCAAATACAGTCTGTAATATGACTACTTATTGAGAGGATGAGGTGAAGGATAGGCAGGCATTCATTTATGGAGAGGGGGGAAAGGTGCCTTACATCCTGTACTTCTTACACTCCAGATGTGATTTATGATGTGATTTATGTTCTATTAAAGATGTTATCTCTGACCACCATTCTCCAAATACTCAGGTCAAGTTATTCAGCTGCTTGTTAATCATCACATACCTCAAACTTTCAAAAAAGTGCCAAATCAAGTCTTTTTTGACAAATGCTTCTAGAAGGCATTTGTGGTTCTTTAATTATAGCATCGATAAAGGTTGATGGTCCACAGAAATATCAGCAGGTTGATTTGGGATATTTACCCAAGTAAGTCAACTAAGTAAAATAGTACACAGTTTTTATGCACGGAGGTGAAAAAGCTTTGAAAGGGTTTAAAAAAGCTTTCCATTCTTTTTGAAGCAAATAATGTGAAAATAGAAAATGTAAAAATAAAATTTCCATAGATTTTTTTCCCTCTTTAGCTGAAGTCTTTTACTGGGGGATGTTTATAAAGTGAAATGCACCTTATATAAATGTGCATAGCTGCAAAAAATAAAAAAATGCTTTGCTCCTTTGGAAAAAAAAGTTGCATTAATTCATTAGCATTAGTAAATAAGTGTGTAAGTTTTTGTAACTTTAATTCTTAATGTTGATGTTTTCCCCTAGACCATTTCATTGTTTATTCATTAAATCCTGACATTTCTTTTATAGTCATGTACTATTTCAGATTAATAATACCATAATTGATATTTTGCAGCCAGGCATTTTTGTTACTGTTGCAATTTTTTTCTTTTATTGCTATTTCTTAAATTAAGAATAACTATATTACCATTTTCTCCCGTTTATGGTCTTTTATGGCCGTTTTACAATTGGATTATTTGAATTTTTCTTTTCAGAGACAGGGAGGCATAATTTAATTGGTTGTTTTTTTTTTTAATCCCCCCAATTATTTTGAAATGGGCACCTTAACATTGTGCTAAGAGCTGGAAGAAGATGCTCACTGTAAGGCCTGGCTGCAGTGGAGTTCAAGGGTGACAGTGTTGCAAGCTGATAGGCTGGTCTAAGTTTGGTTTTTTTTAATCACCGGACACTAGAAATATCCTGGGCTGTTCATGTAGAGAATGCACACCCAAATCCTGCAGGCACTGCCCAGCACAAGTGCTAAAGGACTTTCTGTGTTTACCCCTTTAAATATTTTCCTGGTTTAACGGCTGAGAGGTACTTTGAAGAGAAAGGAAAGAGAGTCCCTTTTGTCATTTATGTGCAAATACTGACAGTAAGGATGAGAACGGTAGGAATGTGTGCTGTCATTTTGATGTCTATAACTTCTTCTGTTGCTGTTGTTTTTGCCGCTGCTAGTGCCTTCTGTATTCACAAAGCTCCTACCACTGTCTTCTGTGTGATCTTGAAACCATAACTAGTTTGCAAAAATGGATGATATTTTGTCTCTAGTTAAGATCTGGAGGTGCACAAGTCTTGGAAGGATGCATAGCAGAAATACACAATATCACCAGCCTAGATATTTCAGACAATGGTAAGTACACGGATCAGGAACGGAGGGTCCTGCAAGTCAAGAAATGCAATTTTTTTCAGCTCAGGGATGGTTGCTCTTGTTTCAGCAACCAAGGATGGTTGCTCTTGCTTTATGATTATTGGCCATGTTGGTTATGGAAATGTCTCAGACCAAGACCTCTTATTAAGAAACGTTGAAAGACTAACTGTACCCTCAGAAGTTTGTTGTTTCAAATCAGTGTAACACAACAGAATAAAATATTGGCACCAAACTCAGATCCAGAGGAAATGGGGTTTAAGTACGAGAGGATGAGAAGCTGAATGAGAATTGGAAGTGTAGTGAAAGAACAGAGGGAAAGGTCTGGTACAGAATGAAGCTGAGGGGAAAAATTTGGAGCAAAGAGCCAACAGCTTCAGGTCAGAAAAGGCCTGCTTGAGCCTTTGGAAAAGTCTTTGAATATTTCTGCTTTGGAGTCTCTGTGCTTCCTAGCACAGATATTACTGGGAATATGAGCTGGCTTCTCATCTTGCAGATTCAAAGTGTAGGTGTATGAACTGGGAGAATTCACCTGCTGTGTTTGCCCCTCTATCAGCCAAATGCAGGAGTATTTCAGAAACAGATTCCTAGTACAGTGGAATGCCCAAGAAAGGTGGGATGGATTGACAGGTGGAAATTTTTGAGAGCTACTGACCCAGCTCAATTATGCAAAAAGATTTATTTTTATAAATAAGGACAGATATTTGAAATCTAAATCATCCTGTGAATCTGAATTCTAAATCATTGTAATCTAGCTAGTGGACTCCTCAAATACATCATTAGCTTGGGAATACTAAAGCAAGGTTTGGATTTTTTACTCAGGAGTAGAATAAAATATGGCTTGTTTTGCAGGTCATTTTCTTCATAGCCTGTTACGTTAGCCTTTTTTACAGGCTTTTGAAGGCTTTGAAATGTTGTTGGTACACAGCTTTACTAAGACTAAATACTGATTAGCATTGTTTCAGAATTCTCAGAGGAACTTCAAACTCTGCCTGACAGCAAGATGAACTACCCTTGGGTGGTTGGACTGTGCATAAGGGGCTGATTTCTGTGTTTCTGAGAGGTGCCTTTTATAGCTGATTAACATGGAGATTTAAAGGGTTTGTTTTAGAGAAAGTATTTATTCTCATAGAAAAGCAGAGGCACTAATGAGAAAAAAAAGATAGAAGAATGGAAACTTTTCTACACATTTTGGAAATTAGTACACTGATATAATTACTTGAATGAATATAGCATTAATAACTGGACCTAGTCTGGGTCTTTTGTGAAAATGTGTTTTAATTCCTAATCTAATCTGATTCTTTACAGGCCTAGAATCTGACCTCTCAACCCTTGTAGTCTGGCTTAGTAAAAACCGATCGATAAGACACTTGGCATTAGGCAAAAACTTTAACAACATGAAATCCAAGTAAGGATTTTCTTTCTTTTAAATAATGAGAGAATGGATGAGGAGAAGCTGCTGATTTCATCATCTTCCTAACTTTTCTTCCCTCAGAAATCTCACTCCAGTACTTGATAATTTAGTTCAGATGATTCAAGACGAGGATTCAGTGAGTATCTTTCTGCCTACTATCATCATGTGTATTTGTACCCTTACAGTCTATTTCTGATCATTTTTTCACTGTGTTAGTTTGCTGCATAAGATTTGATCACAATCCTGCACAGACACATCCAACATTTTGGGTATGGGTTTTTTTCAAATTGTAATTTGGATTAATTTGTAGCATGTAGGTGAACATTTTCTGTGGATAGTCTTAGGATCTGTGGTTGTTGAAAAATATTCATTATAAATAGTTGGATGTGTGTAACCTAGTTACTTTAGGTCTAAATTATACAGCCCTGTAGGCATAAATTTTCAGAACTTTTGTGTCCTGATAAGAGATTACAATGTTAGTGTTCTCAATAACAATGTTTTTTTGTAATTTATAGAATGCACTATTTCCTGATAGCTGTTCTTAGGTATTAACTTTTCTTTTCTTGACAAAATGTAAGGTCACTGCAGTGATCTCAGAACTCCTTCCTTCTTCAAAAGATACAAATAAACCATTCACTGTACTGTTTTTTACTTCTCTTAGTACGTTAGTCATGGGAGCAATTTCATAAAACCTTTTCAGGGTGCCTTACTGGGATGCTCGCCCACTTCCTTAAATTCTGCACTCTTCTGTGATTCTGAAAGACTTTTGTGGTTGGATTTGTGTTCTTGCCTGTTCTTGGTATCCTAGTTTTGGTTAGAAGGGGATCTTAAGATTCTCTGTTACTCTCATGCTTGACCATCTTTATTTATCTACTCCTAGTCCTTTCTTACTCCTTAATTTCCTGTGCAAGTGCTAAGCAAGCTTTCCTCATTCTCCAGAGACAGCTGACTGTAGACTCGAGTTGTCTGAACACCTGCTATTTCCCGTTGTCTTTATTGTCTCACCTCCAAGTTCATGCTCTCCATATTAACTGCTTGGCTATCTTCTCCTCCCATCTGTGTCTGTATCCTGGCAGTTTTAACCAGGATTTCCAATGCCTCTTTCCTTGCAAGGTCATTAGACTTATATTCCATGTTCGCCTTTTCTTAGTGGTTAATTGTATTTGAAGTGATTTATTAAGCTAGTCCTCTATGCTCTGTCTTCTTAAATGGGACTAGTGGTACTGGTGTTTCTTGATTCTGTGCCTTCCTCCACATTTTATTCTTTAAAACATGGGATGTTGGTGGGATGTGATGAAGTTCTGCATACAGATACCAAGGCTGATTCTAACTGAGGTAATACCTGTAATGGAAGCACCTTAATAAAGGTCTTTGTTTGCACAAGTTCCATGTAGGGCTGTGCTAAGTAATGTGTTGGTCAACTCTGTATTACTTCTTGTAACAAACTAGCCTTTTTGTTTTGTGCTGTGTTTTGTGCTCCTTCTACTCTATCTCTAAAGGGAATGCTGCAGGACTGCCTCCCCCTTCTCTCCTTTTCCTTTTGATACTGTACTGAGGGGTATCATTTAATCAGGTAGCACCTGCTTCTTCTCTGTGAACATTTGTCTCTGTCCTCCCCTGTTTCTCATGCTCATCCTTTCACAGCTGTCCTGAAGAACTGAGTCACAAGCAAATGCAATTTAGTATGTTTTCTATTTCCTTTATTCCTTTGTTCTGTTTCAGGTGAACATTTCTTCCCATCAGACCACATTCTAAAACACCTCTTCAACGCCCTCTGTGTTCTTTCAGTACCCAAATGGTCTTCTCAAACATGCTGTTGTGTTTTTCCCCCTATTTTATGACTATCCTTTTCATACTAGCTGTTCTTAAGGACACAATTTTCAACTTTCACCTTATTGTCTCTATTTAAAGTGTTACAACCTTCTGTTTATCTTTCCTGGTGTCTGTTTTTGAAGCCTCCAGGTCATAGGAAAAAGTAGCTGCTAAATTTTAGGTGTATCATTCTTGCAGCTTTCCCTCCTTTGCGTCATTGGCTTCCACTTCTTGCATTCCTTTTCTTTTCAGCCTGTGGGTGACATCAGTTGTTGTTCCACTTTCTGCCTTTTACACTATTCAGTTGTCAGATGTCCTCCTGTAATTCTTACCCACTGTGCTTTCCTGACCTAAACTACACAACATATTCTCATCCTGCTTTCAAACAGTGCTGCAATGAAATAATTCACCAAAAAGTTATTTTATTTAGGTACTTAAAGCAACTGTCTCTCCTTCTTGTCCTGCATTAACATTTGGGATATAGCATATGATCCTTTTGGGGTTACCCTGCCTCTTCTTTCTCCATGTTCTTTTCTCTTGTTAATCCTCTTCAGTGAAAGAATCTTGTTTCTTTCTATCTCATCAAATGCTAAAACCAGCGTGAACCATCTCCTAGCAGCTAAAGAGCTGAGGACAGACACTGTAGCACTGTAGGAAGAATGTGTTGCAGAAAGCTCCCTAGGGTTGTTCTTACTGTACCTTGATGCTTAGAAAATGATTTTAAGTTTCTAGCTATTTCGATTTGGTTTTGAATCTTAAAGGGGGTGGTCCTCCTTCTACCAATAGTATGCATTTGCTGCCAGAGGACACTAAAAGTTAAGACGCAGTTGGAGAGACTAGGGTGTGATGTTGCCCAGAGCATGCTGCACGGTTTAGGGACCGTGCATTGTCTGCATGGAAAGCTGAAGCAAGAGGCTTTAATCTAAAACAGTCATCTCTAAATGCTTCTTCATGTATTTATGCACACTTTAAATAGCTCTGTTGCTGTGTTAATGTGAGTCATGAGTAAAATGATTTAAACCATCAGTGGCTTGGTTCTGTGACTGTTAAAATAGAGTGATGCACAAATGTAATTCTGCACAATTTAAAAGCAGTAGTAGTAACCTACACAGCAGAATTTCCCAGGTGTTTTATATAAACAAGAATGTAATATTTAGATTCATTTTTTGAGTTCTTTTCATGTCTTTTCTATTCAAGTAGGTGCTATACTGTGCAGACTATTATAAGGTATTCTTACTGTGCCATTTCCTTTCTTGTTCCAAAAATTGATGTTACACTGCAGGTACACATTATCGTTACTCAGAGTGGTAATCTCTCCTGCATAGGTGCAGTGAATTTCTAGAATGATGAATGTCTTTAGTTGTTAGTTCAGTGTTTGGTGCAGAATTGGCTTTTTGAGGGTTTTTAGAGCATTTTTGTTCTTAGGAAAAACAAATTTAGCTTGATTTAATTCTTGCTTTTTTTCCAGCAGAAGTATGACAGAAGCAATGAATAAATCATATAATTTCTAATTCTATATTTGTACTTTGAGAATTCCTCTTCCTTAAAAAGGATGTTTTAAGGCATCTTCTGTGTATTGGCAAAGTACCTGTTTTCTGTAGTGGGGACACTGAAAGCGCTCCTTAGACTTCTGTTTTCTCAATGTCTAGCTAAAGCTATTAAGTTGTAAAAAGAATTAAGTGTTGGTAGAGTATTGCCCATATTTGTGGGGGATTTGGTTTTGGTGTTTCTTTTTGTTTGTTTGTTGTTGTTTGATTGGGATTTTTGATGTAATGATCAGATAATTTAATGAATATTTAGATGGCGCATAGCTGTCAATTGTTACAGAACACAGTACAGAAGCGTTTTCAGTCATAAACTGTTTTGTTGGAGTGATGGAATGCAAGAAGTTTCCTGGGAGGATATTTGAGATTTAGAAAAATTATGTGGGAGGGTTCACCTGCAGCTCAGTTACTCCAATTCCCATTTCTAAAGTGACACATGAGAAACAGAAGCAGTGTCACATTCACAACTTTATTACTGATTTCTCTGAGTGCTGTGGTGCTGCTTTACCGTGAATCTGTCAGCAAAAGGGCTTCTCAGACTTCTGTCAAGAGCTCTTAAGTGCCATTCCAAATGTGATGTTAACATTCTTTATGTTAATATTTCTTTTAAATTCTTAATAATTCTTTACACTGTTCTTCACGTCGTGCAATAAAATTGGAAAGCATAGAGCGATTAAGGGCATTAGCATAGTAATTTAATAACTTCCATTTAAAATAAAACCAGCATGTGGCTTGTGTTATTGTTAGACTTTTTAATTATAAACCTGCTGTGCCTCCAAATTTTTATGCTTTTCCTCATTTGTAAGTGCATTTCTTATTGTTGAAAGTTTTTTGGTTGTTGCTGTAATCCAGTGGTGTCTGGAGGGTAGGATCCCATTGTATAGTAGGTATGATGCAAGCACCTTGGCACCCTGGAAGGTGTGCACAGTTTGGTTGGTTTATTTTCACTAATCTGACCTTCAGGATCTAACATGAGTGCTGTGGCTCATTATTATGAGATATTTATTTTCCTGTGCTGGCAATTTGGAGATTTTAGGCTCCAAAAGTTCATCCTCCAATACATGCCTGAGTGGGTGTATAATGACAATACCGTCCTCTGTAAGGACTCGCACTTGAGCAAGGGAAGTGTTTTGTGGAGTCCTCATTCATCATCAAAGACAAATTACAATTTTAGGAGCTGTAATATCTCTGCAAGGCATGGGGATAGATAGACTAGTTCTCGAGCTTCTGCTGTTGAGTGTTGGGGACACTGAGAATGGAGGAAATACAGGCATTTTTAGAAAAGGTTTTTTAAGGCTTGGAGTGTGACTTGCTGTAGCCAAATAAGGTAGTTTCAGCTTAATATGCTGCATAAAAGAATAAAGTTACTAAAAAATACTGTAGTTAGAGATGTCAAAACACTATTGTGAATAATATCTATTGACTTGCTCATTGTAATAGATACTCAATACTGCTTTGAATTTCAGACCTGCTGCAGTTTTCTTTTTCCTCCAAGAGTCCATGCCCTTTGCTGAAGGAACAGATATGCAAAATCACTCCTAAAGTTGAAGTAACAATAATAAAACACTTTAAGGAAACTGTTAATGTTTTAACAATGCCTTGGACTGTAATTTGCCCTTGGGCAAATCTCTCAGCTTGAGGGAGAGAAAGGGAGTGATAGATACTTTTATTTCTCTCTGAAAGTGGGAATGCTGGGTAAGCAAAACCCACTGGACACTTGAAGTTGTCTTGTGAAGCTGGTCGTTGTTACCTTGCCTCTTTTGAGTTTCCCACTGTATTCTGTACTTAGTAGGACTCAGGAAGTTGGAGGCACTGACACTTGAAAATAGTTTTTTCACAGGGTGTTGCAACTTAATTTGTGTGTGTGTATGTGTTTGACACCTGTGCTGTAAGTTGTTACTCCCAATTTATCATGTGTTGTAGGATCTGCAGCAAACACAGAAATAACTCTTTGATGTTTACCGCTGTCCCCAAGAGTTTGGGAAACTCGTAACTTCTTTTAGTTGATGTTTGAGGAAGGAGTGCATTATCAGTTTCTGTTATCAGTGCCTTTTCTATGATCCACAGCCTCTACAGTCATTGTCCCTCGCAGATTCCAAGCTGAAGACTGAGGTCACCATCATTATTAACGCCTTGGGCAGCAATACTTCTCTCACAAAAGTGGATATTAGTGGAAATGCCATGGGAGATATGGGAGCGAAGATGCTGGCAAAAGCCCTACAGATAAACACCAAACTAAGGTAAGGGAAACGTATTTGCAGTAAACCGTAAAATGGCTTAATAATACTGAAGTTGTTGGCTTATTCTCAAGCTATTTCTCTTCAGAACTTTCTAGGTACAGCCACTTCAGAGTGTCTTTATTTGGAAGGATTCTCATCCTTTTTTTCTTAAAAGAAAATAACAACAGAAAAACAAGAGAAGCAAGCTGTCCCTTCAAAAACATTTCCTTAACTGAAACAGGGGAAAATTTTCTAAATTTGAACAGAAAGGCCCCTTGTTGGAACCAAAATTTAAATTTAAATTTTACATTTTACATTTAAATTTTCTAGAAAGACAGAAAAAAACTACCTTGTTGCAGAGCTCTGATTAAATCCAATGTCCTTCTGGAAGCTGGGCCAGCTTTAAAGCTGTATGATGTTGCTCAGGGACTTGTCCAGGCAGATTTTGAAGATCTTCAAGTACCAAGATTCCACAGTATCCTTGGGAACTCAATTCTAGTGCTTAGCTGCTCTCTTCTGTTCTGCTCTCTCTTTCTTACTGGAGGCCATCCCAGCAGAGAAAATTCTGATACTTGGGTAGGAAACTGAAGTAAATTATTCTTTGTCTTCTGGAGTGTCAGTTTGTAGAACTAAGAGCATGTGGAATTCAGAATGGATAGCAGCATGGACCATCCATCCTTCCTTTCTTCCCTTCCTACTGTGTTGATGGACCTTGGCATATCTTCTCTGCAACTTCATCTGCCCAACAACATTACTGCTTTTTAGCATGTCTGGCGCTGATGGCTTGAGAGTATCACTTTTTTTCTATCCAGCATGTGTTTCACAAACAGTAAAACCTTCAATCAGCGTAAATCTGGATGGGGACCTCTAAATATGTCACCCTCATCAGGAAAGATAATCTTCCCTCCTCCTTGTCAGACTGTGCAGGTGAACCTTCCTCAGTGTACTGTCAGTGTAAAGAGACCACTTTTTGCTTGGTCTCCAAGTATTTGTTCCCTGGAGGATTAGAAATTCCCCCAAAGTGTCTTGGCAATTTTGTTCAGAGGCTGGGATCGTCTGGCCTTTGTGTTGCTATGCCCAAACTGAATATTAAAAATGTCAAGAAAACACTGGAGGGATGACTTAGGTTTATTGAATGTATTAACCTGAAATGACCACAATATCTGAAGAAATAAAGCCTTGATACATTTCAGGACGGCAGACTGTAATGTTTCACAGTATGCTGAATGTCACAGTTGACATAATGTCACCACAGTCTGTGGTGTGATTACAAACTGAATAATGCAATGGTAACTGGCTCTGCCAAAAATGTTATAGAATGACATCCAGGTAGAAATATAAACACACATTCCCATGGCAAAAGTATTCAAGACTTGACCCTAAGCATACCTGATGTTTGCCGAGTGAGTGTAGAATCTCTCTTCCTCTCTTTCTTACCTTCATCTTTCCATCTAAAAAACGAAGGGATAATTCTGCAACAACAGAAGGATGTCAATACTTGTGAAAGCATGCCATCTATCTTTTTTTTTTCTCTTTTAAACACCAGAAATCTTTGTTTGGTTTTGTGCCTTTTTTTTTTTTTTTTTTTAAGAGCAGCTACAACTGGTGCTCTAGCAGAAGCAAGATTTATCTGCTTGTCTGTCTCTTCTGACTACTAATGAGATCTTTGAACATGTTTGCAAATTGCCAGGCAGTCTGCTTGAGTGGTCTGAATTGGGGGAGGAGGGGGAAGGAAGGCTTGATCACTCTTTATCATTATTGTGTATTCAAAAGAGCTACAATTTGTGCACCTAACCTAATGGCTTGTATTGGCAGCTACTTACGTTGCATGTGGAATCATAGGGACAGTGTGATGAGCCTAGTGCAGGGTTGAATGTGTAATAGTCTGCAAATTTTGACCTCTGATCAACATGAATGTTTTAAATACACATAGCCTATGTGGAACAGAGATTGATCAGTTACTAAAATTTTCTAGTTTTTCAGTATGGGCTTGCAAAGCAAACATTTAAACTTTGGTTTTGAAGCTATTCCTCAAAAAAGCAGGAATTTATGTCCAAATCTTTCTGTTAATTGTGTTTTAGAAAAGTAAGGTATTTATGTTAATGATGGAAGATACAGTTAAGTCCCCTTTAAAGTAAGGGAAACTGGATTTTGTATATTTGTCCATAATTGCTGTCATGTAAAGGATTTAGCTTATAACTGAAGACAAGTTTTTTAAGTGCTGCCTTCTGCAATTTTGAATATTCAGCAGTGTGTTATTTCAATATGCAAAGTTTCGATATAGATTTATTTGGTGGTTCTTGTTTAACTTATATTTTTCTTTCCTCTTCCCACCACCTCTCAGAACTGTAATATGGGACAAGAATAACATCACTGCCCAGGGCTTCCAGGACATAGCTGTGGCACTGGAAAAGTAAGTCTCATGTAATTGAATGTCTGATGAAGAGGCCAAAGATCCTGAAGGATCTGAGCAGCTGCAGTTCTCACCACAGTCAATATGATCTTGAAGATGCTGAGTGCTCTCAATTTTAAGCATCAGGATGTTTAATCTAAAGGAAAGTTCATGACTTCACATCCTTCAAAAGGATGGGAAAAGGCTCTGTGACTCTTTCATCCATACTCTGCTATCAGCATTAAGGTCCTTGAGTTCTGCTCTTAGCATTAAAATTCTGAATTTGGTAATATTTTCCCTTCTCTTCATTCTCTTGTGTTGATAGCGTGCAGAAATTCTATTCTAGTGAATGAAGCTGTACATAATAACAGAAAATTACTGAAGCGGGCCTTTGTGGTCTGACTTTTTTTCTTTCCCCTGGCAAGTTGAAACTAGGAGTGATGATCTCAGGAACTGCAGTTTTTCTTTGTAGTTGCTGTGCTCTGGGTCATTTTGCTTCCATGAGTTTACTCACAGATGCAGCCATTACCAGTGATAGATGTTAAATTGCTTTCATCTCTCTCCATCTCCATCACATTTCTTTATATGTTATTATTACTCTTCTTAAGAGAGAAGAATTACAGATTTAAATTAAGCAGCAGTTGAAGTTGTTTCACGTCATTAAATCCCTCAGATAGTCTCTCTTTAGAAGGTGAATGTAACCTGCAATTGCTAGTTTCTAGACAAGCTATCTTGTAAGGGAGCATCTTAACCCTTGAAGGGGGTCATGAGGCTAGAGCTTATAAAGTTACTTGTTTTATGGAACTGTTGTAGTTCATATACTTGGTTTTGAAATGAATTCAGTTGCACTGATGCAGGAAATCAGGTAAATGATGTATAATTAAGCAAACCATCTTGCAGTGATGCCATTGATAGCAGTGAATAATAATTTGCAAAGCTTATTTGTCAACTTGCAGACATTTCTCTATTAGAGAGCATGGGGAAGTCTGGTAGAAAAAGAAATACATTTGTTTTCTGGTTAGCATCAGCTTTATTTCTCTGTTCCAAAGTGTTTGGATGAGTAAATAGAGAAGATGGGGGAAATCCTGAGGCAAAAGCAAATAATCTAAACAAAAACACCCCCAAAATGCTACAGATAATTATGTGACACTGTACTTTTTTGGGATAACATCTCATTTATTTAACTTGGAAGCTGAGGTTATTTTATCTTGCCTTAAACATTTTTAAATTGTCAAAAACATTGATAACATCACAAACTAAGCCACAAGCAACAAAGGTTTAAACATGAAGAGGGGGACTGTCAGTACTGGCTGAAAACAATTAGGCTGTAAACAATCCATCTTGAAGACATTTTGAGAACATTCTTCACCATGTGTTTCCTAAAAATACCTGAAACCATCAATATTCTGTAGGAAAGAACCATTGCTCAAAATGGAATGAAATATACTGAAGATGCTTGAGGATATGTGTTCTATGTGTTATTTCAATCTTAAGAAAAGTAGCCATCTACCAAATCACAAAGGAGAAAGATAGTCGTTAGTAGTATGGGCAGGAGGCTGAGGAGATTTGGGAGGGATTGTAACAGACTTTAAAACAGGCTGAAGTAATCAGAAGATTTTTTTCTTTCCCCTTCTCCCAGCTTTTCTTCATCCGTTTACAGTTGTGTGAAAATGTTATTCCTGCAAGGGAATTCCAGGAGCACGGCTCTTGGCAGATTTTGCCCCAGGGGTGTCCCAGACAGGTGATAGGAGGTGCTGAAAAGATTTTCTGCAAAGTCCCTTACAGGTGTCAGTACAGGAGAACATTTGAGAACAGTGGGCATCCTATTCAGCTTGGCCATCAAGCAGGGTCTTGTATCTCTGTGATTTTAATATGAAGATAAGCATGTGATTTGCTGCCTAGAGCCCCCTCTGTCACAGGACTGCACAGCATTGTCTCATGTTCATTTCTGAAAGATATTTTTTTCTATGTGGGCTGAAGAAATAGCTGCAGTTCTAATATCTGATGAGAAATGCTGGGGTTTGTTAGAGGGCTATGAATTCTTCCCTTAGCAGTGATGTGAAATTCACACACCCTGACCTGAAAAACAGATGATCTTATTCCTGTTCTAAAAAACTAGTCAATAAAATCTCCACTGCAGCAGAAAGCATATGTAGTGTGTGGATCAGAAGTTACTACAGGGGAAATAATGTGATGAAAGGCAGAACCGTTGTCACACATGTTGCATGTAGAAGGAGAGGTTTTTGGGACATTCTTTGGGACATCCTTTCCAGTCTTTGAGCACCTCTCCGAAATTTAACATCCTTTAAATATAGGTAGTTTGTTGAGAATATTGAGGTGTTAGGAAATTACTGGATTATTGAGTTTGTAGCAAAATGTACTCCTTTACAAGAGACAGGTGGAGTGTTAATAAAAAGAAAAATGGGGGAATATTTTAGACTTCATGGAAACAGAGAAAAACAAAGTGTAAAGATAAAGTTGAAAAGTGAGCTTTAAATTCTTGATCTTTTCTCCTAAGGGCTGCTTAATTCTTAGATGAAAATAATACTGTTTGTCTGAAGGCAAACCAAATACAGATGATTTCCTTCCTTCCTTAGAGAGTTGGTCTTCTAAAATTTTGCCTCTGTGATTGCGTGTCCATGAAATCTCCTTACCTTTCACTTGCCCTCCTCCTGCTCTGTGTGTCCCTGTGTGTGAGGGAGAGTGCACTACCCCTTTGATTAAATTGAATTTAGCATATAACTGCTAGCATGAGAGCTGGCAATTACAGATTTCAATGAATGCTGTGTATTAAATGTCAAACAGCTGCAGAGATCCTTAGAAATCTACCTTCTTTTTTATTTTTTTTTTTAACTCAACAAATACTCCACCTGTCAGGCAGTCAGCAAGCTCTGTAATTATCTGTTTTTCAGCTCAGTATCTTTGACATTTGAAAATTCTCCCCATGGTGGTGGACAGCCATTTATGCACTAGTTAGTATTACATGAGGATACATAACAGGGTCTGTATATGTTTGCAATGTTCTTTTGAAGGACAACTAGAAAGAGGAGTTAATTTTCTGACTGTGATGCAGTAGACAGTTGAACACTGTGGAAGGACAGGGACCTTGACTTCCTGCCACTGGCAGCTCTGCATCACCATGTTTGCATTGGGGAAGGAACATAAAAATCTTCCATTATAATTTGAAGAAAAATGTTGGGTAGTATCGATGAGGAATCGGCGTGTTTGCAGTTCAGGAGGCCACTGCCCTTCAGAGAATGGTGTATCATGTGGCCAAGCAACTGGTGGGAGAAGAAGTGAAAGAATCTTGGAGTTGCACACTGTTTAAGGTGTCTGCTGTTGGAGTTAGTGCATTTAGTGAGGAGTGCTCTACTGTCATCAATGGTGGTGACTCAATTGAAATTGCCAACTTTGAAGTGCTCAAAAATAGAGGGTTCCAAATGTATTTATGTAGCTCTGGATGGAATAGGAACAGATGGTTAGTGGGATGTTTGCAGAAGGAGAAGAAAGAGATGTTTGCAGGAAATAAAGGATTAATTGAAAATAGAATAATTTCCTTTCCAGGTTTTAAAAACTTCCTGCTCTTTTTTTTTCTTTTTTTTTTTTTCCCCATTTATTCAAGTCTGAAGTTGTGTGGACATACCACTGTAGGTAGCATTTTAAGTATAATTGTGTCATGATGGTCAGTTTATGTTCTCAGAGTTTAAATGTAATTTTGACTCGAGACCAAACTCCTGTCTTTAATCTCTTATTGAAGCCGATGGATAAAGCTGCAGAAATATTTTTTTCAAGCAAATAAGTAAAACAGGGAACAATTGTTTGCATAATGCAATGTGGAGATGCTATGCTTGTTTAGTCAGCTTTTTATTAAAAATTCAGCAAGTGTCTTCAAATTGTTGTAAACACAAGAAGTTATTAAATAGTAAATTTCTAAAACTCAGTCTCTTAGTTGCTATCTGTCTATTACTGAATATTTCCATTTAGTCTTAGATCTGATACAGTTGCCAGCAGGCACTGATGCTCCCTGTTCTTTTTAGATACAGGAAAAATTCTAACCTTGTGCAGAGAGGTACAGAGGGTAGCTAAGCCTTTAATGAGCAGCCACTGGGTACTGACCATGTAACTGCTTTTCAAAATCTGCCCCTCCGTCTAGTGGCAAAGAAGAATTAACAGCAAAAAAGAGCATGCATGCTTCCAGCTATTCCACTTAAAAATGTGAAAAATACGTTTAGTACCTTCCACGGACACGCTAGATGCACTTTATTTCTCCCTTCTAGGTTATTCTTCATAAAGAGATACAGTGATTATAAAGAGATACAGTATTAGATTAACTTTCACTGTCAATGTTTTTTTCTTTAGGAATTATACATTGAGATTCATGCCTATACCAATGAATGATGCTTCCCAAGCACTCAAAACAAACCCTGAGAAAACAGAAGAGGCGCTGCAAAAGGTATTGCATATGCCACCAATGAACAGAAATAAAACCAGCAAAAATAAGTACTTTTAAGTGACTGAGACTTCATGCTTGAGACTTCATGAATAAGAATTCTGTGCTGGATTCAAGGATTGTTTGGTTTGCATAGACATACACGTGGTAATCAAGTGCTGCAAGAGGTTTTTGTTCCAAAGAATGCTGGGAGTGAAGGCTGATGGAATGCAATGGTGTAGTGTCAAAATGTCATAACTAAAAAAGTGCAAGCTAGACCTGGTATTGCTGTGTGCCTGACTGTGAAAAGGAGAATTAGAAACTCCATGCTTGTTACATATGTGCTTGTGGGTATTACCAAATGTTTAGAATTAGTGGTGCACGTTTTTTATATTGGCATAAAAAGTGCAGTCAGCTCCGTACAACACAAAGGATGCTCTTTAATTTGAGGGAGGATGAAAACATTTACTGCCTGTGTTTTATATTGTACATATAAAATTCACACACTGTGTTGCCCTAAGTAAGCAACTGCACCAGCGTGTTCTTTTGGATGAAAAGGTGTTGACAGTATCTGTAGCTGTTCCACTTGCATGAGTTATAAAACTCCCAGCTGAGTTTTAATATGGTAAATCTTGCGAGCTCCAAACGAGCCTCCTGCTCAATCAGGAAGCATACATTTCACATCTCTTTAATGAGTAGTTTTCCTTCAGCCAAGGTAAGGCCATAAAAACCTTATAAATAGTTCTTGCAGATAACTGTGATTAAAAAGCAAATGTCTATGATCCTTATTTTCAGTAATTTGAGTATCACAGGGAGAAGTGCTGGTAGTTAGTACCTTTTTCTTTGATGCATGAAAATTATCTAAATTCTGCTTTTAAAAATCTGATTCATGGGGGATGGACATAGTTCTTACGTCTCAATATAGTTGGCTAGGTTCATATCTAGACTGATAGGTGCATTTCTGAAAAAAATACTGTGAAGCTTCTGGCCACGGGGATTTAAATTCTATGTGTTAATTAGGCGCTATGTACAAAGAGCATTTCCTTTTATTCACATCAAAGTTGCTAAAACTGTTAGACCCTGAGTTTGTTTTAACATGTGTGGTTCAGGCTTTCTTTACACAACACGAGGGAGTTTCCTCCCAGAAAAGGTACCAGTGTCAGGAGCAGTGCTGTGAACACAGCTGATTTCCTGCAGGTAGGGATGCAAGCCTGCCTGCATGGACTGAGCTGTCATGCCTGCTGCTGGGACGACTGCACTGGCTGACTGATGGACACAGCAGCCACCCTCCCGACCTCCAGTGTCTCTGTAGCACTTTGCTTGGGGTGGGCAAACTGGGTAAACCCAGGACTTTACTCCGGGGTGTGGTCAGATGCTGGAGTTCTTGCTGCTGCCACGTTAGACGTGATCATCCCCATTGATCTCTGCCTCACAGCCTGCTGGCCACTCCACCCATCCTTTTCTCCCCTCTCTCTTTCAGACAAGATCCATCACTTTGGATGAACCATAAGCTCATAGGTTTTTTTGGCTTCACTAGGTTTGATAGGTTTAGGGTGTTACTCTTTGTGCCATGAAGCTGGAGGATGGTGGGTGCTTACTGCTGGTGACAATTGTGGTGGGCTGTAAGTAGGAATCAGTTGTCTTTGAAGAGCACTTCTGTACTCCTTAGCCTTAACTAAGGTGTGAACTGAGACTGCACTATCACTTAGACACTTACAGATAGTTTATCTGCTCTTCAGACATACTGCTATTCAAATCTGTGTCTTTGCAGAGGGCCAAAGACATCTAAAAGAAATTAATGAAATATCTTGAGTCATCATGATCTCTACAACACCTAACAGTTAAGAGTCCCTTCAAATATTTCTCAAACCACAATCTAATCCTTTGTCAGCATAATTTGCTAAATTGTTCAAAATAGAAGACTCTTTCAGAAAACACTGGCAAAAGCGCAGTGTTTAACCATGTTTCACTAGTTTGTGAGTGAATTAGTATTTGCCGATGTGGTTATTAAGCACTGAGACACACAAAGTTTGCAGATGATAACCAAATAATTAGGCAGTTTTTCTTGTCAGTCCCTAATTCTGACACTGCAGCAAAACTGAAAGCAAATTACAGTGTGAAGAGTCAGATCAGTTTCCTAATCTGGCTTTTTTTCTGGGTTTTTTTAGATAGAAAACTACTTGCTTCGTAACCATGAGACCAGGAAGTACCTACAGGAGCAAGCATATCGGCTGCAGCAAGGCATTGTCACTAGCACCACCCAGCAGGTGAGACTTTGTGACTTACTGGACTTCTCAGTGCCTGCAGTCGGCCTGGGGAGGAAGTTCTCTCATTCTGAGTACTTTAAAGGTGTGCCTCCTGGGTTATACTGTTTCCCAAGAAATAATAATTATCAATGACAATATATTTGGAAGGAAAGCATTTGTGAGATGAAGGTCTTCTATACAGGAGCACCGTGTAGAGAAAGACTCAGGCTATTACCAAGTAAACTGCTGTTGAAACCAGGAACAGTTTGGTTTGCTTGTGCTTTCCTTGTGTTGTTAAAATTTAATGGGACAGTGTTTCATAAATGGAACCTGAAATTGTAGTCTAATAGATATACTGGCACTAAGAACTGCAGGAGCAGTTGTTTTATTCTAGTAATTTATCTGTTCCAATGCCACTTTTTCCCCCCAAGTTAATAATCTCTATATGAAATAAGTTTAGACTTTTTTTTATAGCTCGTTGGTTTTAGTTGTGCTTTTCTCCAACACCACATACACATCAAGTTTCAGGAAATGTAATTTATTGTTATTTTGAAAGAACATTACTAATTTCTATATTAAATTGTGTACAATAAGAATAAATTTTAAAAACAATTTTAAAAGAGAGCTGGAAAAGACTCTCTAGTATTATAGAATTGCATTATTATTTCCAGAGAGTATTTTTTTTCTGTCCAGATGTCCCAATGAGGCTTTCTACTGTCTAATAATTAATTAGCTTTCTGTACTTGTAAAAAAAAATACCCACCCAAAACCCTTTGAAGAGAAGGAGTCATGTGGATCTAAAAAGGAGCATGCTGTGAAATTATTTCAGTTCTCATTGCTAATGATACAAGATGCTGGAACTGTAGCCTTTATATGATGATGCTTGCACTCAGATGTTGCTTCAAAATGTCAAATAGCCGGTTCTAATGTATGCTAAGTGGGCTGATGACTTTTAACTCTATGTCTCCCTTCCTCATATATCTTAATCAAAGCCGACTATGTGTCAGGCATTCTTAGTGGTTTGTCTTGTAAGATACAGATATACCACCTGCCCTGCATTTGCAGCATGTTGAGTGAATTGTCTTGTGAGTACAGATTAAGTTCAATTTATCCCACTGTGAAATGTCTGATGGAAACATCTGCTTTGATAGTTTTACTTCCCTTGCAACTAGGGATATTTACATTTTGAAAGAACACTGCAGAAGCCTGCGCAGTTGCATTTTGCTTAGACTGGAGAAATCGCTGTTAGTGTTTGTTGAATGGATAGGGGGAGAGCTTTCTTTTACTGTCTGAACTTCTTAACAATTCAGAGACCTTTAGACCTTAGTCTTAGGTATATCAACAACATTTTCAGCATTAAATTTGATCCAAAAACTTAAATAGGATAACTTGTTGATTATTTACAGTTACCCTGGAGGTAACTGTGGGGGAAGTATTCCACAGCATTTATTTTTCCTGATGGTAAAGTTTTGTTTATTTTTGCAATGTTTGGAGGTATCTTTATGAGATGTAGTTCTTTCCTTCAATAGTATTGACATACTTCCAAGGTCTTTTCATGCTTTTCCAGGTTGTTATATTGTCACTGCAAATCTCATCATGTTGCTATTGATTTTCTACCTGGACTGGATTAAGGTTGGGTTTGACCAACATTCTGATCTTTTATCTTATGTATTTCTTTTGTTCAAGTAGATGATTGACAGAATATGTGTGAAAGTGCAAGATCATCTCAACTCTCTAAGAAACTGTGGTGTAGATGCTGTACAGGAGGATGTCAAATGTGCAGAACGGCTGATGCGGGATGCTAAGAACTCCAAAACAGTAAGCCTTTCCCAGCACTCTGGTAATGCTGAGAGCAGTTCTGAGTGTGCTTGCAGCTTTTGTCTTTTTGGGGAGTGAAAATAATAATGTGTCACAAAAGAGTATTTTCCACAGATGACCAGGTATAGGTAGTATTTAAAGTGATAGGATAATTCTAATTTATGAAGACCTTGATTTTGCCAAAGACATTTTCTGCTGTTTGTCCTGGTTTGAAGACAGGTAGTGATGAGCTTATTTTCTAAAGATACTCTTCCTGTCTTACAGCTCTTACCAAATCTGTATCACCTCGGTGGAGCTGCTTGGGCAGGAGCAAATGGTTCACTCTCCAATCCAATCCAGGAGACACTTGAATCCATGGCTGGAGAAGTCACAAGGGTAGTGGATGAGCAACTTAAGGTCTGTGGATAGATGTGTTACCATCTCTCACATGCAGAAATAACTAAATCTGAGGTTTTCTGTTGCTAAGTGCAAATGTGCCACACTTCATTTTTCTTCTCAGTAGATTTGTATGTAAGCTAGCTATCTTTCCATTATTAGTTTCTTATTATTTGGGGTTTTTTTCCCAGTTGGAATACAATAAAAAGTTGCTTTAGTGTTTTCAGTGGGCAGAAGGAGCATATACTGTTTATTATCATCTTTTTTCATCTGCTAGAAGGGGAAGACTAATCAATTGCTCCTTCAACATTTTATAAAGGCATTTCTCAAGCACCCTAAGAAGCCTCGTGCCCTGGAGAAAAGTGCTTAGTAGTTAAGGAGTCCCAGTGGAGTGAAAGCTGCTTTTTTATAGAATCCATTGCAGATTTTTTTTCTCAGTGGTCACTTTTGAACCTGATGCAGGATTTCCACTTTACTGTTTGATTTGGATAACTTTTATGTACTGAGAGTGCCCAAAGAACTGGTCAGGCAGCTTTACAGGAAGTCTTCTCGCAAGTTGCCTATCAAACCTCAGTTCTTCAAATAGATGTCAGTGATCTGTAAATGTGCTCAGCCGTGTGCTCAGCTAGCTCAGAAACTTGAACCTTCAGTTGTGTTTGTTCTTCCTGTATAACAAGCAAAGGAGAGCATCCATACAGCACGTGCAAAGGTGTCAGTCTGGGAAGAAGTCAAGGTGGAGAAATTTTAATAACAGTTAGGATCTGTATGGAAGCTGATGAATTTAAAAATATGGCTCTGGGGCAGCTCAGATCAACTTCCTTTTATGACTAAGCTGCCTTGCCTGTGTTCTGTTGTATTTAAGCAGTTTACAGCCTTCATCTTCAGATTCTTTGATCTTTCAATTGAAACATGAAAATGCTTCAGTCAGTGGGAATATAATGAAGAAAAATAATAATGCCATATTACTAATTACTTCTTTGAAATTAAAAAGTTAATGAGGAGGAAAATGGTGCTCTATTTTTAGTATATTTCTCCCTTTCCCCATTATATGAAATAAGGTGAATATTTCTGCAAACATGAAAGTGATTTATCCATAAGATTCTTCCCAGTGGAACTTCTGGGGTATTATTGGGACAGGAATAGTCAGGTCAGCCCTTTGTGCTGGGTTCATGCACTTAAATGAGTTCATCTTGGAGAGTCTTGTAGAAGGGGGAAAAAAAAGCCTCTTCAGCATTTGGAATGTTCATGAGTTAATGTCTCTTCCAGTTATACTTTTATGCATTTACAACAAAAAACACTTCAACCATTCTGACTTTTACATTTACTTTTGATTTGTGTGGCATTCAAGTTTAAGTGGCTTGCAAGAAACTATAAAGTCATAATGCTCTTTGTATAGTCCAACACTCATTTTTATTAATTTTCACTTAAGGTGGAAAGGTTTTCCTTGAAGTGCTATGTGTAGAGGAGGAAGTATTGAATGTGGATTAGAATTATTTTTTTCCCCAGTTGTTTAGGTCAATTCAAAACATCGTAAGTAATTTGTTATTTGTAAAGATAGATAAGGGAGCTCACATAAGGACAGTTCTTTTTGTAATTGTTGGGGGAAAAACATCCTGTGATCTGTAAGAGGAGTTTCATTTTTAGTTTCCATAGCAACCAGAGTGTGATTCCAAAAAGAAGTTTGGAATTGGTTAAAGCCAATGAACATTGTTCAGGTAAATAAGAGATTTTTAATTTTGGGGTTTTTTTTAACTGAAGGAAAGAAAGAGGGGTGAAGAAATGAGTTAGAGTAAGGAAAAAACAGTATCTTGGAGTGAGTTGAGTTGACCAGAGGAGAAATTATAGCAAGACCCTTGCCGTTTTCTTCTCCTGCTGGTGTCACTGTGGACACACAGAACCTGGAGATGCTTTATTCAGTCAGCAAAAGCCCAAGGGAATATAAGCAAGATAAGTGGACCCTACACAAACACAATTTTGAGGAGTGCTCAAAATATTCTTCCTAATTTTTGTCCTAGTGCAAAGGGTTTGTTGGCTCCATCTCCTGTTCCATTTTTTATTTTGATCGTACTTCAGTCCTTTTCCTCACTGTACCTTTCTCCTGAATGTTAAGATTCTTTAACTGTGGGTAGTACTTTGTTCTCTTCTTTCACCTTGCAGCCCTGTGACTGAAATCTGTGCTCTTTCACAGTCAGTATTGGTAGCTGTGGCTTTCCGTCAGTGAAAGGTTTGGGGATGGAATTAGGAGGCGAGGAAAGGTTTCTTAGATACCTTCTGTAGATTACAGTCATGTGAAATCAACAGCTAAAATCCACCATTGAATAAATTATGTTCAGTTGCGCAATTAAAGATAAAATCCAGACTCTATTTGACTTTTAGATTGCACATTCTCTCAGTTTTTTGAGTAGAAATTGATTTTGGAAATTTCAGGAGAAGTCCGTTTTTTCCTGCTACTTCCCAGTGATGCCTTCACACAGCATTTTTTCACATGATCCATTTTGAAAGACCATGCGTAGACTGCAATTGTAATTCAACATAGCGAAGTCTATCACTTACGTGATTGGGATTCATCAGTAACTCTTGAGGGGCTAAGGAATTTTTTCATGGTAAATACACGATTCCACCAGTCAGTAAGTACTATGGGAAAAAATGGATGTGTCAGGAACTCTCGTTAGTAGTTTACCTGGCTTAGTTTTCTCTAACATTTAAGTTCTTCATTCCCTGTGGGGATATGGCTGCAGAGGCTTGAAAGTCTCTTCATTAGTCATGATGCCCTCAGTCATGAGGATTGAAGGAGGGAGTGTGGGAGGAGTTCTTAAAGTGCAACTTGAGAACCCAGAAACAAGGTATATTATTAGCCCTAATGGCAGTTGTTCCTTATAACTGTAAATCAAATGTTGTGAAGATTGGACTTTCCTGTACGCTGTGGCTGCTTCGTGTTGCTTTGTTGGTTCTTTTTCAATCTGTAAGAGCTACAGACTGAAAGATGCTGCTTTGAATCATTGAAATTTTTATGCAGCAACGGTGGTTTGTTCTTGCTTATTGTCTGCATAAGAAAATTATTAGTTATGGTAGGGCTGTGCAAAGAGAAAAAAGCTCTGATACAATGGAGTTGAATCTGGGCTCACTTACCTGTCGTGTGGGATTCAGAAGAAAAAGGAAATCAGTAGAGTTTTCAAGGGGTGCAGTTCTTATTTTTGTACAATTTCCAAATGCCTGGGTAAGATCTAGGCTTATCTAGTACACCATTCCAGTGAAACTTGCTTTCTTTTTTTATTTGTAGGTACCTTTTTCTCTTTGGTTATCAACACTTATTCTTATTGGAGACAAGTTGGCCCTTTTCAGTAAACTGGGCTTCCTGTTCTTTTTTTTTTCCCCACCCTCCTTTGGATTTTTCCTGTGTGGGTGACCAGGCACTGGAACAGGCTGCCCAAAGAGGGTGTGGGGTCTCCCTCACTGGAGATACTCAAAAGCCATCTGAACGCAATCCTGTGCCATGTGCTCTAGGGAAACCTGCTGGAGCAGGGAGGTTGGACTAGATGACCTTCAGTGGTCCCTCCCAACCTTTCACCCATTCCGTGATTCCGTGTGAATAAAAATTGTTGGCTACACCTGAAGTTCGCTGTAGATTTACATTTATATAAATGAGACCCATATATTAAAGGTTTGCATGCCAACTGCAGATCACGCTTGTAGCTACTTCTTAATATTCAGCTGGTGTATTCCAGCCATGTGTACAGCATGCTGAGTTCTCAGGAGTCTCCCTTCCTCATTTACTGATGCTTCTTACAAATTGGCGGGTCCGGAGCACTGATGAAAATTGGTGATTCAGGGCACAGTTTAGCGGGAAGGCAGCTGCAGCAGAGCATCCACTGCAGTGGTGGGTGCACAAGGGAAGCTAATTTGTTCTGACAGTTCAACACACAGAGATGTAAATGTTTCATATTTGGAAAGGCAAACAAGTACAGTTGCAGGTCATTTTCAGAACAAGTGTGTTGATTCTCAAAGCTATATTTTGTAAAGTGTCTTATATTGCAGCTGGATGCAAGATGGATTGGAAAGTAGGACGAAGAATTGTAAAAACTACAAGTCTGAAAGTGTTGTAGTGCTGTTCACTGGAATAATGCTGTCACCTCCCAGCTAAAGTAAATCCCAATATCTAATGTTATTTTTTGCTCATTGTGCTGCAGACGCTCCTTGAGTCTATGGTGGATGCAGCAGAAAACCTTTGCCCAAATGTAATGAAGAAGGCTCGCATCCGTGAAGACCTCATTGAGGCCAGCACTGAGAAGATTTCCATCCCACGCACTTTTGTGAAAAATGTCCTCTTGGAGCAATCTGGAATTGATATTCTCAATAAAATTAGGTACTTTAGGAGACTAATCTAACAAAATTGGAATTTGGGTTTTGGGTTGCGTGTATGTGTGTTTGTGTAGTAGAAGAATTTTGGAATGTTTTTGTGACTCACAAGAAACTATATTATGGCATTCAAAGAGCAGGAAATTGTCCTACAGGTCTGGGGAGCTTAGTTCAGGTGATTCATGTATTTGGAATCTCTAGGAATGTTAATTTAGATCATAAATGCATATGCTCTCTTATTTAGTGAAAGATTTGGTTTATGGTACCCAAATAACATTTTCATGACTGATGCTTTTTAAAAAAAACCTTTATGTTCTCACATAACAGTGAATTAATGTAATAGAAGGAAATTGCACTATTTGCTTTCACTGGTAGCAGTGCTTTGTCTGTTGTTACATTTTGTCTTGTCCTATAGCTGTAGCAATCACTTTAAAACTTTGTGTGGGAGTTGTGCACAGCAGACAGACGTACTTGAGAAATGGAAACTTGGATATTCAAACTACAAACCTGGAGCAGAAACCATTACCCTAAATAACTCTTAGTTTGTCCTTTAAAAAAAAAGAGGCTTTTACCTGACCTTTTACTGTTTTTTTTTTCATATCGAACGTATACCAGAGAATATATTTACACAGTATAATGGGGTTGACCTGTACTCAAACCTTCTCAGTTCCCTTCTGCCTGATGCTTGAAAAGCATGACATTTTGCATTGTGTTGCTAATCTTTGAAGAAGAAAACAGTAAGACTTTGGAAGCAGTTCTGCAGAGTGCAGCAAAATAGGCAGGAAAAGGTGTTAAAGACTTTAGCTATGCCTTCAGAGTGTTTAAAATGGTTCAGGGAGTAAGTTTTCTTCACTTCAGTCCTATCAAATAAATCTTGGCCCCAAGACAGCAATATTGCCTCTTATACTTGTAGAATCTGGAACTGTCAGTGGGATGAGGGTGCCACATTGTGACCCTTCCTGCCTTATATTATTTGAAATTAATGTCGGTAGCTGAGGGAGATTCCTTCACTCTCATTCCCTTCCCACTGTGGCTTGGCCACCATTCTACCTCCCTACGAATTGCATTGCCTTTCCAAGGAGTTCCTTACCTTTTTCTCCAGGCTCTCTGCAGCAGTAATGCTAGCCCCACACAGAAATAGCTTTGTTAATCCAGTGCAGCTCAGTCCACACATAAAAACCATAAACCAAAATCGTGTCACTTGCTGGCATGTGTCAGTTGAAAGAGTTGGCCTTGAAAGCATTGAGGCAGCAGAGGTGGAGCTTTGGGCTGCAGCCCAGACAATCGTGCCTGTTAGCTCCAAATCAGCTGCCCTCCACAGCCAGAGCATTTGGTGCTGTCACCAAAGATGGGACCCCAAGGGAGCAATTCAAGGTACACATTCCCTTGAGACGGAGTTACCAGGGGAATCTAAGCTCAGTGTGCAGGTGTGGTGGTGTTCCACATATGTCTCTGCAGTGGAAATGGCTGATATGAAGTTCTTGAGACAGAAAGTGGTTACCTAGAGCAAAAGAGGAAGCAAAGTTGTGATGGCATAGACTGGAGAAGCAGCACTGTACACTTGTCCTTACCGGCAGACCCACACAAAAAGGGATTGATGAAACTAATGGATTGTAGTTGTTCAGTGGAGTAGTGTTAAATAGGCAGCACTGTGCTAATCCCATTCGTCTGAGATTCGTTGTGTGTCTGACTTCAGTGATGGAGTGTTCCTCTCTGAGTGTCACTTCTTATTTTTATTCAGGTCTCTTACCCAGATGTTTTCATTTCATCTCATGGAAAACTGTTAGAAGCAGGTTAAATATGGTACAGAGGCTCCTGTGTTTATTGTGTGATTCATGAGGTTATTTCTGAAACCTGCAGTCATGTATCCTGACACCCTCTAATGTTTTACTTCAAATGAAATGGCAGCACTGTGGATAATCGTCACACTGTTGAATGTGTAATAAAGACGAAAATCTCCTGCGTGAATTAAGAAGTTGTCTCATTTTTAATCCTCACACAGTGAAGTAAAGCTGACAGTGGCTTCTTTCCTGTCTGACCGAGTGGTAGATGAAATCCTGGATGCACTTTCCCATTGCCATCACAAACTGGTGAGTTTTCTCCTGGTTGATATCTAATATGCCAGATCTCAACAATGCCATTTATATTCATAACTTGTTCAGTTTCTCCTTTGACAGCTCTGTTTTGAAATTGGTCTTATTTTCGTTGACATCCTGACATCTTTTGAAATGATTTTGGGGCTCTTGCCTCTTTGCTGTAAGAAAGATGCACCCTTGGAAGAGACTGTGATAACACACATATTTGTCCTATTATCTTTTAAGCTGTTGTCAGATCTAGAACTAAAAATGCCATTAGGATGCAGCATTGAGTCATAGTTAAGAACAGTGCCAGTATTTATCAAGGTGAGAGTATAAGGCTTGGTTGCTCATGAAATGAGAGGTAAGATTTCATTCTGTAGAATTCCGTAGGCACTGCTGAGACCTTGTTTCCTCAATGAGTATGTTTTGAGGTTACCTCAGAAGTGTAGGTATCAAGTTTGAAGAGAAAGGAGTCGGAATGTAGGAAAGGAAGCACTGTTACTTTAAGGTCCTGAGCTGTTGAGAGGCACAGGTATTTATTATAGAGGTACTTGCCTCATCAAGAGTAGAAGAAATAAACTGTTTATCCACAGAAAAACTTTTTTGGTTCTAATGCAACAGGGCTTTGTAAGGACAATCTACTCTTTTTTTAAAGAATTTAGTGGGTGGTTGTTGTGATTAAAGTTGCTCTTCATTTCTAATTGAAATTTCTCTGGCTTCAGCTTGCAGTCATGATTTTTTTCAGATGCTTTTCTCCCCAAGATAAGGGAACCATATATATTTCTCTTTATTTCCTCTCTTTGAAGGTCCTCATACACGTAAAACAAATCACTCTTTCTATCCCCCCCTTCCCCTTTTTTTTAATAGAAGACTGAGTTATTTGAGCATGCATCTTTGTAATACAGAGCAGCACTGTATAAAGGTACAACCTGTGGTGTCTGGAGCTCTGCAGCAGCAACAGCCTGCGGTGGGAGAGACCACATGAATGAGCTCCAGTTTGTCCTGGAGGAGGCTCAGCTGGAATGAGCAGTGACTGGGCTGTTTCTGTCCAGTGGTATTGCACAACCTGGGCATACCCTGATTCCTGCACAGTATGTCATTTTCTCCAGCCTTTGAGTCACTTCACTGAAAATCCTCTGCAGTTTTTCCAGCGGTTTAAGAAGTCACTTTTAAAATTATGGTTTCCAGAACTGGACAGACTATTTGTGTTTTAACCAGCACTGTACACAGGAGTGAATTTTTTTTTCTTCTGATATTCCTTATTCCTTGTATTTACATAGCCAAGAATATAAGAATTCCTTTTGTCAGAGTTGCAGTGGTAGCTCATTTTTAGGATGGGCTTTGCTAGACCTCTGTCCCACTATAGGCTTCTGGACACTTGTTGCTTTTCAGGATTGTGTAATTGAATAATTGCCAGTGCTCTTGGTTTCTAAGGAATGACTGTACATTTTGTTTTGGGCTGATATGCTTTGTGATCCATTCTGGCCTACATTACTAATATGTGCCTTTCACCATTTAACTCTGCCATGTTTCTGTTAGCTGCAGGCTCTTTCAGATAGTACAGCACTGATGGAAACCTGGAGTACTGATCTCAAAAACGCTGCTAGAGGAACTCCTGTCTAATTTGACACTGTTAATCTTCAGCTGACAGCTGCAATCTGAGAGCTGGCAGCTAGTCCTTAGTACAGCAAAGATTAAATGCACTGATACAGTTCTCAGCCAGCTCCTTAAGTTGGAGTGTCATGTTCTACTAATTCAACCACCCACAAATGTCTGTGTTTGTTGCATTGGCATAGTAGTGTTTGAGGCAACTTTGAAAAATAAACCTTGTTTGACAGGACCTCAGTTTGCCTAATGTGATGATGATTAGCATTAATTGTTACTGCAGCTATTTTAGTGTGCTTGAAGATAAATCCATAGCAGCTCTCCAGCTGCTTTTCCTAAGAAGACAGCAGACTAAATGAGCTATAATTGACTCAGGTCAATTTTACCTTTTTTGATGGTTAGCAAAACTGCAATCCACTGGTTGTTCTGGGTTGTGCTGATGTTAAGTAGTGGACTACAGCTCTCCCTAGCTGCCTCTTTGAAGACTTCTGTGACTAACTGGTTTGGGACAGCTGATCTTCAAATATTTGCTTTTAGCGGATGTTTATTTAATATCCTCTTCAGTTATCAAAAGAACTAGAAAATATTTCATCATTTTCATGACATCATAAGCCCACTCCATTCCAAATACAATCCAGGGTGGTTTATATAATGTTCTCTGTGGTCCTAGAAACAGTTTTTGCTGTGCAGATCTGAAAATAGACTTTAACAACAAATAACTGTTGTTACAGCTTTTCCCTATCTATTTCTTCAGTGAAACAGAGCTGAGGTATTTAAAACTGTGTTGTTTTTGTGAATAGGAGACTATAACATTTTTGCTATTGAATAATAATGAAAATTATATTGGCTGATATTGTACATGTCTTTGTGTTTGTTAATTTAAAAAAAAAAAGGTTCAAGAAAAAACCTCCCTTCCACACTTTTATTTTCTTTACAAAACAAACCCAGTGTGAAGACTGACCAACACAACTGAGCTTTCCTTTTGTACTTGGTCTTCCAGGACCTCTGATCACTGAAATTCTGTAAACTTTCTGGTTGGGTTCTTTTTGTCTTTTTAAAGTTTGACTGGTGTGTTGGTGTCTTCATCTTTCTCTCCAGGCTGACCATTTGACCAGACGTGGCAAACCACTTCCCCAGCAAGAATCACTGGAGATTGAGTTAGCTGAAGAAAAACCCACTAAACGCTCTATGATCACAGTTGAGGAGCTGACAGAGATAGAACGTTTGGAGGATCTGGACACTTGTATGGTAAGACACATTCCACAGCCCATGTGGTTGAGTACACAGGTAACTGGAGGAAAGGTGCTTTTCAGAATATCATTTAGCAAATTCATGGTATCAGGAAACTGAAGTTAGGAATTAGCTTCTAGAAGAAGTAAATGTTAGCTTGGAAGATTTTGTCTGAATTGTACCTTGGTGTTCAGCAGAGGAAAAGCTTTTCCCTTTTCTTCACTTTCCTCCTACTTGTTCAAGGGCCTTTCCCTTGCATACACTGCAGCAATCAAGCTAGCACAGTAAACACCTCTTCCACTGGGCACAGTTTCACAGAGGTTCAGTTGAGGAACCATGCTTTCCTTTGACAACATGCTGCTTTCTGTCGTTGTCTTCCTTCTACTTGACATGGATTCCTTTCACCTGTGACAAAAAATATTTCTGACTGGAAGTTATGTTGTTGACCATGATCAGAAGTTGTTTTATGTGTGACTTCATTATAAAGATGGCTCTGTGCCATATCCTCATCCTAACAAGATGTGAACCCACATGATTGCAAATAAATGGGTTGCTAACTGTTCTCAATCTCAACTTCCCCTCCACCCAGCTCAGTCTGTTGGGGAACTTCAGGAAGTGCTTCTCCACTACAAATTAGTCAGTCTAATAGGTGGTCACTCCTGCAAGGGGTGAGCTTTCTCCTCTACCCTCCTACCTGATTCCTTGGCCATGTGCTTTCACCAGAAGCTAAAACAGCAGAAAAACGGATTGCAACTTTTTGTAGAAAGTGTGTTGATTCAGCTCCCTGAGTAAATGTACTGCAGAGTCAGACAGCACAGGACAAGGAGCAGCAGGGCTGCTCCTTTCTGCAGCAAATATCTGTTGGTCTCATTTATCTATAAAACAAAAGCACACCTTTGTGGAAATATCAGCTTAAACTAGGTTCTCTATCCCTTCCAAATCTCCTGTTTCACTGAGAGTTGATTTGATGCAGTATTTGTCTGAGCATCACAAATCCCTGTGAGGCTTGTGGTGTTGATTACATCATCTAGTTCATCACCGATACTGTCACGTTCCAAAAGCTTTCTGTGGCCAACATCCAGTAATCATTTTGAGCCCTGGCTCCTATGGGAGAGACATCCCAGTAAAATATGTGGCATCTGAACATTGTACCTGTAAGTTAGTTTTTGCATGCTGGCTTCATATATAGAAAACTAAGATAAGGGCTCATTTTGACACCCCACTCTCTGCCTTTAAATTTGTTCTTGCAGCCTGTTAAGGATAGTAATACTGGAAATGTAAAAAATAGCTCCTGTCTTTATCTCATATCACCATGGTTGTATGAAAGCATCATATCACTCTGCTGTTATCTTTCACTTTGGCCATATTAAAATAATGGAAATGTGATTATGCTTACAGTCTGTAAAAATGCATTAGATGCTAACTGTACTTATCTTCAGAAGTGTTTATATCTGTCTTCATTCTCTTCACCCTCATCTTGCACAGAGATTCAAATACCTTTGTGACCCAGATTCTCATCAATATCTAATTTCTGAAGAGAATGAAGCATCAAATAAACATGAGACAGTAATCTTAGTCAGTGCTAAAGAATCCATTTATTAAAAACTGTAATCCATATTTGGGAGCTGTTTTTTGCATCCTGACTGCAAGTGATGTTGGTTGCTGCTGTAAAAATATGGAGATAAATAGATGAATTCATAGAATAGTGTAGGTTGGAAGGGACATTAAAGATCATGTTGTTTCTATGGACAGGGGCATCTTCCATTAGACCAGGTTGCTTAGAGCACAATCCAGTCAGGCCTTGGACACTTCCAGGGATGGGGCATCCACAACTTCTCTGGGCAGCCTGTTCCAGTGCCTCATCACACTCACAGTAAAGAATTTCTTCCTAATATTCTTATCAAAATCCACCATCTTTCAGTTGAAGCCATTTCTCCTTTTTGCTATCACTACATGCCCTTGTAAAAAGTCCCACCTTTTTGTAGGCCCCCTTTAGGTACTGTTGTAAGGTCTCCCTGGAGCCTTCTCTTCTCCAGGCTGAACAACCCCAACTCTCTCAGCCTGTCTTCATAGGAGAGGTGCTCCAGCCTCTGGTCATCTTCATGGCCTCCTCTGGACTCATTCCAGCAGGTCCATGTCCTTACACTGGGGGCCCCAGAGCTGGACACAGCACTCCAGGTGGGTTCTCACGAGATAGGAGCATAGGGGCAGAATCCCCATCCCCACCCTGCTGGCCACGCTGCTTTTGATACAGCCCAGGATACCACTGGCTTTCTGGGCTGTGAGTGCACTTTGTCAGGTCTTGTTGATGATCTCATCCACAAACACCTTCAAGTCCTCCCCAGGGCTGCGCTCAATCCAGTCTCTGCCCAGTCTGTGTTTGTGCTTAGGATTGCCCCAACCCATATGCAGGACTTAGCAGTCAGCCTTGTTGAACTTTAGCATGGACACAATGACATAGCCCCAAAAGGCTGAGCAATTAAGGGATTATTACTGAGCTAGTGTTCTCACTGAGCTTTGTGCAACTAAAAGCCCCTTAAGAATGTGGGGAGTTAGTAACTTCAAAGACAGCACTTTCCAAATGATTTATTATAGCTATGGGAAAATCCTACAAATTTCAGATATTCTCTTGATAAACATAACCTGATTTGTGGCAGCCTTTAAGTGTCACACAGGTATTTGTGTGGAAATGAGGAACCTTCTGAAAGGGGCATCAGTGAATGCTTTGTGAGCTGGTCAATGCAGGACACAGATATGTTGCTGAGAGATTGAACTAGAAAGAGAAGCATATGGTTTTATGAACTGTAATTAGGAACCTAATTTCTTCTGATTATTTTTAGTCTTAAATGAGAAATAGCTATTTAGATATTACTTCCAAAGTGGCATTAGTCCAGGACACTGCCTTATTTGGTCATTGGAAATCCCTAAGTATTATGAAGTGTGATGATGAAGCAGCTCTTAGCCTTTTGATTAGATGATGCACCTGGCTGTGTGTTCTGCAAACCTCAATCCTGAAACCTTGAATTGCAGCTTGGTGTTATGCTTGTTTGGGAGCCTAGTCTATAGCCAAAAGAATTTGGAATGTAGGATGAGGCTGATTGTGTTGCCGGGATGCCAGAGAAAACTCACCTAATCTAAGCCCAGCCTTGCTCCAGCTGGCTGTCAAGATGTTTTGGGAGGAAAAGATTTTGCTCATGAAGGAGAGGCACTGAGCTTGGACCACCATTTGGGGGAAGCTGTTTCCCATTTGCAAAACAGGATTTGTTTTGCAAACCCCCATTATCTTCAACAATTTTTTGTTCTTGTTTTCTTCAGCAAGCCTATTTATGATCAGTATTCTGGCTGGGGTAAACAATACAGCAGCATGTTGTTATTTACCAGCTTCCCTTGAAGCTGTATTTGAACAATGTGGGGGAAAACTGGATTTGGATTTGACTGTGATTGCAGGTAGACTGTGTATTGCTGAAGCTATATGAATCACTGTGAGTGAGGTGGGTGTGTTGGTAATAAAATGTTTCTGAGCTATTTGTTTTTATACGTGGATTGAAAGCCAAATACAGAAAAGTTTGGAACACTTGGACTGGCAGCATAGGGATCTGAAACCTCCATTGCTGGTGACAGAGTGAACAAACAGGCACTGTTTCAGAGCCTGCCCACCTATTCTCAAGCAGGGTGCAGAGTGGCTGTGGCTGGGAGGATTTCCCTGACAGAGTAGAAATTTAGATATGTGTAAACAACACAGACAAGGCAGAATGAAGTATCACAAATGGGGTCACAAAATGCATCACTGAAAAATAGACTCTTAAATGTTATATCTAGTATTTTCTGTTGCATTAATTAGGATTTCCTAAATACCAAACTGTGCAGTTTACACTGACTAGCTTCAGATTAGGGAAGGTTTCTCACCCAGGCTTTAACAGTGGCCTGAGAGCCCGTAGTATGAACGATTTGTCATACCAGAGTTTGCCAGTCTGTTAAATGAGTTGTGAAGAACATTGGGAGCAATTGAGTGGTCCAGCATAGGATGTGATTGCTGGAACATTACGCATCCGAGAGTTTCTGATCTCCCTGAGCTGCACTACAGTAAATTGATGCTTCCCTAATCTACAGCTGTCTTAGTTGCCTACATTTAATTAGAGCTGCATTGATGGTAATAAGTCATTAGATATAAGTTGCGTGCAAGCAAGATGGAAAGAAGACTCTCTGTGCAGAAAATGACTTGCTCTTCTCAGATGAAAGGAAAAACCATGGTCTGCTTTTCAGAGCTTAGACTCAGTCATGAATTAACTTCATAAAATAGTATGGTTTGTCTAAATTTTTCTGTGCGTATATGATGAGTGTGACACATATTCAACTCAAGCATGCATTTTAAAACTAACTTTAAATAATGCACCCTTTTTTACTGAGTCTGAATATCATGTGTCTTGGTATGTGTAATCATGTAGGTAGATACTAACTGATTTTAATTTGCATAATGCTTCTAGTTGTACTTTATTCTTTCATGTGCATTAATACTTTGCAGAAGTAAGAGATACGAAATAATGCTCAATTCCCCACCAAAAGATAGTGGAGCGTCTTTGTTGGATTGTGTTTAACAGTTATTTTCTAAAGTTTTTGGAGATTTTTTTAGCTATTTGAATGTTATTTTGGCTTCTAGAATACTAAATAGATCTCAATAGAGTTGAGCCACTATTTAAAGATGTTTTGAGAGAAATAGCTTTTTTTTTACTAAAAATCCATGTACCCATCATTTTTAAAATACCTGTTTTAGCAATATAACTTTATTACTATAGGTAGTAACAAGCATCCAGCCAGGATAAGTATTGTTTTTAGAGCAAAGCAGAGGTTTTTTGTGTTATGAAGAGGTATGGCAGGAGGTTTGAAACATGTAAAGGAATTGTAGGATGTAATACAGAAGTTTGCCTATAACTCTTCTTTAAAGCATTTCAGTGTAAGATTGAAACACTTGGATGGTAAATTGTGTTTGAAAAAATGCTAGTGGCTAACAGGAGAGGACTGCCTGTGATGAATATTGTCTTAGTCATTTCTCATCTATTTCTAATTTTAATCACAGAAATTTTTCTGTGACTTTAATGGAGGAAGGTTTAAAAAAAACCAAACCTCATGAGCAATATATTAAAGTTCTTTATTGAACAATAAATTTCACCTGTAGAGTAGAGAACATTTGCAGAAATAGCAGAACACTTGTAGATTGGTGTTTTTCCTGGCTAGCCATTGCCAAAGATTTAGCAGATGAACCCTGTATTCAGGTGAAGACTTATAACCTTGTGTGTTCTGAAGGACAAGGAGCCTATGGACCTCAGTGTTTTCAGGGAAAAGGAAGAAATGGCACCCACCAAAAATAAAATTATTTTAAAAAACAAACTAACTAAAAAACCACCCCAAACTCATAAAGCACCACCTGAATGCTTTTCTCCCCTGACCCACCCCCAACCCCTGCCCTCCCTCCCATCAACAGCAAGCTTGAATTAAAACAACAGAAACCTCTTCAGTTGCTTTTACTGGCAGAAGGAGGAGATCATGGTACAGACTCAGGAACATGTGCACTAATGCTGTAGGAAGAAAAACCAAAACAGAGATTCTCTGGTATGCCTTGACTTACTACCACATGTGATTCTTGCTGCTCTCTATTTACCTGCAACAGAATTGTCTCAGGCACAGAGAGTCAGCTTTTTGGATGAAAGACTGAACACCTACTGCAATAAAACCCCACTTCCTGTTGGACTCCATATGTTCTCCTGCACTATAAATAAAGCTCCAGCTCTCTGACTGACTTAATCCAGCAAAAATCTTTTTTTTGCTGAAATTAGCATTTCCACTTTCCCCCGTACACAGTTCGCACTTTCCTGCCCACACCCTCACGCTTGTGCTGGTGTTCACAGAGCCTCACAACAAACTGGGTGTGGGAATTGATTCGACTGACAATTAAGCTTTTAACAGAGGATTTCATTCCCAGGTTAGTTTACAGACCAACTAGTCCCCTGGTTGAGTCCACAAAACAAATCCTGAGTGGCAGAAACAAGGAGACAGGGATGAGGGCAAAGGCAGCAGCCTGGATGAATGCTGGATTAAATTGATTGTGACACTTGAGTTTCTCTCTTGTATGCATTAGCAGAAATGGGCCTTTGATGTGCAGTAAATACAACACTCTGTGGGAAGCTAGAAACTGGCATTATGGTATGTGAGAGTATTCTTGGCTTCTGAAAAGGCTCACAGGCATGCGAGCAAATCTGCTTCAGTGGGAGTCCAGTCATATTTCTGACTCATCCCAAACTAGGACAGTTTATGGAAATATCGCCAGGAGGAGCAAAGCACAGTGCCAGGGTCCTCCTTAAGCCTTTTCCTACACATGCAGTGCTGTGGCTGAGAAAGTGCCATACAAAGGGAGCCAGTGTGATCATTTTGCAGAATATCTTGTTTATCTGCAATTTATGTGTTATCCTCATTAGCAGTATGACTACATTAATTTTAATAGTGAATATTTATTACCTATCTTTTCCTGGGTTCCTCTATATATAGTTTTGCAGCATCCTCACTGCCCTTATCCATGTTTATTCAATTATTATTGTTACATGTGTAGACTGCAAAGTACAGGCTTATGAGGGGTTACATGTTCCCAGCTAAAGCACTCTAAAAGAAACCTGGCTTTCAATGTCTTTTCTTGGTCTCTAAATGGAAGGAGGTGATGGATAATTTATATACATAGTTTGTTTTTCTTAAACCAGCTGAGATTTCTTTCTTCAAAGCTGTTTCTCATAATCTAGGGTACATTATTGGCACAATATGAAGTAAATGAAGAATGTGGTAACTGCATAACAGCACTTCATGCTTGTTAAGGAAAAAAAAAAAGTAGTATAAAATTGCGGATTGCTTTCTGCTTAGGTTATAGGAAGAATTGTGGAATGCAGCTGCTGGGTATTGTGTTTGGGTGGTGACACCTGTGCCAGGCACTTGTCTTCCCATAATACTGGTGCCTTAGCAGACCCAGATTTGTGTTGGGGGTGGAGAGGAGGGTGTGTAGTTGTTGTGATTTAATCTGGCAGGCAGCTGAACACCCCTCTCATTCCCCCGCAGTGGGATGCATGACAGAATGAGAAAAAAAGTAAAACTCATGGTTTGAGAAAAAAAAACATTTAATAGAGCAGAAAAGGAAGGGAATATAGTAATAATGATGAAAGAATATACAAAACAAGTGATGATGATGCAGTTGTTCAGCACCTGCTGACCGATGCCCAGCCAGTCCCCAAGGGGCAGCCACCACCCCCTGGCCAAATACTCCCGGCTTTATAAGGCTGAACGTGGTGCCATATGGTATCAATGTCCCTTTGGTCACTCGGGGTCAGTTCTCCTGGCTGTGCCCCCTCATAACTTCTTGTGCACCCCCAGTCTCCTTGCTGGCAGGGCTGTGTGAGAAGCTGAAAAGTCCTTGATTTAGTGTAAGCACTGCTCAGCAACATTTAAAAACACCAGCATGTTATCTATCAACACTGTTCTCATGCTAAATCCAAAACACAGCACTGGACCAGATACTAGGAAGAAAATTAACTTGTTCCCAGCAGAAACCAAGAAGGCGGTTACATCCTTTGTGGCAGTAATTGTCTTATTGAGTTTCCATCGATTCATTTCGTCTGTCATGAAAAGACCGCACTGAAAGGAGAGTTCAGTAACAAGCCACTCACTGAAACACTGGCCTTGAGAGCTGAACTTCCCTGCCGGCATTTTAAGAGGGAGTTATTACTAAGAAGTTCGTCTGTGGCAGACAGAAAGGTCTTGAACATGCAGCTGTGCAGCCTGTGGGTAGTGCCAGCCCTGGCTGCTCAATCCAACCATTTTCCACTCTGCTAGCAAGAATTTGAATGCCCAGGCTGCCATCACAGGCATCTCAGCAGGCACCAGCTGGCTGTCACAGCCTGCTGATGGACACCCATCCACCACTTGGTGGAGAGGTGACTGTCCCTGCCTGCATTTGCTTGCCCATTCAGCCAGCAGCTGAATCACCCAAGGGATCGCCCAAGAGCTCATTTACCTGCTTCAGGTTAACAGGTTGTGAGGGCAAAGCCCTTTTGCACAGGTTGGGTCAGGGGGCACTCACGTGATCCCTTTTGCCAGCAGAGCCAGGCAGTCAGTTGATGTTCAACACAAACAGATAGAGGATCATCTTCCCACAGCCTCTGCTTATAAGAACCTTCTTGTTATTTCCCATGGTAGATCAGCAGGAGCTCCTTTGGAGTAGTTCTTGCCAAAATCTCTGCTCTGGAGCCTTTGGCAGAGGCAAAACAGGAAGCAGCATGAGAATAACCTCTGATAATGCTATTTCTGTAACACACATCTCTCTGCAGCCATGATGTGTCACAATTCAATTAGTATCTGGCAATTGACCTACTCAAATAGTTGAGGAGTTTTCTGGATAGGTTGTATGGTCCTTTCTGCTGCTTTTTGATTCTTCCAGCATCTCAGATGAACAACTTGGCATGAGGTACTTAATCTATGTTGTCTGGGGAAATCTTGTTTACTCTGAAATCTGGAGAGCCTGCTGAAAATAGCACATGCATAAGTCTGTCTCACTAAGCGTGCTTCATGGTTCTCACTTTACCCAGAAGAGCATGAGGCTTGCCATTTTTTGCTCTGCAAAACTGATACTTCATATTGCAGGGATAAAGAACAGCTCCTCACAGGAAGAGGAGAGAGAAGGTCTGTGTTAGGGCAGGCAGTTACACAGTACCATTAGACTTTGCTATATTTTGTCAAGGAAAAGTAGGTTAGGATGAGCTGGGTTGCCAGAATAGGAACTTCAAAATAAATAAATAAATAAAATTAAGCATACATGCTGCCAAAAGGCTAGAAGACAGCTTCCAAGTCATCAAGTCTCATCACTGCTGTCATTGACAACTGTATCACACAGCCTTATTCATAAATCTATCTCAAAACATCTTTCTGTTAGACTAGAGGAGAACGTAGAGGTAAACATACTTTCTTTGGATGTTTAGGTCAGCTAAAGCCTCATTACAAAATGGTGGATGTATCTCTGCAGTGAGCTCGTATCTCATGTTAATCAAGTTACTGTGAATTTTTGAGGTCAGTAGTGGCAGGATTGGAATGCTAATCCGAAACCAAAAGCACTTAAACAGGTGAAAGAATCTTCAAGTATGCTGGTATTAAAGAAAACTAAAAGAAAAGAACAAGAGAGAAAAACAAAGCGATAGAAAAGTCAGGCTAGTTTCACTCAAAGCTGATCAGAACCTCATTTTGTCTTGTACAGTTTAGCTATGAGTCATTTCCATTGCCATGGTATTTAGATACTCCTGGGAAGTTTGTGTACATACAATCAGCACTCAATTCCATGTTTGTCCTGCTTTGAAGGGTAGGCATCTTCCAATCCTTTCAAGGTGCTTCTGTCCCTCCTAGGCTCATGGGCTGCCCCATGACTGTCTGACCAAGCAGCATTATTTAAATCATGTGTCACACTTTAGTTTCATCACTGCATAGATCAGCTTTTGATTTTTGCCATCCTCTCTTGGGTAAATAATGATTGACATTTTCTATCAGTTTGTTTTAGAGAAGAAACTCAAATACTCTACCCAAGTATTTCTGTTTCTCATACTTTTTGAGCAATATTTGCTCATTGCCTGTCACGGTATTTCCTGTTTTCAATAGGAAGATACCTTGATATAGTATAGACAGGACTTAAAATTCAGACATTTTAGAGGGTTTTTTTGATGTTTTAGTTCATAAAGTATATTTTGAAGTGTCTGAGGGGTGTAAAGATTTATTGTGCATGCTGGAGAGATGTCTGAAGCAGTATTTTCTATAAGAAAATAACAACAGCTCAAGTGTGCCTAGGTTTTCAAGAGTAAAACTTCCCATCATAATTCTGAGCATAGAGTCCACTTGCTCTTCCAGGTTAAGCTGTATCTGACTCACTGTGACAAGTCTCCCTGTAGCATTTCCCCTATCAAATGTGACCACAAGCAATGCATCATCTGCCCACAAAGGGTCTGACGTCGGTGGCAAGATGACTGGTTGTTTTTGTCTGGATGACTGCTTATCCTTTTGGTGGCTGTTCACTTCAGGTTGTTGGAAGGAAGGAGAGATGCAGAAGCTGTGTTGGTTCTCAGTCCTGGGAGGCTCTAGGGCAGGCAGGTACAACAATTCTTATTCATAAAATCATCAAATGGTTTGGGTTGGAAGAGACCTTTAAAGATCATCTCGTTCCATGTTCCTACCATGGGCAGGGGCACCCTTTGCTAGATCAAGTTGCCCTAAGCCCCATTTGTCCTGGCTTGACCACCCATTCGGGAGTACATTGCCTCTGAGTTGCTTTAGTGATGTTCTTGCCCAGGGCACCCGATCTGTATGACAGTTGCTAAAGAATTGCCTAAGGACATCTTGAACAGCTGTCCACCCCTCCATGTTTGCTGAGTTTAAAGGCTTTTTATTCTTGCTGTATGGAAGATTAGGTCATGAACAAAGTAATTTTTGGGTCAGCATTTGCCAGCCGAAGATAATAAACGGCGACAAGCAAGCAGGTTGTGGTGACTTAAAGATACAGTTTGTGCTAGCTGAGCTGCAGCAGCTCTCTATTCTGCACTTAGTTTTTAACTAAAATAACTGTAAAAGCAAAAGTAATGTAGTTGGAACCATCCTCTTGGATCATCTTGAAGCCCAGGTGCTGTAGAAAATGTTAACCTCTTTATGAGCAAATAAAACTGATGCTATGGAGAAGTGTTTTTTCTTTTGCAGGTGGTAGTTGCAGGCATGAATTCCTTGCAGTATACTAATTCAGAACATGGAATTCAACATTGGGTTTAATAGTTTTAGGAAGCCCTCAGTTTAATTCACGTGTCTGGTTTTTCACTCTTCATAATGAAAGCTTTTGACTGTTTATATGCAGGAATGTTTATTAGCAGGAATTTTACATGACTTGAAAGATGCAAGTGCAGAATTTTTAATTAAAAGAAAATATTGAAATGCTTGATGAAATATCACAGACTACATGAGCCACATCTCAGCAAGCAGAAAAGCAAAGGTTTCTTGGCTAGTAAAATATAACAAGCTCAAGGGCAAATCTACTGAGCTTACCTTACTGCAGTGCTACTCCTTTTCTTTCAGAGAATGTTTCTGTACGAAGTAATTCTAAAGGTCAGGGTGGTTTAGATGAGAATAATTGAATTAATTCTGAGCCACAGCTCCTTCTCTAGAAATTCAGCTCTTGAGGGAGGGAAGGAAATAAATAAACATACTCCTGAAACTCACATATGGATTATTTGTATGCCTTATTTATTTACACTATTTACTCTGTCTGTCTGTCTGTCTATCTATCATATTTCCATATAGAGTACAGAATTCTGAAATATAAAGGTAAGGACTAGATCTCTGCTGGTGTAAAAATGCATAGTCCCTACATTCAGGACTGTGAGGGGCTTTGCTCTCCTGTCTACTGGAAAATACTCTATTAGCTGTCATGGATTTTAGCGTTGCGTTCAACTTTCCAAGGACAATGCCACTCGAGGGGGAGATTCTAAGGACAGTGGCTCAGGTTACTGTCATTGCTAGTGGGAAGTGCATCACTGATTTTCTGAAGCCATGAGGAAGGTTTCACCCTGGAAATCACATCATAAAATCTTCTGGAGCTGAAGTAAGCAATACTAGCTTTCTAGTTTCTAAGGTTTTCTATACAGATGGTGAGGTATCTGCATGTCCAAAGATTTCCTGTGCAAAAACCAGAACTGATCAATGTGCTGCTCTGCTTTATAAAGTATACCTGAAGATTTATTTTTTTTTATGTGTGACACTCTGTCAGAGGTAGTGAGGAGACTAGAACAAGCGTGGGAAATGCTGATTGACTGAACTGGTGTCACGGCAGCTTTACAGGTCGGGATTCCTTACAGCAAAAAAAACCAGCAGGACTTGTGATAAAATGCCTTGTTTTCTTATGGCTCTTTCTTAAAAAGGCATATCCCACAAAATACATATAGCTGAAATGGTATAGCGCTGGAAAAATACATTCTGTAAAATTCCTTTGAAATACTTTTTCTGACATCTCAAACCTCACTGGCACATTGTTATAATTCCACGATGCAATTTCTGATTTTGTTTGGGTTTAATTTTCTTGGGATTTTTGGTTGTGGGTTGGTGTTTTGTCTTCAGCAATGGCCTGTGTACACTGGGAGGCAGACCACTTTATTTTGCAGTTGTGCTGAGAGCAAACAAAGGGAAGGGTTGAGAGGCCTCATGGTCTGTAGGCTTCAGGGGTCTGAACACTGGCATTAGGTTCCCTGCAGAGCAGCCAGATTCCTTGGTGGCTTCAGGCAAGTCCCTTGGCCTTTGCTTTGCTTAATGGTGCTTCCTTGTCTAACCTGTTGCCTGCTGTGCACCTCTTTCTCCCTCCTTACTCCCCACCCACAAGCTGTTTAGCACCTTTTAACTTTTAAGTGCCTCAGTAGTCAGGAGATCACTGAAGTGTGGAAGGTAGGAGTTTCCATAATCCCCTGTTGGATCAGGACCATAGACTGTAAACTCCCTCAAATCCTGTCACTGCTTCCATTTATGTGTGTTACTTTGCACTTTGGTCCTAATCACATTTTCAGCTGCATATATAATATAAATAACTTACCTGCCTATGCATTAAATACACAGAAGATGCTGGAGTACTGCCATGAATGCTGTCTGAAAGAGATTTTCAGTGTTGCAGATTTATTTTTTCAAGTGTGCAGGAGCACTCTTTTAGAGATTGTTTCAGTTTTTGAGATTTGTCAATGGATTCTGCAGTCTCTCCAGCAGTCTCAGAGCACCTGTAGTGAATGGCAGTGTAGAAGATGGGCAAGAGAAGAGAGAACATAGATTCTGACAGAGAAATTGATTAAGAGTGTATGTGTGCATGGATAGCATACAAAAATGAAAGTAATGAGGGGGTTTGCCTGAATTGCTGCTAGCTGAGAACTTTTGCATAAAGCCAAAGTTTCTGAAGGTAAAAGAAAATAAAAACAAAAAAACCCAAAACCTTGAGGCAAAACCCCAACAAACAAACAACTAACCATGAGGGCAGCAGGAAAACAAAAGAGAGGAGCTGTGTGCAAGAACATGCAGCACTTTCTTGACAAGATGCTTAATCCAGACCATGACTACTTCTGCCACACTCTGCTAACACCTGCAGTGTTGTTATAGCAGCAGTTCCCATTCAACGTGAAAACAAAACCACACTTCTAATGATTGTTTTTTCTAACCCTAAATTGCAGAGGAGCATGATTGGTCATGAGCCGTAGAAGAGATGGGATATGGCATTGCTTCATTTCCTATGACAGCTGTGCTGCTTCCTTTTTTTCTTATAATTTTTGAAGAGAAGAGAAAAGGTTGTGCTTTAGTCATGAAACAGAATCTTTTTCCTGTGCCAAAAGTGCTTGAAAGTCTGTGCCTCTAAACCTCTTTATGGAAAGGAGAAATACTGTTGCGTTAGTTTAGGTTTATTTAAACCTCAGGAGAACAGACTTGCATCCTTTTTCATTCCTTCAAGAGAAGCTTTGTTTTGTGTTCTTTGCTTGCTTGCACACCACAACAAACTGGCAATTTTTAATTCAGAATCTTCCTTCAGACTAGGAAATAATAGAATTACTTTTTTTTTCTCGCTACTGGTGCCAGCAAAATGGAAAAACACCGTACTTTGGGACAGCAGGTGGCAGGTTGGCACCATTGGCAAGTGCCGTATATTGGAAACCAATGTCAGGAAACCTTAATTTGTCCCAGTATAGATCAAACGAGAGATTGCATACTTCTCTGGTTATCCTCTGGAAATACAAAATGTATAGCACTTCCAAATGCAAGGGATTTTTACTTCATTCTTGCATGTCACCCTTCCTGCTAAGACTTCCAAGCGTTTTGGCTTTAGTTTTCTTTATTTTGGTGATTCCTGGTTTTGCCTTCTTTCCTGAGAACTGCTATCGCTTTGTCTTCCCCATTCATATTCTTTTTTCTTTCTTTTTTGCTGCATGGAGACTCTCTGCTGTACAAGTGTAAGTATTTTTTTAGCTCTGCTGTTTCTGGCCTACTTGTTTATGTTTTTGTGCTCCATTTGCTTCTGTACTGCCTTGAGAGTCTCCTGGGAGACTGTAGTGCCATCCATCTGCACCTGCAAATGAAATAGGCAGTGGTTCAGGAATGAGATTGGATTTACAAAAAGGTTCAGCTAATGTAGCACCTGATTTAAAGGATCCCTTGGTTTTAAGACCAAACCAAAGCAGAGTGCTGATGTTGGAGATACAAGCACAAATATTACTGCTCAGAAGGAAAATCTGTTGATTTGGTTTTATATTTAAGCATCATACAGCTTAATGAAAGAGTAGTCCTTAACGTGTTCTCAAAGCTGGAAACCCATATGTTGAAGGGAGACTGGCTGGGGAGATGAATTTCAAGAGGGAGCAGCAAGTTGTTCATTAGTTTGTTCGAAATCTTTTGAAAGGGAAGTAACAGGAGGGTCACAGAGCATCTCTGTGTCATGTATCTAATGGGATTGAATATAAATTACTTTGGAGTAGGAGGAGGAAAACATGGAAATAAGCATATCCCTCAGCACTGAGAGTAATTTCAATTATCTGAATAAACAAGGAGAGTATCTGGGATTGTGTTTCTGAAAGTACATTGTTTTCTAGCATTCAAAACAGAACGGTTTCAGTTGTTTTTAATTCCCAAGGTACTGTTCTTCCACAGCTGGTGATATCATTTCAGAAAACTCCAGAGAGCTCAGATAGTTTTGTGAGGAAGGCAGTCAGAAGGGAGGAATCTGTAAAAGTGATCATGGGAAGAGATCCTGGGAGCCCAAAGTTAGCAAGGACACGCCATGGTGTCTAAGTAAGCCCTTATTTGGAAGTGTGGTGGAGGTTTGCTGGCTCACATCTATTGCAGAAGGGGACACTCATGGAGCCATCTCCTGAGATCTCAGTGTCATAGGTGCATGCAGACTTCCAAGAGGTCCTCTCCAATTCCAGAGATGCAGTTTATTTCTGTCTATTCTGCCAAGCAGCCTACAATGTGCTCATGGAAAAGCAGGCAAAACAAGGAAGAATTCAGGAGGTGGTAAACTGGAATGGAAAGTCTGTGGAAGATGTGAATGAGGGGAGGTTGATATTAACAGCTATTCCTCTGTAAAGGCCACAAGGGAAGCATAAGGCTGGAGAGCCACGTTGTGCTTGTGGGGCCAGAGGTGGTGGGAAGGCAGAAGATGTGTTTCTGCCAAAGCTGAAGTGCTGCCGTGAAGTATAGGAAATGGGGCTCAGGCTGGGGAGTTCAGATATCTCCTCTAGCAATGACATGTGTGCTGCTGCTGTAGCAGACTGGTGGCTGAGATGTTAAGCAGAGATTAAGCCTAATATTTTGTAGAAGAGCACACTGGCCTATTTAAATTAATGCTCTGACCCATTTTGCTCTGCGTGTGATCTAGAAAGTTCACTTGGCAAGAAGCCTTTCATCTGTGCACTTCCTAAACAGGCTAGAAGACAGAAGGTTTTCAAATACAAGTGTTCGTGGAGCTGTTATTCATGCTGTTAAAGCAAATGGGAAGCATCTCTATCCCTCTGCCTTTATCCCCAGCAACCAAGCTGCTGATGGATCATGCCAAGCTGGCAGTAAGTTATAGAGACTGGCTTATGGTCGTCAGCACAAGCTCTGCAGGGTCATCTGGGGGCATTTTCTTGTCTGGGAAGGAAAATGAAATCATTCTGTTCCTGGCTGTTGGAGATGTATTTGGAGCATTCCAATCCTTGCACAGGAACCTCAGAACTTGCCCTGTGCTGTTTTGCATTGATGCCCTGGGCTGATGCAGCTCTCAGCTTGTCTGTGTTCATCCACTCTGAACACTGGCAATGGCTGTGCAGCTGCTGAGTGACCACAGGTCTCCCATCAGCCGTGTTTTCTGTCCTCCTCTCTGATCTTCTTTAGCACAAGTTGCTGTATATACTAGATGTAACTTCCAGTCACACCACCAAAAGAAATTGGGAAACAGACCAAAATGCATGTGAACATACCTTAACAAGAGAAATGGGCTATGTCTGGAAATAAAACCAGGACTACTGATAGTGACTTGTAATTGCTGTTCCCCAAATGCTGAGCTGCTTCAACTCTTTCTTACGTGAGGTTGTTTCAGGTTTGGGTGATGGATGGACAGCTGTTGAAGTGTGCAGTTCAGAGGCTGCCCAGCTGCTTACCTCTTGCACAGTCCGCTGCAGTTTTGGCTGAAAAAATTCAGCACCTCTCCAGCCACTCATCACCGAATCCATTGCATTTAGTTTGTTGGTAACTCTGAAAGTAGTGTCTGACCTTTTGATGCAGCCACACTTCGCTTGCTCATTAGTGTCAGAGTAAATCTGCTCAGGTGGCAAACTACTTTCCTGGCTGGTCTTGAAACTGTTGTGTCATTTACTGATGGCTGTCAAATGTGGGAGTGGAAACCTGCAACAGCTGAAGGTATCTTTTTTCCCCAACAATGTACATGGCAATAAAACCAGAGCTCTGTTGCCCAGGCAGTGCTATCACTGCCCACTCTGTAGTCTTCAAGTCCTTTTCTGGTCCTGAGAACATGGGTAATAGCTGTCCTGTCACAAAAATCTGTCGTAACCCTGAGCATGTGAGTAGTGGCAGAATGATCCTCATGACTACTTTGGGAATGTGAATTCAGTACATGCAAGTCTGTGCACTGAACTTTGCATACATAAAAGCTAGCAGATGTTTGCCTTAAACAGTTCATGATTTGTCTGAAATGTTAATGCCAACTGTGTCTTTTCTGGCTGATATAAAATTGATACTACTAAACTTGATTAACAATTCTGTTAATGAGTTGCAAGCCGTAACAGCTTCCTGACTGATGCTCCAGAAGTCACTAGATTTGCAGTCACTAGGCTTCAAGACTAGCAAGTTAATGGAAGTATATGGGTATCACTAAAGCCAGCATGTACAACTCTACCACAAAAGGAACCCATCTTTACAGAAGCTGAGTCATTTTAAATTAACTCTTGAGAAAACCTGCAGGTCAGCTTTTACACAAAAAGTCTGACAATGCTGAGCTATGTTAAGAGGTTTGGAATTGGTGATGCATCCATTTCCTGTAGCAAAACCGTCTTTCTCACCATGTGAACTTTCAGAAGGCTTCAGGCAAGAAAAGAAAGACAACTTTCTTCCAAAAAGAACAAATTTGAGTCTTTAAGTTTGGGTATTTGTGCTCTTAAGGCAACATACTCCTTTTTTTTTGCATTTTGAAGATAAGAAGGCTAGTAGTTCATAATTCAGTAGCTGTGTTGAATGTATGCTGAACTTTCCAGCTATTCTCAATGTGTCTAAAGTCCAGGGAAGTCATGTGTTTGCTATAGATGCTGCCAATACTGACATGGTGGTTTTGTTTTTTGAAGAAGGGCTATATTCTGCAAGGCTCATTTTCCTAGGGAAGTTCGGTGAGCTGTGTGGTGCTGTCCAGAAGCACAAATCCCCAGTAACATGCCACTAACAAATGAACTGAGGAAGTATATTTGGCATCAAAAATAAAAGCCAGAACAAGGGGTAGACTATTCCTAGTATTGTCATTAACTGTGCAATGTTGGACAAAGTAATTAAGTCTTAAATGAGTCCCTTGTGATCTCAAATGCAGAGGTGAGATTTTAATAGTTTCTTTGTTTTACAATTGGGGATCAAAGAGTTAACGTTTGGACAATTTCAATAATCATCCTGTGTACAGCCTGCAGTTTTAGTGGGAAAAATAAATTACCTCCCTGCTTCTGTTAAAAGTTAGTTGAACAAAACAGCCATTTAAAAAAAGTTCTGAATGTATGAGAGAGGGAGGAAAAAACCCATTCCTTTCTGGTGTTAAATCAAATCAGATCCTGAAATGGTTCATAGGCTAGAAAAACTGATTTGTAGTAATTTCTTTTGTCCCCTAAAGTAATTTTTGTTTTGTTTTGTGTTGATAGATGACTCCTAAATCAAAAAGGAAAAGCATCCACAGTAGAATGCTTCGGCCAGTGTCCAGAGCTTTTGGTAAGTGAGAATTTCTTAAAACCATTTTGTTTCTTTGCTTGCCTGAGGTGGTTCTAGGTGGTTCTTGATTGACAAGCACAGGTGTTCTCCCTCCCTCTGGACTGCATTTTTGGTCCACACTGGCTGCTTTGTTTGGGACTCTGCTAATGTGTTTGATAGTAAATAGTTGCTCACAGTGCTCTGTCTGCTCACAACTGATGTGGCTAAGTTCCCTGAATGTGCTTATAATTATTTACTACCAAAAAGAGGAATGGCATTGTCTTTTGTTTTAAATTTCATGTTAAATCTAATCAGAAAGTTTTGATTTCTCTTAGAAATGGAATTTGATCTAGATAAAGCACTGGAAGAAGTACCTATCCATATAGAAGACCCACCATTTCCTTCCAGCAGGCCAGACAAACGAACTTCTGGATTCATTTCAGAGCTGCCATCAGAAGAAGGGAGGAAACTGGAACACTTTACAAAATTAAGGCCCAAAAGGAATAAAAAGCAGCAGCCCAGCCAAGCAGCAGTGAGTCTACATTAAAATATTGCTGGCAATGTTGTGTGTTGATTGCTTTTTGCTGTGAGTCAGGTCTTGCAATGTAATGAGGGCAACGGTTGGAGGTGTAAAAGCCATAAGCAACTACTTAATTTGTCTCCTGGTATTCATGTCTTTCAATGTGCCATCCCTATTACAAGCTTTTTGTCTTGTTTGACATAGCCTAAATCCAGGATGTGTTTTATCCTTTTTATTTTGTGCTTTTTTTTTTAATGGAAGCAGTTTCTGGAGATACTTTGAGCTTTCACAGGAAATGCACAAAATATCATGAGACTTTTCAAGTATGTTGTGAGGGTTTGTTAAGTCTTAATCCTTTTTTCTGCCTGCATTAAGATGTGGTAACTTGGCATGAATTCTTATTTCTATCAGCTCTCAGAGGAGCTACTCTGTGACACCGAGCTTCCCACAGCTCCTAAACTGAAGATGGTGTTCGGGCCAGCAAATCTGCATAGTCACAGATCTGCTTTTCATGCTGAAGCCTGCCTTAGAAAGGCAAAACAGAAGAGCACTGTCTGTTCACGAAAGGCATTGGTGTGAACTCAATATATGTGCGTGGATTTCCCACAGTTCCCTTTCCTTGGCACACCGCGTCAGTAAAGATTTATTTCTGTGATGGTGTGTCCTCGGGGTATGTAAGGACAGATCTGGAGGAGCTGCAGAGTTATCTCACAGCAACAGAGCACAGCTGATATGATAAGTAGCCCTATCCAGGGGCAGCCGTTGCTTCTCTTGAGTTAGGCAGCCTCGTAATAAATGCCTGTGGCCTCTCCTGCTTCCTGAGGACTTGCAATTGCAAGGACCCTTAAAAATTTCCCTAATACTGGGCAAGATCAGGCAGTGGAGTGCTTTTTGTACCACTTGGAAAGGGACAAACATTCAAGCAAACGGAATAGTCAAGCCAACTTTCCATTCCCTTGTGCTTTACAGGGAAGGTTAGAGGTAGCAGAAGAATGGATTTGTTTCCATGTAGTGAAAACACATCTGTGTTTATTTCTCCCAGTTCCATTGCTGCAGAACGCACATGTTTTCCCAGTTGCTTCCAAACTCAGCACATCCTGTGCCATCAGCACAGGGAGGTGGAAGGAGTGGGGGTGTGGGAGGGGCAAGAGCTTTGCTACCAGGCATGCAACTAGGACATACAATATCTTCCTCAACAGCAACAAAAAGGTTACTCCTTATAGAGGAGAAGTCTTACTTCCCGTGATAGTGCAGTGTTGTGGGAATGCTCATCCATATTGAATTAATTAGGAAATTGGGAGTTTATTTAGTTGCAGAAATTGAAAGGAGCTTTTTTTACTTAAACTCATTTGTCCTTGTCTTGTTTTTATGAACTATTTAGTTCCTTACTAGTTCTGACCTCAAAATGAATCCAAACAAATTTTTGAAAGACTTAAGGTGTTTGTTTTGATGCTTCTGAAAATGAAACAGCCAGATTTTGAAGGTCAGAGTCATGAGTGGACCATGACATTGCTTGCAGAGTTTGCTGCTGGTTTCGCCACTTCAAGAATACAGAAAGCAGTGCTTAGGAAAAGCACTTGAAATGTGAGAGGCAAAATCTTGACCTTTTCTGCCGCTTAAAGCAGATCTGTTGGGTTGTTTGCTGTTCCCATTATTTGTATTTAGTAATTCAAGGGGTCTCAGATGATCACAGTTGTACTTCTCTGGTTTTGCTGGAAAACAGATTGGTTCTTTGTAAGCTGAAAAATGTAAGAAAAGAAAGGAGAAGATGGAGAAAAAAGAGAAACTTTTAACTTGGGTTGGGTGGGCAGGCAGAAGAAAGATTTATAGTTTTGTCAGAATTTCTATTGAAATGAGTATTTAGAGAGGGGGAAAAGGAGAGGGAAAAAAAGAAAAACTCAAAACCATCCACTCCCAAGTAGCTTTAACTTTGAAGCAAAATGATAAAACAGTTGTTTATCATTTAGATTTTTGTGAGATCCTAACCTCATGAGTTCTCCCCTTATGCGTGAAGATTTAGTACAGCAAAAGAGATGAATCTCTAATGTATGAAAGAGATAGTGATTCATCATATTTATTTCACTTCAAAGCCAGTTTTTTCCTTAACAAAGAAACATGCTTGCTTTTAAACTTAAGCTAAACAAGAGATAAAAAAGGACAAATGAAACCTTAACACTTCTTTTTTTTTAGGGTCAGGAGGTTAAAAAGAAACCAGAGCTCAGTCTTACAGTTAATGCTGGTAATAAAAGGTGTTACAATAAACAGCTATAAGAACATCGTGTGCCTTAAGGACCTTATTAGACCCTCAACATTTCTGTACATCTTTAGTTAATTTTTAGGAACTTGCTGCTGTTTCAGATACAAACTATTTTCTTTTTTTTGAGGTACATCTTCTCATTTTCTGTAGATCATTGGATCCTGGAATTAGTTCCCCTTCAGGAGATGCTCTTGCTTTTGATACTTACCTGTTTATCCCTGCTATCTGGAGGACTCCACTATCAATATGAAGTGGTTTCTCATTTCTGTTAAAATGCGTCACTCGCTTTTATTTTGTGTTTCGGTTGAGACGCCAGTGATAAGGGGTTTGTGGCCGAGACCAACCCAGATGAAGGCATGTGCACTCCTGCCTAGTGTCAGATATTCCAGCTAAACAAGTTCTCTACAGAACATACCAAAGGTGGCATAGTAGGAAATCTGGTAAATCATTGTGCTAATTTAGAATAGAACTGTTATTTGTAGAAAATCTGTTGCCAGTTTAACTGGCAACAAAGCAGTCATTACCAGGTGGGCTTCTTCTACATCAGTATTAGATTGCTACAGCAGGTATCAATAAAACATTAACTATTATCTTCGATAACAAAAAAAAAAAATACTAGACTTCTAACAGGGTTCAGCCAGGAAAGTTCCTTGATTGTGTCAAAGCATTAGTTCATATGAAGCTCGTTGTCCTGACTTAATGAGGCTGGGTTTGACATTAACAGCAGCTTTTAAGAGTATTGAAGCATAGAGAAAAGTTTGTATTCCACATCAAAAGAGGAGTTGGGATTACTCTTGAGTTATGGTGGCAAATGGGAGATTCCTTGATTGGAATTGTTTCAAATTACAAACCCTGCTATATTGTGTCCTGGTCCCTGGTACTACCAAGAATACAACTGGGTTGGGTCTTGGGGAGTCCTCTGTAGTCATCTAAGAGGTTTCCATATGGCATTTAAATTGAAGGAAGTCTCTTTACTGATAATAGAACTTTTCCACATCAAAGCCACGTACAGGAGCTAGACCACATGAGAAATCCTCCCAGGAGACTGCTTGTTTCATCTTCAGGAGGCTGCAGAGTCACCAGCTAATCTTCACAGGGCCTTTGTGGTTGGCATGTATTTCAAAGCCAGCCTGGTTTGTATGCCTGAGGTCACCCATATTCAAAATGTGGGCATTGAAACCAAAGATGGGGAGCAGGTTTGCTGTTTTCAGACATTGAGCAAAAGTCTGTGTTTGGTTCCTAAAGTGGAACACCTGATTCTGTATTTAGAGTCTCTGCTTTTGGAAGTGCTAGACTGAAGGAATTATAAAAGGCGCTGTTAGCCTGCTGGAGCTCTGTTTCTAAATCTCTAAGTTCAAAATCCAGAACACAGGTTTTTCTCCAAATAGGCCGAGACAGCTGCCTTTTGAAAATACTTCAGGTCATCTCCTGATCAGGATTTCTTTTTTCTGCTTCTTTTGCTTGTCTAACTGGCCTAGTGCTCTATTTTTTCAAGCCCAAGACATTTGATTCCTGACCTCATGATGCATTGCAGCATCCATTTTGTCACTGGTGTTTTGGGTTACTTTGCTTTTGATGTAATGAATCAGCTGGCCTGGCTAGAGGGGGGGTTCCAGTGGTGATTCTGTTGTCTGGAATGAGTTTTGGTTGGCACACATAATTTTTATAATGTCTTAACGCTTAATTGTTATCACTGGAGCAAACATGCTTAGGTTATTATATACCAAAGCGAGTTTTTTCTTCTGTCAGGTGTCTGCTGGAGTACCACCAGAAGGGGATCAGAATGGCCTCATGGGGAGAGTGGATGAAGGTGTGGATGAATTTTTCACTAAGAAGGTGACAAAAATGGATTCAAAGTAAGTTTAAAAAGTTTTTTATAAGTTGTTTTTTTTTAAAATCCATCTTGATAGCTGAGCAAGCAGCAGTTTCAAGCTGTGTTTGACTCCTTTTCCCAATATCTAGGGTTGCTGTTTTCTAAGTCAGAAAATACCTTAGTAGTCAAGACATTGTGAATTCGCTTACCTACCCTTAAAAGTGGCTACTTTGAAATAAATTGCTTTACTATACCATGTTGGGGGGATTAATGACTAGTGTGTATTTTTATAATTCAGTTGACTTCATTTTACCCTGCAGCAAAGCTCGTTAGAGCTGAAGCAGAGCTTCATATTGGTTGAGAGTCTCCCCAGTGCTTGTTGTACCCATGGGTGTTTGTACGGAGGAGTGCTGTTGGGTACAGTGTTTTCATAGATGACAGTAGATTTATGCTGAAATGTGTAAAAGACCTGTTTCACCAATCTGTAGTATTCCAGGTTTAAGCAAAACATTAATCTGACAGATATGTCTCCTTCAGCTTTATATAAGGGTTATAGAGCTTATACAGTTGCTTTGTAGCTGGCTGTATACTTACAGAGCCATGCACGTAGATGTTCTTGAATTCATGCATGTTTGTGCACGTGCACACACAGAGTATTTCCATAACTAAATGAGAAAGCAAGGGCGATTTCCAGGCAACTTGGAATGACCCTTTCTGTGCTGTATGTGACATCCATTAAAGAAAATAGTAAGTGTTAACTGGTAGATAGCTGTGTCAGGAAAAGCAAATGTTTTAAAGTCACTATGAGTTATAGATATCTGTAGTGACACATGAAGCCGTGTATGATATACTATGCGGAGGCATGAAATTATGGTAGCTTTGAAAAATGTCCTAGCCAGGTTAAATTCAGGGTGCTCACAGGCTTGCATTCTCCTCTGCTTCCCTTGGGTGCCCGCCAGCTGCTCATTTCAGATGTCCCTGTGAACTTGCGCCATCCTTGTTTGCCCACGCTGGCCATGCTCTTTGCTGAGGATCTTTATCTGGGACACCAGTGGCTCTCTTTCCAGTTTAGGTGCTTATGTGCTTTTATGCAGAATGTGTATGTGCTCACCTTTGCCCTTAAGTGTGAGTACTCTGCTCAGAAGATGCCTCTAGAAAATCCTAGTAGCAGGTGGGTTGTTTAGGGATTGGTTTTGCTTGTTCATTCTTTTGGGTTTTGTGGCTTTTTTTTTTTGCTTTTTTTTTGAGGATGAGTATCTGCACTATAAAAGTGACCTCTGTATTCCTTACTGAGAGAAAGTGGCTGTGCCAGCTAGTTCCTATTTCAAGCAGGGCCCTTAAGGAATAAGATCTCCCAAAAGCTGTGTTAAACATGTGCCTAGATCAGTTCTTCTCCTTTTACTAATGGGCAGGTACACCATAGCTGCTGTATCACTCCCCTCCTGCTGGACAGAGGAGAGAAAGTATAATGAAAGGCTTGTGAGTTGAGATAAGGGCAGGGAGAGATGCTTCCAGTTACCGTCATGGGCAAAACTTGACTTGGAGAAAAAAAAATTTAATATATTACTGATCAAATCAGGGTATGATAATGAGAAATAAACCAAATCTTAAAAATACTTCTCCTCACCACTCCCTCTTTCCAAGGCTCAACTTCACTCCCAATTTTCTCTACCTTCTCCTCCCCAGCGACACAGAGGGACAGGGAATGGTGGCTGCAATCAGTTCCTCACACATTCTCTGCTGCTCCTTCCTGCTCAGCAGGAGGACTCCTCACTCAGAAGCCACTCCTGTAAACCCCCTGCTACCACAACCTGGCCATGCAAACCCAATATATATGTGCCTGGTCAGCTTGGTTAGAGCTGTCTGGTGTTAGAAACAGATGGATGCCCAGGGCAAAATAAACAACTGCACAAAGCAGCACAGAAGTCCTCAAGGTGGTATGACCAATGCTAATTGTGCAGTTTTTAATATGGAGACACCAGGTAATGATTGGGCCCAGGGCAACATATGGGTCATATAAAAGACTGGCTTTGCCTGGAAGAAGTCATTTGGTACTATTTAAAAAAGGGAGGAGGGGAGTGGAGAAAAATTTGAAATGTCTGTGTCTTTTTTAGGAGACCATCAGCTAAAAGTTCAGACAGCGGTGAGCCCAGTGAAGCAGGTGATGAGAAGAAGAAAAGGGACTCGAGGAAGAGTGGCTTCCTTAACTTAATCAAATCGAGAGGTTCCAAATCGGAACGCCCCCAGACTGTGTCGGTGGCAGAGGAGCCCTCCTCGCCCAAGGTTGCTGCAAAAAGTCCAGCTTTAGACACAAGCAAGAAGGAGGCAAAGCCTGCAGAGCAGAACGGTGGTGCAGAGCGGTCCGAGGAATTGAAGACGCCAGACTCACTGGAGGAGGTGCAGACAGATGATGTGGCAAAAGCTGAGAGGGGTGACAGCAAGGGCAGCCCCCAGGGAGGCCGGAGGTACGGTGTGCAAGTGATGGGCAGTGGACTTCTCGCAGAAATGAAAGCCAAGCAGGAGAAGAGAGCAGCCTCTGCTCAGAAGGTGAAGGCAATTTGATTTCTTTTGTGTGGTTAAAAAAAATGAGCGAAACGGTGTGTCTTCAGGAGAGATGGTTTGGGATGCAAAGATTGGTGGCTGGGGCTTGACACATCAGTCCTGCTTTCCAACAGGGATCGTGGTGTTCCTGTGACAGGATTGCTCTGTGCTGTGGTGGTTGAACACAAACAGCCTGGCCAAGGTGCAGGCTGCACATGTGGAGCAGGAGTTGCACCCTTAAGCCTGCACTTTCTCTCCCCTTGGGGAGGGGGTGACGCCTGCCCTTGCACTTGGTTTTAGACCATCACAAACACAGAAGAGACCGTTTTATTGTTTACACATATCACAGAATAATTTGGGGCTGACTAATAAGCCCAGCTCAGTATCTCCACTCTATATGATGTGTGTGGTTTGTTCACAGTGCATGCTGGAATTGCTTCAGAAAAGGTAAAACTAGGACAGGCTTCTTACTGTGTGCCCCCTGCACACCAGTACCTCAGGTATGTGGCAGAGTTAACTACAGTGGTAGCTGTCAGTACCCTTCTCTTTCAGAAAGTGATGTAGACAGATGGAGAGGTCTACTGTATATTAAATTATATATTCCATGCAGAGAAGCAAATCTGGCTACCAGTCACTGTTTACGATATTTGGCATATACTTTTCTTGTTGCGCTTTTTGATTTTTGTGTCATTTTGTACCACACCTAATTATTTTTATGCCTTTGATTTATATATTTCAAATACTAACAATGAAAGAAAATAACATGTTAAAAAAAAAAGATTTCCAATTGTCTGTCCCGACTCCCTTTACTCTCTGTAATTTTCTCTTCTGTGAAGTGCTGATCCTGGGCAGGAACTCTGCTTCACTCTGCAAATGTACAGAGTGGAATATTCTTGTGTTCCTCCAAAGCATTCTGTGCTGGCCTATTTTGCCTGATGCCCATTTGCCATCAGTCTTCCCCATCATTATCCTCTGTTTCCTGCCAGCTGCAATTGGCATATTTCACAACTACCAAAGAATCAGCCTTTTTTCACTGCTCTCTTCCATGTGCAGAGCACTCTGAGGTTCTCCATTCCTCACCACTGTCCTCTGTAATTTAAAAGGTGTTACCTTACAACAAAACTTTGTTTTGTTTTCCTTCCTTTAACATGTACAGAGTTGTCTTGCTGTGACCAAGCAAGGCACCCTAAGTCCATTTTTCCCTTTCTTCATAGTCTTACAGTGCTTGCCATGATGTGTGAGCCATTCCTGCAGACACCAGACTCTTGTCATAAGCAGATTCGAATGAATGCAGCTGTCTGTGGATCATTAAAGGGATCCTCAGTGCAAAAACGATTTTTCTAAAGAAATGACCAATTCCCACCTTTCTCACTGGTGTTAAATAATGCCCATGAATAATCTCATTGACCTTTAAGGCAGCAAGTTTTCAAATAAAATGCCATATGATTTTAAATAAGAGTATTACGCCCTGCCTGTAATTTATAAAATACCGAGCTATTCCAGATTAGATGAATTTTTACAAGTGCATGATTGTGTATGCTTCGTGCTCTTTGGGTTCTTAACACTTGTTATCTACAGTCAGTCAAATCTGGAATTACATGACTGAGGTAGAATATTAGCATGTGGAATTTTTTTTTTTTAAGTGGGGAGAGTAAAAGTCCTCTTGGACTGGCGAGCTTTCGTTACAGTAATTGAAAACTTTAATTTCATTCAGCAAAGGAAAAGTTGTTGCCTATTCCCAGGTTTTAGGGTTTTTTTAACCACACTTAGCTTATTTACTGGCTGGAAAGGTTAGTCCTCTTATTTCAGGTTTAAATTACAAGAATATAATATTATTGATCTTATTTTTTGAACAAATTTATATTTATGGAATGCAAAACTATGTTTTTATATTATATATATATTAAAGAGTGACAAGAAAACTGAACTGAAATAGGAATCTCTAAACAGCAGAGGACTGAGTTATCTATTCTTAATGTTGCTCAGAGGACACAAAATTGAACTGCTGTTCAAAAGCATTTTTCACATACTTCATCCATCACAATATCAAATAATTTAGATTAGTACTTTTATTTGTGATACTCATGGAGGTGGAAATCATACAGTATCCTGACACTTGAGCTGCAGAAGACAGCATCCCAGTGCTGCATTGTTTAGGATGGTTATGATACCAAGTTCTGTAGCATCTTCAAATTTATCAGAATTTCAGTATGATAGAAGATTTTATTTTCCTTTAAGGTACAGATGGCTGCTTATATTCTGAGCTATTTTCCATGAAAACAAAGCCAGAAGGAATTTACTATTTCATTCATACCCTACCACAGTCTTGTTGCAGATAGAAGTCATGAGCAGGTGCAGAGTAGAGGGAAAGATGGTAAATGCGCTTTTGTTTTCTTTTGCTTAGAATACAACGTGGGAATTGGCACTAATAGTGGAGTCAAGTACGTGCAGACCAGTGTTGCCTCAGGGTGCACATAAAAAGATCTTTTAGCTCCATCTAGTGTTACAGACTGGATTCTTAAATACCTGGAGCAAGGCCTATGAGGAAACCCATCATCCATAACCTGTTCATTCCTTCTCAATGACACCCAACCCTGCAGTGTTTCCCAACCTTGCATGAATTCCTATTAAAAATACAGCCCGGCCATTATTTATCTACATGATGAATTCACCTGCATTGGTCTGACTTTTCAGGGTAAATTTTTGCAGCCAGTGTTTAGTGTTGTCTGGGGACTATAAGCTGTTTGTAATGTGTGTACAGTAGGTAGCCAAACATGCTCACATCCTAATTGCATTTTTAAGTACTACACTAACAGGTGCCAGCACTGGCTTTTGTACATGTCTTGGTACATGGTCACATTTCCCCAGTAGTCCCATAACTGCAGAGGGAGGAGGGAATTACAGTGAAATTAGTTTCATATGGTCATACAGCTTTCCTAAGTAATTTGGTGTAGCTAAGAGTTATGCATCTATCTTCAGTATTTACTTGAGAAAACTAGTTTCTCACTGAAAGTTCATGAGAATTTACATTCCATGAAAAGATTGTTGCAAAAAAGGCATTTTTTCCAAGGTACAGAAGAAAAAATCCAGTAAAAGGAGAGTGGTATTCCCTTTAAAAATATATAGCCAAGACAGTCTTATAGAGAAACATGTAACTTTAGGAGGTGAAGAGGTGATAATTTAGCCAAAATATTAGTGACAGTCAAGAAAAGGGAATAAAAATTGAGTTTCTGCCCAGTGGTTTCTGCTATCTTTGAAGATGACTTTGTTTTGTCTGTACCATAGCTAAATATTCTGGCCCTACAAGTCACAGCATTTCTAGAGTGCCTATGTCCAGAACACTTCATTGTATCGGGGGAGTTTTACAGTACAGGAAGTTAATGATTATTCTAATAGCACCCTCCTTAATGCTGTGTGCCATTTTAGGTGTTCACCTGTTCTTAGAGGAGAGGCTGGGAGACAGCATTACCCTGCCAGGTCTTATACAGGAATGGCAAACACTTAGCATCTCTATTCTCTTTGCTGTGTTGAAGAGAGGCTTTGTTTCAAGAGCTGAGAAATTATATGAGCAAAGTGGAGGTATCAGTAAATCTGTAAGGCCAACAACACAATCACTCCCTAAAATCATCTTCTCTTGGAATGCCTGTATTGTATGACCACCACAGGGAAAGGCACATGGCCAGCATGGCTGTTTTGAGATCATTTCTTTATGCTTGTATTTGAAATACTATTTTCACTTTAAATACATCAGTTTGTCTGTAATGGGTATGTCCTCCTGCTACCTGTAACCATTTTCTCCCTTCCTGCATTTCCTGTTGTCCCATTTTTAACTACATGCTATACTTGGTCTTTCAGATCATAACCCCCAAAGGGCAGTGATCGTGTTTGTTCACTGTGTGGCATGTGGTGGAGATTCCTGAATGCTATGGGACAGTCAGAGTTGGTGTTGGCAGTAGTAGTAACAGTGATCTGAACACATGGCAACGTGACTTATGTGTGGGTATATAACCAAATGCAGTGGTCATCAGAACAAATCACTTGCTTTAAGTCATTTGCCATACTAACTGCCTTGAAATAGCAAATAAAGATCAAGGTTGCAGCTGCCTGCCTGCAGAAGTCTATCCCTACTTTTTTTAGTTTCAAAAAAAATCTGACTTCTATCCCTAGCCTTATCTTTTATAAGGCTTTCTCTCTTAGTATATCCTGCACCTACTTCTATGTGCTTTTTTTGAATCCTCTCATTTGTCCTTCTGCCTAAGCTTTGGTAGCAGGTAAGGCAGTAAAAGGAGGCTGGTTTTTTTACAAGTGCTGCATATCTAAGCTTCTCCTGGTGAATACACAGGTTTCAAGCTCACTTATCTATGACATGACAAAAGTCATGTCAGTTGTTTTTTTTTTTTGAGGCCAAGCTGTTAGGAAACCTGTTTTTGACAAGAGAAGACTTAAGCAAAATATCAGCATATAAACCAGAAGTCCCCTTTCTTACAAGGTGCTGAGCACACAGCAGTGCTTGTGATGAGTAGCTTTGAACACTTTTTAGTGAGTAAGGTCTGTTGGTTTTTAGAGGAATCCTATAAGTATGTGAGCACTCCTACTTCTGTAGTTGCAGTTTTATCTAAAATAAGAAGTTATTCTGCTGTGTAGAAGAGCATAAGATCCATTCAGCAGTCATATTCAAAATCTGGATCTTCAGAAAAAGGTTTTTATTTCAAACAAGAAGTTTGTTTGAACAGAGCTATCTTTGGAGAAAAGGCTGCTTCCAGCTGGCACCTTCAGTTTCAACTCCTGTACATTAGGAGGCCCGGCACATAGGAGGCAGTGTGTTATTGCAGCTCTGATAGGCATGTGGCACTGGTAGTTACAAATCAGGGTAGTTTTCTTCCCCTTAGCTCTCCAAGGTCTGAAACAAAGAGAGAGAATGCACCATTTCTTGCTATCACTGATTTATCTGCCTCATGGCTCCCAAATTAGAGGGTTTTTCTTATCAGAACCACTGAGTTTTATTAATTGCAGATCTATTACTAACACAAGAGCTTTTCTCACTCTTTCAGAAACTTGGGAATGACACAACTGCCAGAGAGTCTTTTGACACAACAGTGAGCTCAGAACGACTGGATGGAAGTGGTACAGGTACCGTCTAAGTTTCCTGGTATAAACTTTCTGGAAAATGCAAAATGCCTGATGTCCAAAATCTCACTTCCCTCTTCAGATTGAATGTCTACAATTGGTTAAGCAAAATAGGAGCTTACTCCATGTGAAAAGCACTAGAAAAAAGCTCACGTTTTGTGCTGTGGAGAGCACTCTTCATGAAGTCAGCTCTAGGGCTGAGTTTGTGGCTCACTTTTTACTCTTGTTGCACAGGAGAGAAAGTACTTGGTACGGGTGGCTGGGGTGCCTTTGAAAGAAGGCTGGCTTTTAATGGGATCAGCAAAGCCAGCAGAAATGTCTGTGCACAAAGAAGTGGAAGTGCTCAATATATCTGAGGATGGAAATATGACCAGTTTTCAAGGTTTAAGTCTGCTCATACTAACTTGAGTAGTCCTGACTTTCAGCTGACTCTAGTGCTGTCGGTCTGTCAGCAATCCTGACTCAACAATTCATGGCAGCTGGCTCTTCCCAGGATTTACCCAGTTTGTCTGAAGCCAGGGCTGTCTCCAAAGCCCTGGAGGCCCCTGGACACTGCTCATGTGCACAAAGCAACTCTCCATTGTGTACGAATGGGTGTTCAGGCTTGCAGTCCTTACAGCACCGATTCCCTATGCACCTCGTCTTTCTGTGTCCTTGTCAAGCCACAGTCCAGGGCCCTGACATGGCAGTGCCACACTGCAGCCACCTGAGGACACGTTGACAGACTGGCTTCCATGTATACTTTTGGGACTGGCCAGTGATGGCTTCAAAAGGGATTCAGCTCTGGTGGTTTGTATTTACTACACGAAAGGAGTGGTCTGAGCTAGGAAATCCAGGTCTCAGCAGCGGTGGTATCCTGCAAGCCTGGCACACAGGATTTCTAAAACATACAGAAGCAAGGCTGGAAAAACAGGCTGAAATCAAAATCCAAATGTGGCCATCTTGACTGAGCACTTCAAACATCAGTTTTGAAGTTTTATGTCTTTCTAAAGCTTTTTTTTAAAAAGAGATTCAAAGCATGCCATAATCTATAAATCAGTGCTTTTAAAGCCTGCCTGTCTTTTGAGGAGGACCTTATGGACTGTATGTGTCCCCTGATGACAGCATACTGAAGTCAGAGGAGCAAGGATAGTCTGCACTTTGGGCATTGGAGTAGCTGGGGGTGTCTGACCTCAACTTTCTCTGGTCTTTGTCTCTGTATATGACACATTTCACCCCCACCTCACTGCACTGTGCTTGCCCCTTCCTTTTGGCCTCCAGCTGTCGGTTGTTTCCTTACCACTCTTGCTTGAGAGCTCCCCAAGGCTCCTTTTCATTGTTGCAGCTACAGTTTGTCTTTGGCTTGGGCTAATTTATTTTAAATTACTATGTTCTAATAATGTTAGAAGGCCTGAGGTCAGGAAGACAAGAAAGAAAGTTAATGGAAAATTGCTGAATATTGTTACAGGAGAACTATAGATAGTGGTGCAGAAGGAGAATAAGTTTTGGGGGTTTTAATCCTTGCTTTGTGTGTGGATGTTGCTTGCTTTTTTTGTGTGCACACACGCACAGGTGCAGGCGGTGTCTCGCTGTTTCACTTGCAGCAAGAAAGTATTTCATGCGTGCAGACACAAACTCTCCCTGTCACGCACTCACACTCATCTCTGTGCGCCACACAGCTGGCTGGTTTGCCAGAGTTTAACTCCAGCCAGGCTGGAAAACACCTACACAAGCTGGAAAAACATATTGGAGATTAGCTTGCAACAAATTATATAAACATTCCTCACCCTCCCACTGCCTTTAAAATGTCTGTGCTCAGCACTTCCATGTTCAGTCAGATTTCTGAATGGGAATAGCAGGTAGGTAGGTCAAGTCAGCATCTGTGAGCACACACTCGGTTTTGCCAAGTACCAAGGCTACCAGTCTGCATTTCAGTTAGTCTGAAATTCTGTCCTGAGATGAAAGATGTGACAACTGCTGAAAGTCCCAGGCTAACTTACAAGTTCCAAGATTATTGACACTGCCAGATATAAGCCTTCAACCTCCTGAAAGCTGCAGAGTAGGAAAGTAGGGCAGGCTTTTTGCTTGTTAGCAACCTGGGGTCCAGCAGGCTTTCTACCAGCTTTCTACCAGCTTGCACAGCTAGATTTACTGCTAGGAAGTCACTGTAAATTTATCTTTAAATACCTTGGTCTTTGTTTGGGATAAATAACATGTTGGTAAAATTACTAATGTGTGGAAACTGTAATCCATGTACAGTGTTATTAGAAAAATCAAAATACTATATAAAGAATACTTTGATGTGGGCTAAGTTTCAAAATCTGTTCTAGAGCTTGCTAAAGGCAACAAATAAAAAGATCTAGCCTGCTGGTCACACACTTGGGATTTATTTTCTGGGCCAAGATTTCTCTGTTGATCTTGGAAACCCAACCTTTTGTCTGTAGAGACACAAAACAGTCAAGACCAGCCTTTTCCACTGTTCCATCACTGTTTTCTCAGCAGGTAAGCTGTGCCATCTGCTCTTAGAAATATGAAGGAGGAATAAGGTCCAGCTAGCTATCATCCTAAATATATTAAAAAGGGGGACATGCAATTGCTCTCTTGGGCAATTGAATCACAAAGTTTAGCACATGTTAAAATTAGCAGGTTTAGATGCTTTGCTTGCAGTGATTTTGAATAAGACATTAGGGATCTTTTTACACAGTCACATACCAGTGCATGTGTTAGCTTGTGGTGGTGTTTTCCACACCAGTATACCTGTGCATGGAGCGTTCTGTGTTGCAGCAGACTTTATTTTATGTGTCTATTTATTTCAGTGCCTAAACAACAGCAGACCCTTCCAGAGAGTCGGTTTGCATCGAATAAAGGCGACTCAGCATCATCAGAAAAAAATTCAAAAGCTGAACCAAAGGCAGAAGCTGGTGCAAAGGCAAGAAGTTCTTCCAATACACCGACTAGTCCAAAACCCCCACTGCAGTCAGCAAAGCCCAGCCTGGCAGGACGACCCACAGTGCCACAGAAACCACGCTCTGCTTCTCGTACTGGTGAGAAGCTCTTCTGGGCAGTTGTTATCCCCAGCTCTGGGTGCTTCTTGGTGCTGTTTGTGTGGGCTATGGAGGAGACTCCCACGGCCACATTCGGAACAGAAGTTAAACAGAGAGGGGCAGGTTCTTCAGTGCCTTGCTCTTGACTTACATCCTTCTTTTCCACCCCCTTTTGCCCTAATTTCAATATAAAATGGTTTAATCTGTGATCCTCAATAGTAAAGTGTGAGAAGCAGTAGTGGCAGTGGCAGAGCTGTTTTGAGTTAGCCTGCTTTCACAGAAGAGGTGAGCACTTCAGCATCAAAGCTCAGTTTTAGTAGCACTGACAAAAATGAATGTATTTTCTCTAAACACCTGGCTCTTAATATTCAAGTCCTTGGTGTTTTGTGGCAGGCTGCTCTTAGCCACTCAAGCAAGTGCTGTTATTCTTAATAACTTGCACAAACCAACTGTCTCTTACTTTTTCCTTGTTTAGCCTTCGTTTCTTTCCTTATTGCTTTTGACTGAAAAGAATTTTAACTGTGCTTTTACAATCCTGGGAGACTGCCTCCTACTCAGATACTATCTTCAGGTTTCCAGTAGTGGGAAATGCTTCAGCAGATCTCCCATGCATTTGTCTGTCTGCTGTTTAATAGGCCAGTGTCACAACCCCCTCTTCCCAAAGTACAGCTTGCAGCCCTCTTGACTTTTCCCATAATCACTGTTGACCTTAGAGTGATGGGATTTCTGGTAAGGATGAGGAGTCAAAGGGATGTTACAGCCTTCTCCCTGCCCTTGATGTGAAACCTGAGCATTACTTAGTCTCTGCACTCCAGTGGGCAGAATGTTGTTCACATACAAAATCACCTTAAGTTTTTAAGGGGATTTACATTTATTTTGTTGACCATTTTAGAAATGAAGTGAGAGATGTTGGGAAAGATGCTCATGAAGATGAATGCAACAGGAAAGCATGGGTTATTTAGTGATGCTTAATCTGTAAAATAGGCAGTGTTATGACAAAGTCTTAGGTATCAGAAAGACCTGAGCTGTCTATTTCTTCCAGCTCCTATTTCCTGCAGAGAGAGCATACTGTGGGCTTAACACAAGGGAGTAATTAATACTTACCCATGATAAGCCAGCTCTGTGGTCAATAGTAAAAGCAACACAGCTCTGTTGCAGTCTAACTTCTGTCCTAGTACTTGTAGTAACCCACTGCCTAAGGATGCCCAGGCAACATGATGAAAAAAACCAAGCAGTCATCTTTTCTGTGCTATTGCTCTTGCTGTTGTTTCCTGCAGCGTGGCCACACAAATGGTAGCAAATTTTTGCTAAGTAACCTGGGTGCAAAGGAACACAGCTCAGATGTCCACAAATTGTCAGAGATTGAAAGTCTATATCTAGCTGTGTTTGCCAGTCACTGTGCTCCTCCTCGTGTTGATATTGAGCTTCCCCAAGCAAGTGGCCTCACAGGCATATCAAATGCATGGAGAAGGTCCAAGAATTGTTGTATCTGTTCATACCAAGTTGCATTTGGGAAGGTCATTGCTTTCCTGTGCTGAAAGTGAAATGATTGACTCTTCATGGTAGCTCCTCAGCAGAGATAAATTTATATTAATTTCTAGTATGCAACTGAATTAACTCTTTGTGCCATACAGGTGATACTCTGAGTTCCTTTTGTTCTTCTGTCAATGCTAATGTGTCTTCCTAGTTCCTCTGTTGTGTACATATGCCACTGTTAACTCCTTGAGAAGCAAACTTAACAGCAGTTTAAGTAACTCACTTTCCTACCATCCAAATGAGGGCTGTCTAATGTAAGACTGAAAAGGTCTTCCTGGAAGGACTGTAAAGATAGTAGTCAACTTGCCTTACATAATCCATATCCAGCCTTTTAGAGAAACAAGATATCCAGATGGTTTTAAACTATGGATTTGAATTTAAGTTCCAGATTTCCTTACAGTCCAGAAGACAGAAGTATTTTTTTCTTTTTAGCAAGTCTTTACGGATGCCCTTGTGTTTTGCTCTGGGAGGTTATTTGTGGAAGTACAGAGTTCTGTAAGGCTTATGTAATTTGTTTCCCTGGTTCACTTTTAGACCTTAAAATTGTGAAACAGGACATCTAAATTGATCAGTTCATTATGTTTCAGGACAATAAAATTATAACTAGAACAAATATTTCCAAAAAACCATCCAAATTTTTTTCAGCTGTTCTTTACAAATTGCATACTTATGTCTTGCAGGTAAATCCCTTGCTCCCATCAGCTTTCTATTTGCACTACAATAGCAGCACACATGAAAAATGCTGCAATTGAGATCTTCTCTTTGACTGCCAAAAGTCTTTCACCTGGACTGAGGTCCATATAATTTGTTCTCTTGTCGTAATGTAAATTCCTGAATCCTTCTTTTTCTGACTCAGGTTCTGGCTATTTCTTGTTTGTGTATTGTGTTGAGGTTTGGCCCATCATAAACAGCACTGTTTCTGTGAGCTTCAGTGCAGATATAATTTCTCCTTCTCACCCTTTTGTTTGTGGTACTCCACAGAGGATGCTCCAGAGTCTCCCTCCGGCCCCAGTTCCCCAAAAGTTGCTCTGCTTCCTCCAGTGCTGAAGAAAGTTCCTTCTGATAAAGAAAAGGATGGTCAGAGCAGCCCCTCAGTCAGATCATTTTCTCAAGAAGGTAGGAGTGTTTGTATAACTGGTGTCTTCTAGTGAAATTTGATGTGTCATTGTCCCCTGGTTTGTTTTCACTTGGAAGGGAAGAGTGTTATTCATTAAATGTGAAAAGCACGAGGAAAATGTATCTGGTCACCTATCCAGCATCTCTTCCACCAATCTTCCTTTGATCAAAGCAAGTGAACGATTAATCCCTGGGTATTAATAATGGAACTGAACAATTAAGGGACTCGTGTTTTGTATATTTATGGTTAGTTTGGTCTGAACTTAGATGCTGGTTGATACTGGTCACACAATAATGTGAAATGCAGCTCTGTGGTTCAGCACGTTTTCAGGGAAACAGCCATGACTTGGTTCCTTGCAGCCAGCCCACTGCTCTCTTTGTTTTCCTTTCTGTGGGGTCTCTGCATGTGACTGAGTTCGCCTCCCCTTCCTCAAGCAATGAGTCTCTCTGTGCCAGGGCAAGGCTTGGTACTTTTTATCTTTTATGCACAATGGTAGGCTGCTCTCTTCTCTTTGTTGATTTTCACGTGTGCACTGCATTTCTACCTTTGCTGATGCATTTTCATGCCCTGAGTTGGCTCTTAGAAGAGCTAAAGCTTCCTCTGATAGCATAGGATATGTGGAGAAGTAGTCACAGAAATGTTGCTCAGCATGGTGTTAGCAGGCACAAGTGATGATATTCGAAATCTGGGGGTGATGACTTCCTTCCTGGGTCTCTCCTCAAGAAAGACATCTAAGGTGGTTCCCATCACTTAAGCTGTGAAACAAAGGGGTGCCCTTTCACATTCTGACAGCAGATTTTCACAGCATAGAATGAGGACAAATGAGTTGAGGCAGATATGCAAGGCTGGGTTGTGAAGACTGAGAAGTTGTGCTGCCTACAGAGTCTACTGCCAGCATTCAGAATGATCCATGTTGCCAAAAGAACAGGAGTCAGGCACTGTGCTTTCTTACTCCTTGCTCCCTTAAACCTCCAGTCACATTAGCCAAACACAGGATTTTTTATTCGGCTCTACGTGGCACTGTACATATTTTATTGATAATAGTTTAACTTGCCAGGTTCTTAACGAGCTGCTGTGCTTTGCATAAATTATTTGGGAAAGAGTAAATTCTGTTTATTTTATTTATATTACTTTTCATGTTTTCTTTTTTATTCATTGCTGTCCTACTTCTTCACTCAACCATTCCTCTGTCCTTGCTTTCTACCTCTCTTCAGGCTAACATGTTCAATTCATTTCTGCAACTGGTAAATCACTGCAAATCTGTCTGAGTTAGTAACAAAATCATATCTCCTGTGAAATAAAGCTACATATTAGATGATATTTGATTAAAAAGTTGCTTTGTGTTGATGACTTTAACTGTACTTCATGGGACAATCTGCAAATACACCTCTTTGCACTGTGCAGCTGTGAGATCAGGCTGCAGTTACCAACACCCCAAGATATCTGGACTACATTTAAGCAAGCAACTGGCATTACTGCCCTCTGAATAATTGATTAAATGGGTTGGATAAGTGAAATTTTTCATGTTACCTTCTGTACATGGGCCTACAGAACAGCGTAGGAGTATAAATGAATCCTTTTCCTTGCTAGAGCAAACAGGAGATTGTCAAAAAAGAGATGCAGCTCTTGACTGTGCCAAGCCATCTGGCAGCGTGAAAACCACTCCGGGGCAGTATTCTACCAGTGCAGAAGAGGAAGCTAATGTGCTTGGGCAGAGGATGGCACAGCCAACTTCTGGTTAGAAGTTTTCATTTTTCATCAAGATGGTACTTGATAACTGGCACTAACAATTGTTAATAAATGGTAATAGCAAAGAAGCCATGGAAGAGTGTGAGTTTGTCATTTGTCATTATGTGAAAGGTAAAAATCTCATGGGGTTCTAATCGTCTTTCTGTCCCCATGGGATTTACATGGCATGAAAAAATTCCCAGATGAAACATGTGTGTGCATTTTTCCTTTGTGGCAACTGCAGTGACCAGTCCCATCTAGCACATGCAGCCCCTCTGCAGAAGAGCACTCACTGCAATCTGTGACTGCTCAGTGCAGCATCACTGGCACGCTGCAGGCAGGCTGGCTGCTGTTTGCTGTGCTTGCATACCTGTCATTTCTAAGATCATGCACTTTAGTGTTTCAAAATACATTTCAGCTTGAATATTGTTAGTGCCAGTTTCAGTGCATCACTCACAAAACCATTTGAGAACTGGGTAAATTGGATTATGTATTGTTACTTTGATTTTCAGTTGCAAAAGCAAACAAAAACACCACCTAAAGAACCCAAGCCCAGCACGGTGCTGCATTGAGGAGCAGCTTTGACTTACAGTGAGGTCATTCAATAGGCTATAAAAATGTTTGGTTCCTTTATTTATTCTTTTAAAATACAAAAACTCCTGTTCTCAAATGGTACATGTTTACATATTTCTCTTTACCTCTTAACTGGTTGGTTTAAACAGTTGTTTAAAATTAATTTTTTCTAAAGTATTTTATTTGTGTATTTAAACATCTTATGCAACTCCATTTACCCACAGTTTTTCTATTTATAAGACATCACATAACCCTTCCTCAGCCCAAAATTTATAAACTGATTTCCTTTTCGTATTGTAGAATCAAACTTAGTCCATCCAAACTGGGAATCTCCCCTCCCTATCATAATCAAATTATTATATTTTAGTTCATTCTGAGATACCTCTCTGATAAAGTAAGTTTTGAAAGCTGGGATCCTGCTGTAGACCACTGCAGGTCACCTGTGTACAGTTTCATCGAGGCAAGGGTAAGCTCTTCTGGCAGAAGCCTGCTTGCACAATGTGGACTTAAATGCCTGATACATCTTTCAGTCATTTATGGGGCAAACTACTTGCCTATATTTATCAGGCCATAAACTAAAATGGCTGCTGCAGGATGTGTTTTGGGTTTTGTTTGAAGAGTCAATGAAGGCCAGACAAAGACCAGGTAATTATTAGTAGGTACTGGTGTCAAGGATGACTCAAAAATTTTCCAGGCACCTATTTCTTTGAAAAGCAGTGGTGTTTTGGAAGGTGGAAATGCGTGAATATTTTTTACAAGATTTTGGTATCATAATCCTCTCCAATTCTGTGAAATGGCTTTAAAAACCTTTCTCAAAATCCCGTCCTGTTTCTTGGCTTGCAAAGCCAGGATAAGAATGCAGTGAGTGTGTAGCTGCTGGCTCTCATTTCCTCACGTATTTTGGCTAGCACAAGTGAGAAAACAGGTATTTTGGACTCAGGAGAACTATTTGGCTGCCTTGAGATCCCTCTCTGCACTTCCCACATTCCTGGCAGTCCCTAACACAGCCTGCCTCAATTAGGAATGGCCGCAGAGATGGTCAGGGGCAGGCTGCTGCTTGGCTGGAGCTGCGTGCTGGTGACAGGGCAGGCTGTCCCTTGCAGTAGTGAGGCTACAGGTGAGTGGTACATGGGGAAGGAGAGGTGGTGCTGCATGGCCACAGCAACTCCTGGTGCCTTGTCCAGAGAGGGATTCACAAAAGTGGTCAGGCACAAGGATCAGTGTGAACCAAAGCAGACCATCCGTACCCAAAATGGTGGAGCAAAGAAGGTCTTGTAATGGCAACATTTAATTTTGTGGGGGTGAAATGAGGTTAACTTGCAACAAGGTCACATTTAAGGGCCACTGTGTTTAAAGTTTCATTTTAAGTGCAAGTATGAGATTTCTAATGCTGTCAGTCCTTGGGTAAGGTCACCCTGGTTGATGTGTATAACCATATTGTTACCATAGCAGTTGAAGGCCACTGATTAGATCAGGAATCTCAACAAGGTTTACAACCTTCTTTTCCAATTTATTTTGAAGCTTATAGGTTTGGAGAAAACCCTGGTTTTAAGGAGATGTATGAGTGCTGGGTGAACAAAATGTTTGCATTTAGATGATGGGAAGTGGGTATGCCCTCCTGCTTTCCCCATTCCCAAGCACAGCAAGGTGCAGAGCCCATGGTCTCATCTGGAAGAAACAACGGTTGAGCTCAGAGCCATGGGTATCCCTCCTGTCAGGGGACAGGGAGGATATTGGGACCTGGCAGTGTAGGTGCAGGGAGAAGCAGTTTGTGTAACTTGGATGCTGAGGTGAGTGTCTGTCCTGATAAAAGCTGTTGAGTCAAAAGGGAGAACACAGATGTGTCCTGCTAGGGAGACAGGCCTGCCTGAGATGTGCATCACTGGTCTGAGGGGTGCCCAGCAGGCACATCCACCTGAGCAGTCAGGAGTGCACTGTCTGAGATCCATCCCAGCTGGAAAAAAGAATGCTGTTTTGGTTTGGAGGTGGTGTGATGAGAAGAAAATCTCCAGGCCGTTTCTAACTGTAATGTTTATCCATGTCACAGCAAAGTATTAGGTGTCATGTTTCAAGTTTGCCTGCTTGCCAACCAACAGTGGAATAAAGCTTGCTCAAACTCTCTCTTCTCACCTTTTTCTGGCTTGAAGAATTAATGGACCTATGCTACTCCTACTAGTGCAAATTAATTCAGTGAGGTCAGGAGCAGGTCCCATGCGCATTAATGACTTTTCTTATGGTTATTTTTTCTTCTTCTTCCTCTCTCTTCTGCAATCATTAGTAAGACCTATTTCTGTTTTATGCAGCTGCAAAACGAAGCCCTGGGCAGCAGTCTCATGAGTTCCAGGAACTGAAGCACAGGTCCTTAAGTAAAGACGGCCATCAGGGAAGCAAGTCCAGTGACTCTGGCGAAGAAGCAGATAAAGATTTTATTTTTGTTTAGCAATCAGTACAAGTGCTTTGTAGCGCAAGAGCTTTTTATAACAATCGGGGTTCAGCAATCAACAGCCCTTTTAGTCAGCTGCTCTTTCACCACAGGTACATTTCCATGCAGAAAACCTGATCTTCCAATCGTGATTTACAGTACACCTGGCATTGATTCGGTCCTTAATTTCTGGTCTGTACAGTGCAGACATTCCTTTCCATGCCTTTGCCTAAAGCCAGCCATTCTTTCATGTATTCTACTTGAACTTCTCTGAAGCAGCTACAAAGAGTGCCCTGCATTAGGGCATTTAGAAAGCAAAGCAAATTAACTGGACACTGTCTTACACTAATACACTGTACAGCAGGTAATGTGTTGTACTGCTGAATGTAAATGTGTCAGATCTGCACGTGACTTACCTATAAATATATTCTTGCGGTATGCAATTGCACATTGTAATTATATTAAAAGAGCACACTAATAAAATAATTTGTATAGATTATATATATTAAATGCTTGGGTATGGTTTTTACATTCTCCCATAGGGAGCTTCTTTCTTCCTGTTCTCCCACTGTACATAAAGCTCCAACGCTTACATTTGTGTACCGTCAGAAAGCACAACAGAGAAGGATTTGGATTATGTATAACCATGGTATGCTTCCACATTCGTATATTAATGTATATAGTTGACTGGAATGAGGGCAATTGAAATTTTATTAATATTGGTGTTTTCTGGAGGCCTTCCTCAGTTCTGTCTGCATATTAGCTTCCTTTCAATGTGTAATTCTATGAGAAACATAGTTCGACATCTGTAAAAACATTTCAGCTTTTGAGGGAGGGGATGCAAATTTCACAGCTACCCGCTTACATTACAGGTTGAAGGGATTTTATTCATATGTATATTTGTAACAATAAAAAAATGATTTTACAACTGAAATACTAGTCTTTGTTTTTACAGCACTGTTTGTGGTCTGATGGTCTCTGCTGTTTGAATGCTGGCATTGGGTCAGGTAGGCAAAGTGTGCAGTTAAGACAAAACCTGTTAATTTTTCCGCTTCTAGTAAAGTGCCTGTTCCAGCTGAAAGGGACACATACACGTCATAAAACTGCTGAAGGAAGATCTCTTTACTGTTCTCCTCCCTTGGAATCTTCAGCAAAGTAGCCTTCATGTGAGCCAGAAACACCTGCTATCTAAATTCTCAGTTTTGGTCCAGTAGGACAGAATAAAATTGGTTGGTAACTCTCTCCCAAGAGCAATTTCTCTTGCTCTTTTGTGGCTTCTTGACTGGACAAAAGTGCTCAGATACTTGCCTGTCTGATGACCTTCTGTCTGATCCCTGTGCACATGCCTGCTGTTGCCACTTCTCCTATTGCACTATAAAGGGTTGCTAAGTCAAAAGAAAACATCTTAGAAGCACTTGGTAGAGGTTTACATCTCAAAAGTCGGCTACAAGGTGGTGGAAAAGAGGTCCTGAAGGCTGGGGGTTCCTTCTTGGCATTTGCCCTGACTTGAAATTATGCATTTATCTAAAATCATTAAGAGAGAGTCTTCATATTCAGACATATACTCTTGATTTATTTGGCATCAGTAAGAACAAAAGACAAATTGCAAAGGAAAGCTTGAAATACCTGTATTAGAAATGAAAATTAATTTATTCATAAATAAACTGCAATTTTTATTCCTCTAGGACATAGAAAATGTCTGAGAAGTGTAAGTATGCAAGAAGGGTTGCTCTAATTATTGGTTTTGTGAATTTAAGAAAATTAACAGCAAGGGTTGTGGTATTAATTAAGACAAAAATTTAAAATAGTCTCTACCTTCCAGAGCAGTTAGTTGCTGTGAATTTTACTTGTTCTTGATGTCCTTCTCATCAGCCATCTGACGTATTGTTTTGGTCCTGCCGTGAGAAACCACGGCAGCAGTGTGTGCCCATCACCCTGGTATCAGCAAACCAAAGACAGGGATGTCTCAAAAGCTGTAGACAAAGCATGTGTTTGTGCTGTTAAGAAGAAGAAAAGCTTTAGTGCTGTAACATTTGTTTGCTGGAGTATAAGGGTTTCATTACACATCAGTGTTTTTCCATATGAGTTATGGAAAGCCATTCCAGTCTTTATGCCAGCTATCAGTGTGTTGTGGGCAGGCTGAGTGGTGGAGAAACAATTTTAAGGGAGTGCTAGTGAGTGCTCTTTAAGACCTGGGGTTTGACTTTGTGTGTGTGTGTGTGGCTTTGAGTGTGGGGAGGAGCGATTGTTTTCGTTTCTTTACTTTCTTTCTGCCTGGCACAACCAGCACTATTAGCCCGAATGCAAAGAATTCACGTTGCATCCAGAGCACCCCTCTTGTACCTCTTCTGCATTTAAGGAATAATGACTTTTATTTTCAGTATCTTGAGCCCATGGAGGCCATGGGTAAGTGCCAGTGTGTTTCAGGAAGGGAACAGCCACTGCACCCTGGTGCCAAGCCAAGTTGGGAGGTCTGGGAGGATCCTTGCAGAGCAGGGGAGGCGCTGCCTTTCCATGAGCTGCGGGGCCTCCAAGCAGGTGCACAGCTGGCAGAACCCTCATTCCTTTTGTTTCCCCCCTGCTGCCTGAGCTGCTCTGTGGGTGGCTCCTGTGATCCCTGCCTATCCTGGCCCATGTGCTTCTCTGGGAGGGTGAGGGGCAGAGCCCAGAAAACACCAAGTTCAGCTGCTTTGGTGGGCTGCCAGTGGCAAGGATCCCTGGAGTTCCTGGGAGACTGAACAGAGATCAGGTAGAGGTACCACTGAAGGAAAGGGCTGCTACTTGTTCTCCCAGGGCATCCAGTGTCTTTGAGTACCACCAGTGCTCCGTGTTCCTTCCTGTCACACCCTGGTGCTGCCTGAGCACCTCCAGCTGTGCTGGCAGAGTTTGGCATGGGAGAAGAGGTGGCCTGCCTCCCAACCACGCTGCTGGCATTCCTCTTGCAGCTCAGGGCATCTCCACAGTGCTGTGCTGTGCTGTGCAGTCTGGTAGCACAGAAACGGCTCAGAGGCTCCAACGGGGTTGTGTCAGACACAATGGCTTGGTCCCTGGGCCATGACTGGTGTCAGACGAGACAGCAGCTGCATGTTGCCTTCACCATATTTAGAGCTGACAGCGAAGGGCTGGCAGCATCTGAGGTGACAGCAAGGCCCTCTGCTTACCCCAAGCACATAAGCACACGTACGTACTGTATGAGCAAACAAGAGGGAAGGACCAGCAGCTCTGGTCACCCAGCTGGAAATGCTGCCCTGGAAGGGATCTGACCATGAGCATCTCAGTTCAGAGCTGCACCTAACTGATCCACCTTTAGGAAAAGGGGGCAAAAAGCTCCTGGAGGGAGCTGCTCTGCTCTTTTCTGCTCTTAAATCTGGTTTTCAGGTTTTGCCATCAAGGAATTTCACCCATGATGTACACAATGGGAGCACCTCCCCCTCTGAGAGGTGCTGAAGGACTGTGGCTGCCTGCCAGGCTCCAGTGTGAACTCAGATAGCTCTGTACCACAGCTGCAGGACCTACTTCCCACTCCCTGCTAAAGGAGGTTAAAATCTGAATGATAGATTTTGAGCTTTTTAAAGTATTCCCTGATGTGCAGTAACAACAGTAAATAGCTGCTTCCTAAGATGGGAACTGCAATCATCCTAAATCTTCCCCCTCCACCAGAGCCAGCCATCCAGGCTGAGACAATTTGGGAATTAATGTGGCCCATTAGTCACAAATCTGCACAACCCAACACACTTAGCTGATAGCTGCCACCAGCACAAGCTCTCGCCACCACTGCTTATTAATTGATTAATGTGGAGATGATTTCTCTCTCCTATTGCAAACAAAAAAAGGCACTGAGAATAATTTTTGGGAAAATACCAGAAAGCTCTGCTCCTGTTTGAAATACTTGAGAGGTGTGCTGCTTTCCCCACTCCCAGGGATGCTAATACTGGGTGGGCTGTGCCTGAATCCCACCTCTGGAGTTTATCCTCTGCTTGTGCTGAAGCTTAGGGAAGGTTTCATGTACAAACACTGTCCTTTGCTTCTCCTGGAGCTATGAGCCAGAGGATCTTGTAACAAACAGTGCAGGTAAGTAACAGATTATCATTTCATGCCCGACTTCTGCTCATCGGGCCTGGAAAGCAGAGCGGTCTTTCCCCATCCTAAGAAAACTGAGAGGATGAAAATCACAACATAACACATGGTGCCAATCTTCTCTTTCCTTGTGCTGTAGGAGCTTTCCATCCCAGAAATAAGGGATCATAGGAAGATCTGCCAGGCACCTTCACAGCCTTCCTATCCATCTCTGTGCCTGTCCTCCTGCAATTCCTCATGCCTCCTCTCAACAGGACCATCTCACCAGTACCACAGCAAGTGCCTCTAGAGCCACCTGAGCCATCCTCCACTAGTGTCCAACATTTCCAAAGCCTCCTGACCTCAGGCAGGGCAGGGCCCCACAGCAGCTGGGGTGTCTTCCCTGGGGGGCAGAGAGGGGTGCGTTCATTTTTAGTTGAGAGCAATCAGCATCACCAAACAGACAGTGCTCCCTGCTCCTCAGGACATGATGGCACCTTGTTTCAGCAGGCACTGCCAGTGACTGGCAGCTTAAAATGTTGTTCTGACCATTGCACGTGGAAGTCTTATTTTCCCGTCCTGAAACTGAGATTTCTCCAGCTCTGGAGGGCAGTTTTCCAGAGCTGCACAGAGTTCGTGTGTTCAGAGACCCGGGAACAGGCATGTGAATGGGTGAAGAAATGCAGAAGTGAGGCCTCAGGGTGATCTGCAGGACAGGGAAACAAATCAAATTGTGTAAAAGCTGATGGCAAGTCCCTAGAAAGCAGCCCGGTGGGGGGCTGCATCCAAGTGCCCCTTGGGATTGTGAAATGCCCCAGAGGTTCCAGGGTCACATGTGATGAGGAGAGGAGAAATCCCAGCTGGTGGAGAAAGGCTGGTGCAGGGCAGTGGCTGAGCTCCTGATAAAAGTTCTTCTCCTCTGAATCCGGGACAGAGCTGTCAATTCTCAATCAGTACCCAGCCAGGGACAAGGTGGTCCTTGGGATGAGGCACTTGCTTGGGCAGGAGCCCAGACCGGGATGCCAGCTCTCCCCCTCCCTGGGCCCTCTCACCCATGGTTGCTCCTGCTGCATCGGGGAGATCCTGCAGGGACAGGGAATGCAACTGTCCTGGGGGTGCAAATTCCCTTCATGCCAAGTATCAAAGAGAAATCGCTGTGAGAGCAACGATGCCCATCAGCACCAAGAAGCTGAACAGTAAGACACTGTATTTCTGAGGAGAGAGAAAACAATCTGTGAGTCTCTGCACAGAAGATGAAGGTGTCATTACGAGGGATCTGTTATTACATGACTTAATTCCTGATGCTGTATCCCACAGCAAACTGAAGAGGCTTTTGCAGATAGAGACTCTTCCCAGTTAGAAAGCCACTCTACATCAGCTGTCCTAGGGATTTATTAGATGCAGATTCCAAATGCCCATGTTTGGGAAGCCTGCATGGAAAAGCAGATACGCTGCCATGGTCCCTCCCAGCCATGTGTTGAGGTCTTTGCTCTGATGCCTCTGTGCTGATGCTGCTTTGGCAGTTTGTGATGAGTTCTGCCAGCTGACCCAAACCCAATCCTTCAGAGCCTGTTTTTTTCTGCTTTTCCAGTAAGTTGAACTGAGGAGAAAAAAGCTGTGTGAGAGAAAGAGTATTTAATTAGATTGATACCAGCCAGGGAAGGCAGGAGAGGGGCTGCCAGCTTGGCAAATCCAATTCGGTTTCACTGGATGGAGGAGTCAAGTTAACTCTATAATCTCTGTTTAGCATCTTTCCAGGAATGCCTCCTTTGGTCCTGTTTGCTTAGGTGGGTAAGACCCAGCAGAGGGTAGAGGGGAGTGCTGTGGAGGCTGCACAGCCCAAGCTTTATTTGGACAACATTAAATTCTAGCCAAAGAATGAAATAATGAAAGTCACGAACTGTAACTGAGACTGCAGTCCCTGGGTAGCATTGAGCAGCATGCAGCTGGGGGAAATATCAGCTTTTCCTTTGGGAAATCTCAGATCCCTTCTGATGGCCTGAGTCCTGACCCCTCATTTCAGCAGAATCCTTGCGGGAAGAGGTTGGCTGCTTCCTTATAACACTCAAGGGATTCCATTGCTGGTCCAAAATGAAGAAGATGACAGAGGAGTGAAGCCTCACATCTTGGAGGGCTGGCTGGGAAGGCTGAAAAAACTTGGTCTTGGTGGGAATCTGTGGATGGAAATGTCTATGGGATGATAGTCTTTGTGTCACACCACATCCATCAGTACCCAACCTGAACTGTCATTGCACCTCTTTGCACCCTGAACCCACACACTCTGCACCACCCGAGTAAGAAAGATGGATCCAGGATCTGGCCCAGCACAGGAATGTGGGATTTGTCAGGCAGAGGGAGGGAGTGGGATGGAAGGAGGGGCAAGAGAAGGGCATCCTTTTTGGAAAGTGGGGGTCTGCTGCTAATAAGCAGCTTGTACCCATCTGAGGGTGGGTTGGAAAGAAGAGTCTGTTTCTTTTCTGCAGCAGACAGCATCATGTCTGACTTGATATTCAAGAAATGGTAGGAATGGTGGGGGGCTTCACTGACTGTATTATTTCCACTTCAATTTCCTTTCAGTTCACCTTTCAGTGCTTCTGCATCATTTTCCTTTGCTGGGATGCTCAGATCCCTTGCCAGGCAGGAGAGCATCATCCCCACCCTGGGCAGCCCCAGCTGTCCACAGCAGCTCAGCCAGCACACCCACCTCCCACCACCTGATACACATCAGGCTCTGGGGCAAACGGGGCACACCAAGGATCCAGGCTGTGGCTTTCTGCGGGACCCATACAGGACCCAAAACACCTGTGAAACACCTGCTCAGTGCAGAATGAAGTGCTGATGGTGCCAGTGTCGTCTTCCGCAGTGTCTCTGGTCAGTGCAAAGCTGAGGGAAGCTGAAGCCATTTGATGAGGAAAATTATTTCCATTTATCTGTGTCTTCATGTATTTGGAATTTTCTTCTGTAAAGGAGAGGAGCAAAGTCACACCACAAATCCAAATGTTGGGTTTGTTTTTTTGTTCTCTAGTCTGTTCATGGAAACCCAAATGTTTCATTTCCCATCAATACTTTGAGTCTGGCCCAAAGAATGAGGCATTTGTCAGCTGCCCCTTATTTCCATTTCCAGATCAGCAAACTGCACTTTTATCCATGCTTTCCCATTTACAGTTGCCTGATTAAGCCTTTCTACAAAGCTAGCCCAGCCTGAGGTTTGGCCATGTGCTCCTTATTTTGCTCTTTACTTGGCAAAAATTGTCATTTATTAATTGATTATCAATATCAGTTAAATAAAACAGCATTGCTGGTGTCCTCAGCTGGAAGGTTCCTTGACCCACAGCAGGGCCAGGCAATGGTCGTGCAGATGCTTCCAGCCTCAAGGCACTTAGTGAAGCACATTCATTTAAGAGCCAAGTGCATCAATGGTCAGGGTGAATACACTTCCTTTTTTTTTTTTTTTTAAGCTTATCAAAACACAGATTTGAGCTGTTCAACCTTGAGTGTTACTGCACAGTGCAAAGCTGAAGCCAAAGTCCTTAATCAAAAGTATCTATTACTTTTTTTAAAATAGTGCCTACCTTTAATTCTTATTTATTCCTCTAAGGAAATAAGCCAAGGCAGAGTGATTGCTGACTTTGGTACATGACCTGCACACACAGCAGCTATCTTCAGTGTGTTGCTTTAATACTGATGCCAATAGATCCACAGTTCAACATGCTCCTCAAATTTAGTGTTCCACAGAAAGTCCAACTGGATGAGTAAAAATTGTTCTGAGCTGTTTTTTGTTTAGTTTGTTTTTTTTCTCATTCAGGCTTTACTGAGTCACCTAAAGCAACTGGAGAAGCTGAAGACATTTTAGGCATGCAGCAGGATGGCCACATCCTCACTGCAGGCTGGGATTTACCTGGTTCCAGTCACTTTGAGCTAAACTTTGCAATTCCACCTCTAAGAACCCTAAATCCATTTCGTGCAATACTTGAGGAGGGGCAGACCAGCTAAGCTGTGCATCTATGAGGTGGCCTCTGTATCCATAGGGTATTTCAGTGGAGGGTTTTGTGGGGGCAGCAAAGGCATAGCTGGTGCAAACAGAAGATGAATCCATCATCTCTGCTCCTTTTTCCCTCTGTGCAGATATGTTCTGCTGCTGTGTGAAATCAAAACCTCTCTCTGCCAGCACTGAAAGCGCATGGGATGACAAGGATGGATGCATATCATCCACATCCTTGTGCACAGGTAACAATGAGCTCTTGTGAGAGCCCTTTAAGCTTTAAGGTCCTTTTTTCTCTCCAACCAGGACCTGGTTTCACTGGAGTTGTGTGAGATTCTGAATAAATACTGGTAGTTTAAATAAGGTGTCACTTCTCACCCACTCTTCCTCCTGAGAGGGCATGGGGGAGAACCAGCTATGAGAAGCCCTTCTCAATGCCCTGAGCTTTGCATCCAATCCCATAAAATCTCACCGTCTCCATCCCTGCCAAATTGCAGGGTGCTTCCTGTTACAAAATATTGCAAAACATGGGTAGTGTTTCCTCTTAAGTTAGTTTTGTTAAAAATATTTCTTAGTAAGAAACCAGTTGTCATGATCATACTACCAAGGGATCTTGTTGGTTATCAGCCATGGTGGTGGCTTCCAAAGCTGGGTTACAAACCATGCTAGAAACTGATGAACATCTCTTTTCTAAAAACCTGGATCAGGATGCTGCTGATCTGGAGCAGATGGGTTCTGGGTCCTGGGAAGACAGACGGGGACAAAAAGTGATCTTCATGCCACGGAGCAGTGCCAGGTGACCTCATCCCACAAAGGAGATCAGGCAGCTCCCATGGGACACAAGAGGCCACCACTGCCAGGGAGCCATGGTGGGAAACACTGGGAAGAAGAGACTGCAGGATGGGTTCCATGGGGGAGCTCTCACCCCAAGGCAAGGCATGGCTTTTCGTAGTGAGGCAAGGACAGATGATAGGGAAACCTGTAGAGTGACTCTGGTCTTGCCTGCAAGGCACTTGGGCAGGTGTCCCCTAAAGATCTAGACTTTTCCATGTCATTACCTAATGAGCTCCTCTCCCATGCTGGGGTTCCACACCTGAGCAGAGTCAGGAGGTGCTTTTGGCCTTGCTGTTGCATTAAGATCTTGACAATAATTTTTCTGAGGTCCAAAGATGATCCCAGGCTACTATCCAGGGAATCCCTGTACTGAGACGCTCCCATGCTGCTGTTTAAACACATCAGCTTTACAGCATCTTGTTTTTCTCTGCACACAGGAAAAGCTGGACAGTGCTGTGTGATCTCCCTGAAAGAATTTCCTGAGTAAACCACAACTCAGTTCTTCAGGTTTTTTTCCCCCCCCTCAGATCAAATAGGAACCTGCTCAGGGTGAGCATTAAATAATTTTTAAAAGCCTCTTCTGCTGCTTCTGAGAGCCTCTCTAAAGCAATCAGTATGTGAACAAAAATTGAAATATGTATATATTGAATCAAATGCAACCTGGAAAAAACTGTCTGTAAGGGGTCTCAAAGGAGATAATAATGCTTCTGGGAGCACACATGGAGACACACAGCCCAGCCTCAGATGCCCAAAATCACTGCAGGTGAATACACAGGTGACATTCAAATCAAATCCAATCCCAAGCAGTGCTACCATGAATATGATACTCTATCAGCACGGAGACCTTGAACTCTACGGTCTCTCCGTTTGATTAGTATTATAGGAGGAAGACGATGCAGGTTTCTGTCCATCTTCGTCCTGCGGCTCTTCATTCCGGTGAGGGAAACCCTCCCGAGGGCTGTGAGGAATGAGAAGGTGAGAGAACTCTGCCTGCTGCTGCTCTGCCTTCATAAACCGAGGAGGAGAGTTACAAGATTTAGAAAACTCCTTTCCCCCTCGCTAAACTCCATCACTTTTCTGAAGCCTCACGTTTCCCTGCAGCACTTCTGCCTTCGTTCGGGGAGGTTTGAAGCTTTAAAGGTTCTTTGCAAGGGGCGCACGGCTCTTCCGAAGCGGGAAGGGCTGCGGGGTCGGGCTCCTCCAGCCCACCCCGACGGCTGAGCTCCGTCNAGAGGCTGCGCCGCTGAGGGAGGCTGAGGGCCGCGGGCCGGCAGCAGCACCATGGAGAGCGGCGCCGAGGGGCGCCTGGACGCCGCCGCCTTCCTCGGTGCCTGGCGGCGCTTCGACGCCCACGGCAAGTGGGGACAGCACGGGGGGAGCCGGCTGAGGGGTGCGTGGGTGCCGGTCCCGGTGGGTGCCGTGCAGGGCTCTGCCCGTGCAGTGGGGAGGCGGGTCCGCCGGGCTGGGTGCCCGTCCGAGACGGGGCGCGGCTGAGTGCAGGGTGGGTGCCGGGGATGCTGCACACGGGGCCGGGTGTTTGCTGACATGTCCAAGCTTTACCCCCAGTAAGGTCTTGCAGGTGTTTTCGAGCCCCCCTCTTCCTCCTTGCCATGAATATCACAGCTGTAAATTCCCGTTTAGACCCCAAAAGCTTTGCCTTTTCATCACTTCCCTGTTTCATGTGCTGTTCTCTCTTTTGGTCCCAGTTTGTGGATTTATTTTTGTTTCTGAAAAGTTTTCTGGAAGGAAAACGCCACAGCTGTGCCCAGCCCTCACAGAGAAGTGAACAGATGAAACTGAGTAGGACATGGGGCNCCGAGGGGGGAAGGGCGGCGGGGGCGGGCTCCTCCAGCCCCCCCCGACGGCTGAGCTCGGTCCTGCCACAACCCGGGTCCAAGCACACCCGGGCGGGATCCGGGCGGGCGGGAGGTCGGTAGGACGAGGCCCGGGAAGGGGGAGACTTCCCGCCGCGACCCCCGCGGGGCCGCCCCCGGGGCGGGGCCGCCGCCCTGAAAGCCGGGGCGGGCGGCGGGGCCGGGGCAGAGGCTGCGCCGCTGAGGGAGGCTGAGGGCCGCGGGCCGGCAGNGGGCGCGGCTGAGTGCAGGGTGGGTGCCGGGGATGCTGCACACGGGGCCGGGTGTTTGCTGACATGTCCAAGCTTTACCCCCAGTAAGGTCTTGCAGGTGTTTTCGAGCCCCCCTCTTCCTCCTTGCCATGAATATCACAGCTGTAAATTCCCGTTTAGACCCCAAAAGCTTTGCCTTTTCATCACTTCCCTGTTTCATGTGCTGTTCTCTCTTTTGGTCCCAGTTTGTGGATTTATTTTTGTTTCTGAAAAGTTTTCTGGAAGGAAAACGCCACAGCTGTGCCCAGCCCTCACAGAGAAGTGAACAGATGAAACTGAGTAGGACATGGGGCTCCCCTGGGTGGGCGGGCAGGGCCCCAGCTGAGATCCTGCCCGTGGAGCCTTGGGCTACCTGCACGCAGCCCGCGACACGGTTCCTGGAACTCGGGCAGTACCCCTGACCATTAATACATTTACTTTTTATTTAGACAATGGTTACATAGAAGGGAAGGAGCTTGACGATTTTTTTCATCATCTCCTGGAGAAACTAGGACCAGAAGTAAGTACTGTGCCGTGTTAGTTGTGCATCACGTCCAAGCAAAAAAAGTTATGCTGAGCGATGATTTGTGTTTGTTGTTCCCTGGTTGCTGACTTTCTTAGCAATCCCGAGGTAAAGAGCTTTTCTCTTGGCAACAGGGTGGCATTTAAGCAAGTACAACAACAAGTGCAGTCACCTGAGCAGTTTGATCAGTTGTTTCAACACAACAGCTGCTGTCAGGGTGAGATCGCAGTTGGCACCAGCTGAAGGGGCTGCTTGGCAGCGTGGAGAGAAAGTCATTTGCTGTTGTTGAGTAGAAACAAGTGAAAAAGCACCGGCACACAGCCTGGCTGGCTGAGCGGCAGGGCAATGTTCATGGTTTATTTATTCAAGCCTGTGCTGATTAGTTTTGTTAATATGATGGGTTTCTTTCCCAGGTCAATTTTTAAGAAATATACTGTCATTAATTTTAAATGGTGCTTAGGAAGAAGGCTTATGTCTATCTTGCCACAAATGGCTAAAAGCCAAACAAGAGTCAATTCTGTTGCTTCTAAGATCCAGACCTGGCTCTCCAGTATTTCTGGGTTTCTCCCCTGATTTCCTTTCCTGGTTTTGGCAGCGCTTCCCCTCTCTCACTCTCTGCATCTCAGTAAACCAGAAGTTGCACGACAATTTATAGGGACTGGTTTCCTTGGCTCCAGGTCATACATTGCCTGTGATGTCACCATCAGTGAAGGAGAAATCTTGCCACTCAGGCCAGCACTCAAAGAATATAGTATACAAAGAATATATTAATATTTTCACTTCACAGCATGTTCCCAGATAGGAAAAGGAGGAAACATCTTCCAAACGGAAGGAGAGGGTGTGCCAAAAACCAGAGATGAAACAATTCCTTTAAGCAAAAAGTAATTAACAAAGAGAGAAAAGGTTGCTGATAAAAGGCATAAATTCATGAGTATCAAGTGTAAAATCAGAATTGTACTTACAAGCAAATTAGTATTCTTGGATCTTTAGGGCTACAATAAAAAAATAGAAGCTGTGAGTAATTTTTTCAAGCATATTATTTAATTTGCAAGTAAATTTGGATTGAAATATTGGCAGTTTCTGCAGAAATGTCTTTCAGAGCATGGATGGTTAGATGAACAGGTAGGCACATAAAAAGACTTCAAACAAATCAAAAAAGATTCAGCAATAAGAATCTTTAGGGACACAGAAAAGCTGATTTAAAGAGAAATCAGAAAGCTCATGATTATTTACCCAGGAACAAAAGATGAAATTGGGAGCTGCTAGTCTTGGGGTATTGAAAGAGCAGCACAAAGCATACTCAAACAAACTCAGTGACAGCAAACATGAGATGTTGAAGGAGACACTTAAAAATGAGGCTGCAGAGGTCAATGCTGCAGTGGGGCTCTCTGGAGTGAGCTGATGGTGATAAAACTGAGGGTTTACTAGGGATCTCATGCTGCAGGCATCTTCCTAAGGATGTGAGTCAGGAGAAACTCCAAACCCCACTCTAGCCCATAGTTGCCCTTATGTACCCCTCACATGATGCTCTGGGACAGCATCACAGCAGCTGGGTTGCAAACCTGGTGTGTTACAGCAGTTTTTGTGGTCTTGCTGATACCAGTGTGAACTCCATTACACTCTGTTAGTTATCAGGACACACAACTTGCAAAATGAAGGTGTTCTAGTAATAAACTTCCTGCTTTAAGAAATCAATAATAGTTCTATTGCTTGTTAGAAGTCCCTGCTTGGTTGACTCCAGCTTAATTCAGCGCCCTGACCCAATTTGCATCTCCTTCGCTTCTGCTGTCTAAGTTTTGCCATTAAGAGAAATAGCTTAACACAGACTGAATGGAGAAAGAACCAACTTCCTTCTCCTTGTATTAAATAGATGAAATAGGCTAATTCTGGAAGACAATGCTCACAAACTTTCATGGTGCTCAGACAGGCTGTCAAGTGCTTTTTGTTTTTTCCTTCGAGTCCTCTTGCTTGTTTTTGGCAGTATTTCCACTCTGGTAGTATTAGGGATAAAACTACATGTCAGGCTGCAGGCAGAGCAGGCTGTCTTTGTGGCAGAAACCCAAGGGGAGCTTTGTCCTGGGACGCTGAGAGCAGTCCTCTGCCAACTCCTCTGGGTATGGGGATCACTTGTAGCACCAGATTAAACAAAGGTCTCTACTACCTTTGTACAATGAGTTTGTCTAACAACACTGAGCCGTTTTTCTCTTTTTCACATGATTTATATTGTACATGCTTGTGATTATAGCAGGAGGGGTAAAGGGTCCCCTCTGCACTGGTTTTACCATCCTACAGAAAGAAAGTGTCCTCTGTGATAGAAGCAGTGAGCTGGGACTGAGCATCTCTCTGCTGTACCACTCCTCCTGACCTTTACTCCTTTGGGTTCTTAATGTCTCTGTTCCTTGCACAGTAGAAGGGGGAGACAGCAATACAGTGGCATAACTTACAGATGTGTCGCTAGGATTAATTAGTGACTGTGTCTGAAGTGCTACATGAGTGATAAATAATGTTATCAGCACTGGAAGTTGTCTCTGCTTGAATAGAGAATGGCTTCATAATTATATTTTTTCAGCCTGCATTCCCTAAGCTGTTATTTTTCCTAATGACTGCTGTGGTCCTTCTGCTCTGTTTTTCTTCCCAGCTACACTGCAGCATCCCCAGCTGACACTAAATGCCAGGGGATGGGAGCAGCTGGGAAAACAATGCAAAAATGAGCCTGTCAGGAAGCTGAGAGACACAGCTCCTCCTGACAACTCTGAGCGAGGAAAGAAACTTGAGATAGCATCCAGTAATGGAGGCCAATTCATTGTCTTTTATTGAACCATCAACAGTTGTGGGGGGGAAGGGAAAACTTTGCAACAAAGGTAGACCTGTAGTAAACCAACCAAATCCCAGATGCTGCTTCCTGTCCTCCTGTCCCTTCTCCAGTGGGTGATTGCTGAAGGCATTTGGACAATGCACTTAACAACATGCTTTAGCTTTTGTCCAGCCCCAAAGTGGTCAGACAGTTGGACTAGATGGTTGTTGTAGGTGCCTGCCAACTGGAATATTCCATTCCATTCCATAGAAAATGCCTTCCGTTTCCAGGTGTGTATAGTTCATCCTCACACCGGCATTATGATTGCAAGGTGCTGGCATTATCCACCTGCTTCTGTTGTCACTCCTATGACTTCTCTCTAACTATTTGAGCCTCCTGCTTCCACTGCTGGCTGCCATGAGCTGCCATGAGCTGCCTGGGCTCTCTTCTGCTCTTTCATAAACCTCTTTCTTCTACATTATGGCACCTCTTTCCTTGCATTTTCTAGAAGTTTATTATATTGAGGTGAAATCTCGATGGAAAGGACAGTTTCTTTCAGCATCAAAGAAGTAATTTTATTAGAACAGGAACTACAGCTCCTGCATTTCTGTCTTATATTTCTGTATCAAGATCATTAAGGATCTTCTTTGCTTTCTCTTTTCTGTGGTTTTAAGGAAGCTCTATGTATGTTCTCATAATGATTAGATAAGATTTTTATAGATGAATGGCTATAAAGTTTGGGGTTGGATTACTGAAAATTTCCATAAAACCAATGATGTCTGGGCAAATATGGAGAGAAATGCCCATTGCCATCCAGCTTTCCCAGAAAGGTATTTCACTTTGCTTACATTATACTCAAATTAGATAGAAAACTTTCAGATAAAGCGTGGTTGCCTTCACCTAACTGTAAGTATGTAGGAGACCACAAAAATTGTTGAAGTATAATTTGATCAGACAAGACAGGTATTAGCCTTGTTATAATCCCTCCTGCCTGAAAACCACATGGATAGTTATGACTGGAAGGGACTGAAGTTAATCCTCTGGAGCTCACTCTGAGCAGCTATTAAGGATTTGTTCTTGCTTTTTGCTTCCAAAGAATAGAAGCACCCTCCAGCTACTTTGGGACTTCCTCCTTGCCTTGCACACTGTATTGTCTGTCTAAATAATGTGCATAATTTAGCATGTTCAGGAATGCAACAGCTAGTCAAACAAAGTTTAATGGTCAAAACATCAGTCAGCCTCAAAGCCATCCAAAGCAGACTTCCCCTCTGCTTTACCACCCCAAGAGAGCTAAAGTCACTGGTGACCAGGAGGTCAACAGCAGGAAGACCCCTAGAAGAAAGCAATCAACTTGCATCCACATCCAGAATATTTCAGAATTCTAACCCCCAGGAAATCCTGGCTATTTAAATATTAGGAAGGTATTCTTTATTGTCAGGGTGGAGAGGCACTGGAACAGGGTGCCCAAAGAAGCTGTGGATGCCCCATCCCTGGAAGTGTTCAAAGCTAGGTTGGATGGGGCTTTGAGCAACCTGGTCTGGGGGAAGGTGTTGGAACTGGATGATCTTTGAGGTTCCTTTCAACCCAAACCATTCTATCGTTCTGAATGTTGGCAAATAGAGTTAATTCTTTAGGTGTGGCTTTCATCAGCCTTGATTAGCCTGGCCAGTTCCTATTCTTGTTCCTCCACATTAAGGCATGGAAGTGCCTTGAGGTGTTTCTTAATGGAAACTAAACATGCCCATGCTGAAAAATAAAAGATGTGTTTTCATCTCCCAAATGCACATCAAGCAACTTTCAGCCTAGCAGGAAGGACAGAACAAAGAACCTGTCTGAAGCCTAACCACAAAACCATGATGGCACAAGGAAGGCTGCAGTAGCCTTTGTTGGATGCTGGTGTCTGCTACGTGAAAAAAGCTTTCCCACATTTGTGCTGATGAGAGTTAAAAAAGGAACCAAAAACGCAAGGTGGGATGACAGGATAAGTGCTCTTCTATTGTAGCATGCAGGAGTACAGAGTTTGGTTAGTAAATCCTAACCAAAGTACAGGGCCAAATCTCAAGTGATAGCGCTGAAGTTAAGTGAGCAAGATTGGCCCAAAGGAGAAGTTGGCCCTGGAGCTGTAGGGTGATGTCCCACAACTATGCAGGCAGTCCAGCCTACAACTGCATGGGGGTAACAGTCATTCATGAGGTTAATTTTTACAATGAAGAAATGTTTGGCCCAAAAATGAAAGGCTCTTATTCTAAAGTCAAAGTGTACATTACTGATGTCTCTCATCTGGTCCTTGCTGGCCTCATATCTTTACTGTGTGGCTTTTGGCAGGATAATAGTTGTTAATTTTGTTTTCCAACTCTCTGTCTTGGCAGACACAATTTATTTTCATAGATCTTGTAGGAACTCGATATCTGTGGGACCCTTGGCCTTTCTATCATATTTGGCTGAAACACTAGAAGACATATGTGCTTGAGCCATCATTTTCAGAAAATTCTCTGGGTTTTTTTCAAGAAACAGTGTATAATAGTCACTTAAATGTAGTTTCATCCTTTTTTATACCCTGATCAGTATAGTGGCTTGCTTCTGAAATCATGTCAAGAAGGAAAAATACATCAATTTATTACAGGATTGTCTTGACCAGCAGGAATTAAATGAGACATCCCATTTTATCAAGCTCCACAGTGCTCCATAGATTCACTTTTTGCCCCCCAAACCAAGTGACTCATAGTTGTGTTTTCATCAAGGCAAACTTCTGCCAAGCACATGAAGCCCTTAAGGAGCAAAAATGTAATTAGTCAGCATGAGGCAAAGAGTGCAAGGATATGAAAGGAATGGATTAACAAAGAAGACAGATTACAGCCAGGTTTCCAAACAATCATAACCACCCATGACAAAGAAATTAAATGCTGTAGAAATTTTAAAAATATGTGATCATGCCCTTTCTGTGATTACAAACACTATTAAGAACCAGATTACCTTTGTGATGCTAAATACCTCTAAAGGGTTTTCACAAAAGGGAAGGTGGAGACTGGACATGGAAAGGAGAAAGCAGAAAATCCATTTGTTACGGCGACTTGAAGCACAGAAGCTTTTCTCTGTAAAACTCTGTGGAAGAACATTCATACTAAGAAATTTACTTGTTAACCCTGAAAAATATGTGAACAAAGGCATGGTGTTATTTTAAACTGTGTTCTTTTATGAGAATAAAAATGACATGGCCTTCTCCTCATGGTAAGTAGTAAAGATTTCTTTTATGTCTGCACAGTGAGAACATGCAGCAGCCCTTGGAAACCACACAGCATCCACAAACTCAGGGAGGTGCATGCACCAGGGAAAACAAGGAATTATGAGAAAGGTTTCTCTGTACAGACAGTGACTGGAAAGGATGCAACAGCATTCACTTAAACCCTCACAAAAGGGAAAGCTTTGCAAACCTTTGAAACTGGTTAAGGATCTGTTTCTTGAGACAGGCAACATAATCAAGACAGCATTCTCTGATAAAGAAAGATGTGCTCAGCTGCAGACATTTACTTGCTGCGAAGCCATTTCCCCCTGTTCCATCTTATGAGACAAGAGGCACATTTTTGTATGCTGCTATTTGTTATGTCAGGTTTAACCCAGCAGACAGCTCACTCACTCACTCACTCTCCAGTGAAATGGGAGAGGGAATCAGAAGAGTAAACTGAGAAAACTCGTGGGTTGGGATAAAGACATTTTAATAGGTAAAGCAAAACCCACGGGAACAAGCCAAGGCAAAACAAAGAATTTATTCACCACTTCCCATGGGCAGGCACGTGTTCAGCCATCTCCAGGAAAGCAGGGCTCCCTCATGCTGATTTGGGAGGACAAACAAATATCTTCCTTTCCTCCTTCTTCCCCCACCTCTGTATGCTGAGCACCATTCCATAGGGGGTGGTATATCTTTTGGGTCAGTTGGGGTCAGCTGTCCTGGCTGTGTCCCCTCCCAAATTTTGTGCACCAGCATCCTTGCTGGTGGGGTGAAGTGAGTCTTCAGATCATGTCCTTGCTTGGATAAGGGGAACAGATCATATAGATTACGTGGTTTTTCCAGCCTTTTAATGTTTTTGGAATAGAAAGGCAATTAGAGCAAGCTATTTGTTTGCACCACCAGTAGGTCAATCTTGAAAGCCAGGTCTCCCAACCTTAGTTTCTGCTTGGAATATGTCTTATTGGATCTATTTTCTTTTTCAGTGTTCTGAGATGTTTTTTGTTTTTTTTTTCAAAGGCCCCTTTTGAAACCTAATGGTCATAACACGAGGTGTATAATTCTTAGTGTAAAAAATTGTAATATACAAATAATTGTGTCTTGAACACGCATCTTCAGAAAGCCAGTTTGTGCAGTATCTTTTCTTCTTTGTGAGTAAAGGCTGGGTTTTGGTGGAGCTATTACCAGTTTTGTCTCACAAGTAGAATATTTATGAAGAGAGAAAGATTGTCCAAATTGAAAAATCCACTGTAGAGTAACCCCTTGGACTAAAAGCTTTTGGAGCTGTGTAAATATTGTAAGTATTCCAGGCATTTACTTGATGTATCCCATAGTTTAAATCGGTTTATAAAAAGAAGGAGGCTGTTCTATTTTTACGCAGGTAACAGTGTCCCTGCCACAGAAAGCTCAATGAATTTCTGACTAATAGCTGGCACCAAATTGAGCAATAAGTGTTTTAACAAATGATGAGTTTGAAATGCACAGCACACTTTTCAAATATCAGCTATGATTATCATTTTGGAAATAACTTATCCTACTGGGCACGGAGGAGGATCATTTCAGAGTACTTTGCAAGCCTATTGAAGTCAGCAACTGATAGGCTTGCCTAAATCCTGGGAGGTGTCTCAAAGTGTCAAGGTGCTGTCAGAAGGCAATTTAAATAGCATGAGTTTGAGTTATAATGCCAAGGGGAAGGAAAACCAAAGCGTGTGGTCAGTGATGTGCTGTGCCCTCAATACCCAAGCCCACAGGAATTTCTGGATGCCACCATGGGAAAGGAGGATACTGCCGCCATGCCCTGGGACTGACTCAGCCCACCCTCCTGGGGCTGGCCATTTTGGGTGTATCCCTGTGGGATCACTGCTGGGTGTTTCATCCCCAAACTGGGAGCTGCCAGCCCTTGGTGTTACACAGCAAGGATGCACCTCAAGGGCTGCACTGCATGGAGCGATGCACTGAATTTGGGAAAGTCACTCATGGTCTTGTGTCATAGTAATAAAAAAGGGAGTGTACAACCTAATGGAGCTTCAACAGCAGCTGGAAATGAGAAACTGTGTTAGAAGACTCAGGAAGGAATAGCTGGAGTCCCAAATCCCTCTGGTTGTAGAGAAGATAAAACGACTTTTATTCAGGGGTTGGGAAGAAGTTAATTTATTGTCTTGTAAAAATTTCTACAAAGGTATGCCACAAGCCAGTGTGGGTTATCCTTCTCCCTTCCTTCCTTCCCCTCCCAGAGAGGGCCTCCCACATGATTGGGAAAGAAGCCAGGACCTGCTCAGTGTGGGTGCTGGGGGTAACGTCGGACTTAATTGCTTGGGAAAGATTAGCTAGGTGAGCTTGCCCAGCCACAAAGCTCATATGACCAGAAGCCTTTTCACAGGGTGAGGAAATTGTATTTCGTGTAGTCCAGTCAGAGTGGGTACCCTCATGGTTGCTGCTAAAGAAACTGTGCCTGATGAACCTAAGCATTGTATTTCACCTGTCACAGCGATACCTGTCAAAACACATAACCTGCAAGTCCAGAGAACTCCTCACTATGTATAAATCGATTACGGGGTTGAGCAGATACAAAGGGGATGTCAACTGCTTGAAATTCTATGCTCTTAACCCAGGAACACTGACTTGGGGCTTGGTGCCAGGTCTTAAATTAGCTGACAGGCAATAATAAGTGACAATCTAGCTCCACTGACACCTTTCAAGGCTGATGATCTAATGAACTGCAGAGATGTCATTCAAGGATAAGGATATCTTCCTGAAAAGCAGAAGCTGAAAATAAGCAGGATGGAAACTGCTGTAACACACACTTGAGCAAAACCAAACCCCAGTGATATAATGGTAACAGTTGGCTAAAGAAGCAGGTGTCATTGAAATATTTTGGGGTTTCCAAACACTGATCTTCCAGCTGAAAGCTTAGTAGCTACAAAGACATGCACAGGACTTATTTCCAAAAATTCATCCTCGGTGGTGTGTCTGTGGGCATTACCCCCAGCTGTAAGAATGTGATGATCCTGGTAATTATCTGTGCGTAAGGAGAGATTTCCTCCAGGAAGGTCTTCTAGCGCCCTCAGCAATTTTCATGCACTTGTTGTTTTCCCCATGGCAGAGCACCATCACAGAGGAAGAAGTTCAGAGGATGAAGGAGCAATTCATGTCTGTCTACGATGTCACCACAGATGGACGCTTGCAAATCCAGGAGGTATCTCTGCCCAACCCCAGCCCAGGATTTCTTTTATAGAAGGATGGAGAATTAGAACAGACTTTTTATAGTCTGTAGGAATAGGAAAAGGGGTAATGTCTTTAATCTGGAAGAGGGTAGATTAAGAGTAGGTTAGGGAAGACTTTTTTTTAATGAGGGTGGTGAAGGACTGGAAGGGGTTGCCCAGAGGGGTTGATGCCTCATCCCTAGAAACATCAAAGATCAGGTTGGGCAGGGCTCTGAATAACCTGATCTAGTTGAAGATTTGCCTACCCATTGCAGGGGGTTGGACTGGATGACTTTTAAAGGTCCTTTCCAACCCAAACCATTCTATGATTAAGACCTGTAGCAGACTTGGGAGATCTGGAAGATAGAGCCTGGGTGTGGAGGAGGTGACTCATGGAGTATTACATTAGCCAGATCCTTTGGTCTGGAGTTTATTTCCAAGGGAGAAACAAGCCAAACTTATATTTCACATACTGGGTCAGCAGCCACCCAAGTTCTTTTCTTTTCTTTACTTTCATATTGTGTGTCTGGTTTTTATTGTGGGGGGGGTTTAAAATGTTTTTTTATCCAGCTTGCAAATATGATCTTGCCGGATGACGAGAACTTCCTACTGCTTTTCCGACGGGAAACTCCCTTGGACAACAGCGTGGAATTCATGCGGGTCTGTATCTCCACATTGCCTCCTCCCCCTTGCACACCACCAGCTTTTTCAACACCAATCCCTCTGCCCTCTGTAGAACACAGCTTGGGAAATAGATGGGTATTGTGGAAGCAAAAGACGTTCCAACCTGTTCAAGTAGAGAAGGTTTTACATTATTTACACCAGCAAAACAGAGGTGTGGTACCTAGGACTGGACCAAGGGTACCCAGAGAGCTCATTACATTTCATAAATGCTCTCAGCCACCTATCAGTCATGCCACCAGAGACAAAACCTTCCCACTCATCAATTCACCCCTGCAGTTCAGCTCCTCAGCTGCAGTACAGCATAAACCAAGAGGGCAGACCAGGCACATTTTAAGCACGCTTTATCCTGAAGCATTAGACTGTCAGGGCATGGAGAGGAAACCTCCATAAGTTGGGTCAACAAGACCATATAACTTTGCCCAGTCTTCCTCTGATCTCTGCCCCTAAGTATCCCAACATGGAATTTCAATTTTTCCAAGACCACATGGGGTTACTTTTATTTCACATACAAGCTGGGGGCTTCTGCCGATCAATGGCCAGTTGTGTATGGCCTTGACTCAGGGCAATAAAAGAAGCTGCATGTACAAATTAGGTAAGAAATGCAAAGCAGTTTCTTAGTATTGTCTTCCTTTTATAGATAGTGTGTCTGCATTAAACATGTGATAGCAGCATGTAGCATGTACAGCATCCAAGTGTGAGTAAGAGCTATTGTGTGAAAAGTTTATTTTATTTTATCTACAATTAATTAAGTGTTGGATAATGCAACAACTTGCTCATTATGGAAGTTCTGCTTTAAATCTTTACCATCTATCATCGAGCAGATGAGTAACTGCAAATTTTATGTGCTCGCATCAATCTATCCCCGTTCAGATCTGGCGCAGTTACGATGCTGACAGCAGCGGATTTATTTCAGCTGGTGAACTCAAAGTAAGTTATTCTAACAAATCTCTCTGGGCTTGACCTACAGCTCACTGATGTCAATGGGAGCCCTTCCATCGGCTTTACCGCTTTGCTGCCTTTTTGTGCGGTTGACAGACGGCATTTCTGGGTTGTTCATTGCGAGTTTAAGGACTCATGCCTTCTGGCATGGTCTCAGGGGCCCTGCAGGAGGGAGGATGGTTTGCTGTTGCCCTCAATGTCCTGCTTCCCCCTAGCCTTGTCCCATGACCCCAGTTGTCTTGGTGACTTGGGGCATTCAGTGAGTCCCACAAGCACTGCCTCACCTTGGCTTTGCACGTGTGCCTCTCCCGGCTAAACAGAGCCAAAGCCATTGTGTTTTATTAATGGGATTTCTTCACAATCTCTTCCTGAACCTGCAGATTTTCTGAACACTGATTTCTCATTAAAGCTCAGGCTACTGAGGCAAGAGCCTGTTCAGAAACCATAACTCAAATACTTTGAGCCAGCAACCACAAAAAGTCCATCCCTGGGCTTCACACCATACCTCAGTATGTAGCTTCAGCCTGTGTCCCAGCAAAAATGTAAGAGGATGCGTAAGTGTTTTGCTGAACAGCAAATATTTTGATTTGAGATCAATTAGCAAGTATTGCAGGGCTTATGTTATCTTTTGCTTATTTCATGAGTTTATGAGGACTCACTCCAGTATGCGTACTCTGGGGAAATTTGGTTATTTTCTAATTTATTAAAAAAAAACGTTCAGATAAAAGAAATTGAACTGGGTCAAACTGAAGACACTAGTACTAACCAGGAATGTAGAACTAGATTTGTGTAACCCTGCTGAATTTGAATTGAATTTCCTACTGTTATTTCTTGAATTTACTCTAGAGAGTAAAATTTCTCTTTTCTTACTACAGGATTTCCTGCGAGATCTCTTTTTGCAGCATAACAAGATCATTGCTGAAGTAAAGCTGGAAGAATATACTGATACTATGGTAAGAAAAGATAGAATTAATGAATACAGAATACAGCCTAAAATCTCCTTTAGAGTCAATGTCTGTCGGGCCATAAGAGCCCTCTTAAAAGGTGTGTCAGAGATCCCTCGGGGGATTTAGCACACACTGCTGCTAGCAGTTCTTAGCACTGGACATCAGCTGTGAAGGCATTTCAAATATTTTTGCTTAGAGTTGAACTATTTCTTATAAGAAAGAAGCTCGACTTTACACCAAGGCAAGCTGAGCTCTAAACCTCTTTAAATACAGGTGAGGTGCATCCTTCTTCAGGATATGCTCAGCCTCAGCCAGATCTCCAGCTCATTCACTTCCTCCCTCCCTCCCTCTCTCCCTCCCTCCTAGCAAATCCTTCTGCTCCCAAGATATGCTTCTGCTCTGCAAAGCCCAGAAAGCCTTGCTGGCTCCCTGCTGCTTCCTTGAAAGACTGGGAGGTTGAAAGTTTCAATTCTCCGCCTGGCTTATCAGAATATTGCTTTTATAATGCAATCAACAACATAATGTTTGGTGTGGGTTTAGCATGAGTCACCTGGATTTCAGAGCAACTTATTATATCTAAACATCTAAAAACAAGAAAAGAAGGAAAAAAAATGTAATTTCTGATGTCATTCTTAAGGGTATAGTTTGAATTCCACTAGCAGACATCTATCACTGCAGTTTTCTAAATGGTTTTCAGATGGGACTGCCTTGTTTCTTGGCACAAAATCTGTGTTTGTACCTAAAAACCAGCTTGGTGTGCAAGCAAACAAGGAGGTGCCCACATATTTTGCAATGCCATGTTATGTATGCGTGATGTGTCTGTGCCTAGAAATGTCACCCTTTAGAGAAACTGTACTGTTACAGAAGAGTGTATCTTTTGTTTTTCATATTTATAAGACAGTGAAGAGAGAGGAATGCCAGCTGCAGAAATTACTTTCCAACTGGCAGAGCTTGAGAACAATAAAAGCCCAGAAGTTATGGCTAGGACAAGAATATTTCTGGTAGCATTTGCTGGTAGCAAATATCTTTCATTCTGCTCCATTAAGGTTTCCATCCCTGGTGCTTAATCTCTGATCAGGTGCTGGGGAATAGGTGATCTGAAGCTTGTAGACAGTGGGTGGTTCATTTCCTCCAACTCTTTTCCCTTCCCCTTAATTTCCCAAGAAGGATCTGTAATTCCACTACCCCAATGCAGCTAGGTATCAATGCAGCCTGAGGCTGAGAGCCAGGAGGTCTGGTTTCTATTCCCATGATTTCTTGTAGAATGGCTTTGTATCTCCAGAGAGGCAATTTAATCTCAATGTTAGAAGATAAGATTTGATCTGGGAAAAGGGATGCTTTGTATATCTAGGGAAATCTATGATCTGAAATGCAAATCTGGCTCCTGAGGACAAAGGTTTGCCAAGCTGCAATGCCAAAAGAATCAGGGATGTTAATGGTTATTAAAAAATGAGGATATGGCAGATGATTATTTTTTCCTTGCAATTCATTTCTCTAAGCTGAAGATCAAGGATGTTTATAAACACACCTGATCCCAAAAGCTCTAAGGCAGAGTGTGAAATTACCACAGGCATAATCTTATCCTATGATATCCTGGAATGAAATAGAGGATATGAATTCTGTATGTAACAGCAAATTACCCACATGGGCAGTATCCTGTAGCATCAGATACACTGCACAAATGATTGCATAGGAACTTATCTGAAGTAAGAAGGCAAAATTCCAAGGAAGGAAGAAAGATTCAGCCTTGCATTTTCAGGGGTGGATTGAAGAGGGAGAAGTCACTCAAGGAGCAAATGTTTGATGTCAAGGCCCAGGGCAATGGCAACCCTTCACTTTCTCCTTCCCACATGGAGTGAGGAACTACTGGAGTGCAGAGTCCCACTGCCACTGGACTCTTGCACCATCACCACTGTTTAGGATAAAGGGGTCAGTGGCCCATCCCTTTTTTTCCTGACAACAGACTTTCTGTTTTATCTTTAGCAACCAGCAGCAGTGATTCCTTTACTGCAAGTACATACTTATATTTCTTTCCCCTATTGCTTTGCTCCCACCCTTTTATCTTTTTAGAGCACAAAGTCCTTGGGACCAGGACCTGTTTCTGCTGTACACAGCTACAGGGTCTCTCAGGGTGGCCCGTCTATCCAACTCAGGGCTTTCGTGTCCAGTGTAATTATTATTCAGTTGAAATAAGCTGTGTCCCAAGGATCTGTAAACCCATCTGTCTCCACAGGAATATACAGATCGCTGCCCTTTTTTCTGTACATGCACAGCTGGCTGCACACGTCTTAAGCAGCTACTGATATCCTGAGTGGACCCTAGGGCCTTCTGGAGATAGAGATAAAGGGGAAAAGGCAGAAACTATCATTTTAAAGAAGCTAGCCCGGGCTTGAGGAAAAAAAAAAAAGGCAGCATTTTATGGTTCTGTGCTGGATATTTGCAGTTTGTGAGCAGATACCATATCAACTAACAAGGGCATGCTAAATTCTTGCCCCTTGTGCTGCTATGAATGATCTCATAGCACATTAAAAAAAAAAAGAAAAAAAAAAGGCTGAGACGAGGGAGAAAGTATTTCTTTTGGAAAAGATTGGTCGGCTCTGGAAAGGAACATCACTTTATCAGGTTGCTTAGCAGCAGCTTCTTAAGAGGCTATTCTGTTTCCTTGTGACCTTGACAACCCTTAGTCAGAGAACACTGATATAGATCGGGGATTTGATGAACAAATGATGAACTCCTGTAAAGAAAACAGGTAGTGAACACATTAGCATTGCACAAGCTCCGTGAGTCTGCTAAATCAAATCTTAAAGAGCACTAAAGCCACTGGGGAAAATCACAAAAGAACATTTGAGTTCTCAAGACTCTTCATGGGGGAATTAAAGTGACAATGCTGTGCTGAGGAAGCCCCTTTGTAGGCACTGTTCTTGTTTTTTTTCTCCATGCCTACATAGATACATATTTGTCATTAATACATTAATAGTCATTAAGTGTATATTAATAATTATTTACATGCACCCACTTGCAGTTCTGAGTCTTTGAAAACAACCTGTAGGTTTGTTGCCTTCCTGTGGGAAGAGCTGTTCCCGATCAAAAGCTGTTGGCAAGGAGCAAGCGCTTGGAGGTTGAAGTGAAGCCTGGTATTGTTCTGAGCCTCCCGAGAAGAGGCCCTAGGGGTCCTGCAGTGTGTGCTTTGGGAGACAGAGTGAGCATAGCTGAAAATGGATGGAGGGTTTAAATAGCATGGTGAGAATTTTCTGCCTTCCTGAATTAACACAAGCTGGAGAAATTAAGACCGGCCCCCTTGGATGCTTCATGATGGGAACACTGTGGATGATGACAGTAGAGCAACTTTTTCCAATCCCTCCCCACCTCCCCTCAGCCCCTGAAGTCAAGCTATTAGTAAGTTTCTGGGTCCTAATGAAATTTCAGCTCAGAAATACCCATCTCACATATGCATTTGACAACATTTTTTTATGAGTGACAGATTCCCTGCCTGTGCATGCACACAGCTGTGTACTTAAATAGAATATTGTAAATGCCAGGATATGAACTAGATTTAAGATACGGTTTTTGAGAGTCCACAGCTTCCCAGATAGCAGTATGTTACTTCTAGTTTGTAATCCCAATGTCTACAAGCAGCATGCAGGGCAAGCTCATTTCTGAGTCAAACTTCAGCAATTTAAGTTACATATTCTGCTGAAACAGTCACACATGCAACACTGACATTCACTTTTTGCATTGCCTTCTGTTGATAATGTCAGATGGAGCATAAAAAACCTCCTTTAATCTGAGCATTATTGTATTTCAGTAAAATGTAAAGGATAGTTCTTGCCCAGCCAGCATGCCATCTTTGCCCACCACAGGTTAATATCTAGAGAGGCAATAATGTAAGTGCAGTGACTAAATAACTCAACAAGTGCTGGTCCTGAACTACAGCATTTGAAAGCTTGTAGATGGTGATGACTGAGGATGAAATCTTAACCCCAGAGAAGTCAGAATAGATATTTTTCCCAGCTGTAATGACACCAGGGTTTTGCTGGGCTTACTTGCTGAGAATCTCCTGGGCACTGAGCTACGTGCCCTGAGCACACAAGCCTGCAGCTGAGGGCTCCTCATCTTCTCAAAGCAAAGGGAAAGAGGTTGGCTTCTCCCTGAGGATGGTCTATGTCTACAAGTATGCATTGTGGACTACCTTTGTTGTACATTGAGGGGATTTCTGGTGCTTTTGTGTCTGCTGCCTGTCCCCTTTGCAAGGATGATGCCAGAGTCTCAGTGTGGTCAGTTCCATGGCTGTGAAAGTCTATCTGTGCTCAGTGCTAATGCCAATGTACTTATGCAGGTAAATAAAAAGCCAGAGCACAGAAAATTCAGGTAATTTAGACCCTGAACATCTTACTAGTCAACCTAGCATATCTTTGTTAAGAAAGTCTCTTAGGACCACCGAAGAAATGGTGTACTAATAGGAAGACAAATATTTATTGTATTGAAAAAAGGCCTAAACAGAGTTTGTTATGTTTGTCAACACACTGAGCAAACTTCCCAAAGCTCTAGAAATACAGTAGGAGTGGAGTGTGACCTACAAGACTGGTTCTTAAAAGAGCAGTTTTTGCTCATCCTTTCTCCTCCTGGTAGTGGTCCATGCTGGCCTCCCTCCCTGGCAACTCTGTAAGGATGCCGAGAGGACCCACACAGCTGATGAACACAAATCTGCCTCCTGTGTCCCTTCTCAATTTAATCCCAATGGTGCTGTCACCTCCAGTTTTGCACCGCACTTGCTGTGGCAGAAGCCAAGGGAAGCAGAAAATCCCATTAAACTCAAACTTCATTTCTGAAGATCAAAACCAACAGAACTCAGAAGCCTGCAGGATTTGTGAAACCCCAATAGATAATGCCTAGGTCTCTTGGGAATCAAAACACTCTTAGAAATCCTGTGCTAAAGGACTTGCCTATGTGACACAGGCAATCTGGCTGGGCAGGTGTACTAGTTTGAAAACAAACCAGTGGGAAATCACAAGTCAGAATTACAATTTAATAGGAAAATTAAAATAAATGCAATAGTACAAGAACACTGACAGTCAGGATACAGCCTGACACCCTGTTAGTCAGGGTGGTGGTAGCAGTCCAGATGAAGTGGTTCTGTTGAAGCAGTGATCCTCTAGAACGGTCTGCTTTTCATCTGAAGGTCCAGTGGTAGCGCTCATCCTCCAGGAATCCAGTAGGTAAGGACTGCTTGTGCTGTTCCAAACCCTGGAGTATATCCAGGTGGGAATGCTTGGCTTCTCCCCCTGGGCAGGGCATCTCACAATGGGTTGATGTAATTCTGTGAGTCATGTGGTGGGTCCTTGATGGCCCATTAAACAGAGATAGCCCCCCATAGCTCCCCAGAGGGAGTTATCAGGGATGAGTCATGGTGGGAGATAAGGAAAACTGCCCCACCTGCTTTAACAGCTTGTGAAAATGATAATAGAATACATACTTTTGGTTACATTTTACATTGTAACCTAAGACAGCAGGGCACTGAGCTTTTGTCCTGAGGATAACTTGCTGGCCACAGGGCTCTTCTGCCACTCTGCAAATGCATTTGTGACCCCGTCCTTCACTAAAGAGAGGCCATAGGCAGTCCTGCAGCTTGGGCTGATGCCTGTCTTTATACAGTCTCAATAACCTCTGTACTCCCTGGCCAACTTTTGTTTCAGCTGTTGGGCATATGTGCCCATAATATATATATTAAAATATATTTGTGAGAGTAGGAGGTCAAGTAAAACTGACTCTCTCAGTGTCCCACTTTATTACACACAAAGAAAGAGAACCAGAGAAGATATAAAAGCAGGTTTTAGTGAGTCTGTTGATCACAGATCTATTTATTTTGGTTGTTTACTTCTTTCCTTATCTCTGTCATGGAAAATAATTCAGATTTATAGTCTTGTATTGCTCTTCAAAGAATGTGTGTGTTTCTCATATTGTGTTTCAGTGGCCTTTATAACACTGGACTGGGAAAGCAGAGATGTTTCCTTTCCTGAATTAAAAGCCGATGGCAGTTTTGATTTTGTACTTTAAAAAAACAGAGAGGTAACAACTTCTATTTGCAAATCAAGCTCTTACATATTCTCTGTCTGCCTCAGAGTGCCTCAGAGTACATTCAAACAAACAGAGGGTGTGCCCCTGGTGCACTGTCATTAAAATGTCAGTGAATTAATTTGTGCAAACACTTTAAAACATGGGGTAGCTTGACAGTAAAGGAAATGCATCATTTTATAAAGCATACTGCTAGATGCAACAAAGCTTTTAGTAAAATTGAGTGCTATTTAAACATGCCAGACCTTGTCCTTAACCACACTGAGATGTTTCATATCAGCCTGGCAGCGTAAATATACCTTTCAAGAGTGTAAACTGAAAATCCATCAAATTGAACATATCAAGATGGTGTGTGAAGGCAAAAGTTTAAATTAGAAACAACCTCATAACCATTTCAGTTATCTGTTTCTCCCATGATGTATGCTTTGTCACATGGGGTGGGTACCCTCTGTCATTCTTTGTGTACTCATGCACACAATTAGCAGATCAGATCAAACACTCACATGCTTGAAACTTGGAAGTTTAATTAAAAAACATTTCCCCAGGCTGTTCCCTGAGTAATGCAGCACATGATTGCCATGTAGTGAGTATGCATGCGCTCCACTTCTCCAGATAACAGGATTAGGTCTATCTTATTAGCTGTGGTACCTGAACTAATTCATTGAACGCTAGCCCTTCTTCCCTACGTATTTTCCATCTTTCATGTGTTAGTCATTGGCAAGAATTAGCTTGGCATAGCTCTTCCAGCCAGACTTTTATTTTCCTTCTGTTGACTGGTATGGACAATCAAAATATTGCATATGTTTGAAAATTGTATTCAGGGTAGCTGTAGCAGAAAAAGGCCAAACAAATAGAAAGCACAAAGGTTCTCTCTTGCAGAGCTGAGTGAAGGAGGTCAGGGATGGGAGTTGGTTAGCTCTAAGTAGAAACGGTCAGCCACTGAAAATTTCATATCAAGCTCAAAGACAGGGTGCAAGAGAAGGATGTTTCCTTTCATTAAGCAATCTACTAAGAAGTTTATTATCTCTCTATTAAACGTGTTTTAATGGGGTCTGCACTGCTGCAGGAATATTGTGAAGGGTTCAGAAATGGGTAGGGTTGAAAACCATATGCTCACAAAATTGATAATGAAGCAGAAAGCCTTTCACATCTAAACCACCATCTCTAATCTAGTCTGTTTCATTACAAGTATGCACAAAACCCTTCAGCCTTCTAGCTATTTGCAGCTTCTGAAACCATGATAACATGCTGCACCTTCAAAGTAGAGCAGATGCAGGGCAGGCGGGACACGTTGAGTCCCAAGGCAAGGACAGCCATGCTGGGATGCTTATGTATTTATTCCCTGTAAAAGGACATGAGGCTGGAGATGTTTCACTGGAAGAGAAACTTGAGACTTGTCTCAGACAAGCCTATGTGAAATGAAAATTGTGCCCCAAGTCTGGCTCTTGGACAGGAAACCATCAGTTCTGTCCTGGTCCCATTAGCTGCCACCATGGTGTTTATCAGTGAGCTCATATGGAGATCAGGATATGGTGATCACAGAGTTAACTTCTCCCAAAAACTCTGTGTTTGCCTTTCTGAGGCATCACAGAGGGAAAAATACACCTGAATTTGAAGTCTAGGCTGAAGCACCAAATTTTAGTCTCAAAAGAGTAATTCTGAGATGGGAATGGGAGAAATGGGAGAAAATAAAACACACTTTCAGGAGCTCAGAAACATGTAGGAGAATCCAAGTGAAGTACAGAGGCTGCTAAAGGCAGTAAGTTTTATTGTGTTTTGGTAAGGACACTGTATCTTTGTATGGAGGAAAGCCCAGTACCTTCAGCCAGAGCTGCCCTGACCTGGCAGCAGAGTTCCTGAGAGCTGGGCCCTGTGTTTCCCCCCAAAAGCTATCCTTTCCCAGCAAATGCTGTCCTCTCTCACCACAGCAGCTGCACTGCTTTGTGGTGAGTTCCTACAGACCATGTGGGTAACTAATGCTCCTTGGTAGCCAAAACCAAGGGATTTGGAGGGACATTTTCAAAAGCACTGAAGTTATTGTAGAGCCCAAGTACTGTGGTATTCCCACCACCCACATGCTGGTACTTTCTCTAGCCATCTAAATAGGGGTTGTCTCCATAAGCTTTCTTTAGGCAGTATATTTTAAAGCAATGATGTAAGCTGCATGTTGCAAAGTCACCTGTGATGGAGAGTGTGCAAGTAGTAGGGGTACTTCTCTCTCTCCTCAAACAACAGACAAAACCAGGTTAGGCATTGATGTTCTATTTTTAGAGAGGTTTGTGAAATCTTATCTGGGATTATTTATTTCTAGAAAGAACATTAATCATTTTCTATGACCTGCAGAATAACTCCTTTATCAGCCAAGAACTGAAGGCCCAGGTTTATCTCTCTGATGGCAGTGGGAGGTTGTATTTGCAAGGACATTTCTTCCCTTGGTGGCACCAGCAACGGCAGCTTCTGCTCCCATGCCTTCCTCCAGCCTTTTCCCATTGCTGCTCCAGCAGAGACCAGGGAAAAGTGCCATATTGCTGTGGGAAAGCTAATGGGGCAGGAAGCAGCATGCAAGAAGTTAGATCAGCTGGAAAGGGACAACTTGGACTGATGCAACCAGAGGGAAGTCCTCAGGATGGCTTGGCAGCTTTATTCATCTCTCCAGTTCTAGAGCAAAGGAAGATTCAAAAGTCTTTCCTCTGTCATTTGGTGGCTCTGCACAGAGCACGTGTTTGGCAGAGGCCAGTTAAGTGGGAAAATATCTTTCCTTGTGCCACTGAACACCCACATGGCTCTCATGATGTCATTTTCCTAAATATCTCAATATGGGCCTTAAATCATTCATATACTTTTATACTTTTAATCATTCATATACTTTTATACTGTCTTTCAGTGGGAGGAAAAGCGAGCCCCTACCAAATGTCTCTTCAAAAACTCCACCCAAACCTCAGTAGTGTAAAATACTCAGAATAATGAATGGCTTACAGTCTGTTGCAGAATCTCAATCTAAACGTAGTACAATAAAGGGCTTGCTGCCCTTGAGCAAGGGGCGGGGAAGAGGCAGCACTGACAAAACAGGCAAAGTCTCCCTGAGAAATGGCAGCTCTCCAGGTGCTACCTTGTCTCACACAAGTGTTAGGCTCTGCCCTGGCTCCACTGCTGGGAAGTGCTCAGGACATGCTGCTGGCTCCCACATGCCCAGGCTGTGTCACAGGGGATACTCCTGTCCCTCTGAGCTTTGTCAGACAGGGACTGGTCTGGGCCTTCTCCAGCAGCTGTGCAATACACAAAAGATCCACAGTGAACCGATTACTCTGCATAAGCACTAAACAAGCAAATGTGATCTATCAAGGTAAGATTAATGCTTATTCCTTAACTGAGTATTTCACAAAGAAGGGTAATCTGTCATAGTAAAATATTCATCTTCNAATATATATTTTCTAGAACTTTGAGCCATGAGTTATTCAGTTGCAACTCATTAAACATCCCCCCCACCCTTTTCCTTGTATCAGACCCTTTTTTGTACCTTGAAGAGAAATGCAGAAGCAAATACAACAAATAAATTTATATTTTTTGGTGATGGCTCATCAAAATGATGCTATTCAGGAAAAGAAAGGGGTAAGTTTTGAATTCACACAGATTAACCTCTTGATGTTGGCAGCCTGAACCTTCTTCCCAGTCTTAGTGTGTTCTAACAGCAGGCCTTGAGCAAGCAAGCCCCACAGCTTTAGTGGTGTAAAACCCTGAGTGCTGATTAGAAGGTGACACTTTCACCTCAGCTGCTCAGTAGCCACAGCAACAGTCGAAGGTAAGGATGGGGTCCAGATGGAGTGTTTAGAAGTTTCCCCATTTTTTGGCATTTTTTTTCAGGGGCCAAGGCAATGTCAGTATTTAGTTTCTGAAGGTGTTTGCTGCAGACCTTCTTTATCCCCATGTAAGGGTGGAAGGGAGCAGTGCTTTGGGTTGTTGCTGTCAAAAAGATGGTGGGTTTTGCTATTCCCTTGTGCCACCCTTGCACTTGGTACTAGCACAGGATGCCACGGTGCCCAGGGTTTGGGCAAGCACCCTGAGCAGGCAGAGGGGAGGGCACAGGGCAGACCAAAATGTATATTGGCTTTTTTTGTATGTGTGCTCTTCTCATGGCCTATCTCTTTTATCTCTGTCTTCTTGATTTATAGATGAAAATCTTTGACAAAAACAAGGATGGACGGCTGGACCTGAATGACCTGGCAAGGTAGGATTTAATAATGTTGGTGGGGTGTTTCAGCTCACAATGGTAGATCCAGGCAAGGTGATGTTCTCCCTCTAGGGGCGTGCAGTTGAATTCTACCTCCTATTGAATTAAATCTGCTCTGATGCCACCTCTCCAACTCATGGTCCCCATTGCAATAATCTGAGAATCTAGAGCCAGTGATAGGAGCAATGCCAGGATCTGTCTGTGCAACACCAATGTGCATGATCAGTGCTACCTCTGAGATGCTTTCCAGGAGGTGGCAGAGCAACCAGTGGCTCTGTTTCTCCAAAAGAAGGCTGAAAATCCTTTCAACAGGGTCACAGATATGCATTTATTTTACATTATTATGTGCAGCAGGGGCTGCAAAGAATTTTTACTGCATTTTGAATTATAAAAGTGCCACCACAAAAGAGTTTGGCAGTGCCAGTAAGAAAGAATTTGGAGAGCTGAGGTGACATGCTTGTGAATGAAGCTGGGGACTCAGTCATGAGCCTCTGGTTTTTTTCTGTCCTTGATACCTCAGAGGCTTTTAGATGATTTTCATTGCCTACTGATAGAGAGTATGCCTCTCTGTGAAACTATGTGCATTGATTGGATAGGACTTTAATCATGCAGCTGCAGTCTTAAAGCACCAGTGTAAAGGATGAGGGGAGAGAGGTGCTGGTTTGCCACTGTTACTTTCTGCTCGGTATCACGACAAATGGCAGCACAAAGAACTGCAGCGCATGCAGCAGTTCCCTTGGACCATGAAATATATGACAGGAATCAGAGGCAGGATGGAGAATATCGAAAGGGGGGTGGTGTTAGAATTTTCTCTTAAGTACAGTTCCCTATTGGGAACCAGGCTATCTGAGGCTCTCCTCCAGTCTGAGCACATTTCTCACACTCCAGATCCCTCCATGTGCGGACACAACTCAGCATGCCCTGTGTCATGGGCTCTAAAAACCTCAGGGTTAGCAGAGCAGTTGGAGAGAGAAAAGGGTTTATCAGTGCTTGATAGGCTTTAGGAGATGAAAAGAGAGGAATTCTGCCAGTCTTGGTGCACAGGCCAGTATTACTTTGTCCTTTAGTTTTACAACCACCAAGTCTCTCTCCAACAGATAGCCATAAATCGCTCTTTCTTTAATGCAGCACAGCAATCCAGTTACGAGGAATGATTGTCTGGTAGCTCTTGCTTTGGAAGCTGACACCCTTTGTTGTGCAGGACCACCAGAAATGCTCTGGGAGAAGCACTGGTGCTAATAGGCATGTCTGTGGTGATCCAAAGGGCACCTTCTGTGCCCCATCAGACAGGGAGGAAGGCATATATTCCCACAACAGCCCTCTGTAAATAACCCTGCAGGCAATTTTCTCCTTTATAGGCCTTTAATTTAACATCCCTTTGTTTTACAAACAAGGAGAGCTCAGAATGGTTTGTGTGCAGATGATAAAGTGAAAAGATCGTAATTTAAATCTCTCCATTCAGGATTCTGGCGCTCCAAGAAAATTTCCTTCTACAATTTAAAATGGATGTAAGTAGCGCTAATTTTTGATACATTGGTCCTGTCTCTCTCAGCTAAGGTGGCCTGGGCCCAAACTTGATATTTTTGTTTTAAATTTTCATTTGTTTGTCCTCTCTGTATGCAGGCTTGCAGCACAGAAGAAAGGAGGAGAGATTTTGAGAAGATCTTTGCACACTATGACGTTGTGAGTCCCGTGAGCCCGTTCATTCCCTTGTGGTTTGTAAATGATAGATTTAGCATGTGCTGCTGATGCTTTTGGAGTCACTCTGGAGCAGCAGCTCTGCCCAGGCCCATGGCCCATGGGCCCAGATGCCAGACTGGGAGGGGTAAAGTAGGGACAGAGGGGAGCAATGCTCGGGGATCTTGTGTCAAGGACCCATTTTGACTTTCTGCATCGCCGTGGCCAGTGCTGCTGCATTAGCAGTTTTCCTGCAGGAGATGCAAGGGAGGCAGAGGAGGTGGTCTAGCAGTCTCTAGCAGTTCAGGACCTGCATCGCCACCAAGTTGAAAAATAAACCCTCTTCCAATACTGAACCCGTGGTTGTTGAGGGAGTCTGGCCCAGGACAGACACGACCATGTAACATCAGCAATTCAGTGCCACTTGTGACAGTCACACAACTCCCTCACAGTGGTGGGAGACATTGCTCCCATTTGGTGGGAAGAGATGGTTCGGGAAAAACAAAGGGATCTTAGATATTAGGAAGAAATTCTTTACTGTGAGGGTAATGAAGCACTGGAACAGGTTTGCCCAGAGAATCTGTGGATTTCCCAGCCCTGGAAGTATTCAGTACCAGGTTGGATGGGGCTTTGAGCAATCTGGGCTAGTGGAAGGTGTCCCTGGCCGTGGTGGAATGGTTGGAACTGGATGATTTTTAATGTCCCTTCCCATTCAAACCATTTTATGATGCTATGAACTTTATCCTATAAAGCTTGGTGAGCAGGTGGTGGTACTGACCAGTAAATAAACATTGTAGTGTTTTTTACTCACTGGGGAGTTTTGATGTTTATTCCTTCTTTCAGAGTAAAACAGGAGCACTTGAAGGCCCAGAAGTGGATGGGTTTGTCAAAGACATGATGGAACTGGTCAAGGTATCTTCATGGCTCTGTTTGTTAATAGTTTGTATTTGTTAAAGATCAGTGCTTTTGGAAATGCTACATACACAGAGAGATTAGTAAGAACATAGAGTCAGGTTTTAGTTTGATCATCAGCAGAAGGGAATGTCACCATCTCAGTATATGTACTGAAGAGCATTTCACCATATCACAGAAATTCTGCCTCACAAATTCATACAGCTTCCCTCTATTTTTAAAAGGTCCATTCTAGTTTGTACTTTGAATTAGGCAGATGTCACAGCATGACAAACTGTGTTGTCATGGATGAGTCATCACAATTTCTTTCTTCTCTTTTCCCTCTGGATGTGGTTCTCATCAGAATGACCTCATGGTTCATTAGTTTATCTCAGGGCTACACTTGAAAATAGTACTTGAGGTCTATCTCTAATTGAAAATACTGTACCTGGTGTGTTGCTTCAGCTTCTGATGGACAGAAGAGTCTGTCTTCATTGGATTATCTTGAGTTTCCAGATGCAGTCCAAGATAAGAGCTTTTCACCCAAACAGAATCTGGTCTTTTCTTCCTCTGAGCCTGAGCTGTTGCATTTCCACGCATGACCTGGCACAGGGATATCTGCACTGCCACGTCCATTCAGGAGTGAGCAGAGAGTTGAAGCTGTGTGCTGATGGCTGCATGTGTGTGTTCTGGCCATATGGTGTGCAGGGAAGGGTGTGGGGACAGGCAGGAGGCTGGATTTGTGCTGTGTGAAGGAGGGAAGTTTGTACTTTGCCTAAGGGCCTTCATCAGCATTGCCCTTGGACACCACAAGCTGTGCATGTGAATTTGATCCCCTCCTGAGAATGTGGGAAGCAGAGCAGGCAGTACAGTTTTAGGAGCATACAGAAACTGTGTAGCCTGTAAAATGTGTCTTCAACATGAACTTGATCCACAAAAGGTATTTTTACATTGCTGACTAGCCTGTAAAATAGGGGTATACTGACAGAAATGTCACATTAGCCCTTGCACAGCAGATTTGAGAGAGGAAACCAGGTGAAAGCACAGGGGTCTGGTAGAGCAGGGATTTGCATTGCACAACTTTCAGAATTTTTCTTTTATATGGATCAGATAGTGATGGCCTTGACTGAGCACGAAAGTCATGGTGCATTTCTATACAGTCAACTCACAGTGCCATGCCCCTTCTGCTTTTGCAGGGTGCCCGTTCCCCATCTTCTGTTTGCTTCCCCACCACATATGAGCTGATGTGGGGCCTTTTGGTCACCCTTCCTTGGGTGGATTTCCCAGCTGCTGCAGGGTGGGCTGCTTTACAAGCTGGGGAAATCCAGAACCATTTTCTCTCTCAGCACTGTTTTTCTCTTTGCCTGCAGCCCAGCATTAGTGGGGTGGACCTAGACAAGTTCCGCCAGATCTTGCTCAACCACTGCGATGTGAACAAGGATGGGAAAATTCAGAAATCTGAACTAGCTTTGTGTCTCGGGCTGAAAATTAACCCATAGCTGGGAAAATGCTTGTGGTTGTGTTTCCCTTGAAGGATTTGCCTGCTGCTCCTTGTAGAAGTGTGTCTGTGCTGCTGTGGGAGCGGTGGGGAGCTGAGGCACCGTGCTGCCAAGCTGGAGAGCAGGATTTGCACGGGGACATCCTCGCTCCACCAACTCCTTTGTGGTGTTCATTTGCTGCTGCCGCTTGTGGGTCCCCTTAGCAATGTCTCCGCCCACCAGCAGATGAGCTGCTCAGAAAAGAGGTTGCTGTTCTTCTGCCCTCATGTCCTCCAAAACATCCCCTCAGTGTTCTCAGAGTGCAGCTACTAGGTGTTTCTGATGGTCACTTTATATGTGTGAAGTCATTACTTTGGTGAACATTGTGCTTTGTGCATTTAAAATATTGGATGGATGACACTGTATTTGTGCAGAAATAAAATGGCAATTACAGAAATTTAGTGACATCAAAGTTTTTGTGTTATGTACAGAAAGCCATCTGCCACAGGCTGGCAGACTGTACATAGTAGCCTTTTATGTAAGATGCATCAAATGGCAAGAGGTTTTGTGATACCTATCAGTTGGGGGGTTTAAATCTGCAATGAAACATGGTAGATCCTTCCCATGGGGGAACCACATACACCATGTGTGGTTTGTGTGTCACCGTCACACATGGCACCCTCCAGGTGAAGCCAGAGAGTAACATCCCTTCTGGAGGACACTTCTCTTCTGACCCAAACTGAAATAACCTACAAGGTTTCAATAAACTGGAAAACTGGAAGGACAGAAACCTGATGAGAGCAAAGCTCCTACACATGCTTGGGATTTTTTAAAATCTGTTAGAGCTGGTAGGTTCTTGTAACCCTTATTGAACTTAAAGCTTCCTATCACTGCTGGGCCATGAGTGTAATCCCAGAGCCCAATGGCAACAGCATCATTTGTACCACATATTTCCAAAGGCTTTGATTGAATATTCAGAAAGTGTCATACCTACACTGTCATGCCCATATAATTCTTCCTTCATTTTCTGAGAGAAAATTGTGGAGGAAGGGTTGTTGGCAAAAATTCCTCACATTTCACAGTTTTTATCTCCTACATATGACAGACCCACACTTGACACTACTGGGGTCTTTCTGGTTATGTTTTCCGCAGCAGATAGCACAATGAAACACTCCCATTATACTCAGTTTTATAAAAAATAATCAGAAATTGCCTTCAGTCAACATGAGTAGAGATGTAAATACCGATTACATAAAGCTCTTAAGAACCTGCTCAACTTATGCTCATTCTCTGTTTTTATTGATGATAATCTCACAGACCAAACAAGTGCTAAGTGCTTGTTTAACCCCAGCACGGAGCTAGGGCTTTAAACTCTGAAACTGCTTTTTATCACTCTGGCAGCAACACTGATCACAACCACAATAGCAGAGCTTTACAATGGTTCAGAAAAACCATCCACAAGGAATCAGACCTTAGCAGCAGCTCCTCAAGAGTGCAAGGGTGCAGTTTTACTCATGGATGCTCGAGCCCCTCTAAGGAAAGAGTTGTGGAGTGCAGGACCACCAGCAAAGAAATCCCACACACTGTTGTTTATCAGACATGCTTTATCATCATCTTTGAACAACTTGTAACAAATTTAGCAGGGTACAACAACAGCTATTGTTTTATTGCACCTCAAGTCGGATGTAGGATGTGACTGATCAGCATAAAGAGTCACACCTTTAAGGATATTCTTCTGTTTCTCTCTCTTCCTTCAGTCTTAATATCATTCTAATTGTTATTATTTTCTTAAACTACAGTTTTTATTCTTTTGGACATGGGAGCTATTCCTGTACCATCCCCTTTGATATATTTCCACATATATCAAAGGGGATGGTACAGGAATACACAGGGGTGTAGGATCTTTTTGCTATTTGTATTTCTCAGTGATGGCAGGTCTATTTTCTGTTTTCCCTCTGTTAATCCTACTCATATCAGTAGAACTTCTCATTTATTAAAGTATAAATTCAAGCATATCCTGTCCTGCCTCACCAAAAACACAGCAACTCTTAACTTAAAGGGAAAACTAATTTTACTGACTTCATACAACCACAGCTCTCATTTCAGTAATTATACAACGCTTCCTCTTTTTTGAAACCCTATGCTTTTCACATCCTCTACAGCCAATAGTGTTTATTCAACAGACACTGAGCAGTAATGAATTTGAGATGTCAGTGTCAATGTATTTTGCTTCTTTTGTTCAAATCTGGGATTTTTTTTTTTAAATACTGATTTTGCCAGAGGCTTCACACAACTAGTTTTACTAACTTTTAATAAGTGAGTGCATAGCCTCCAGTAAGTGAGTTTAAAAGAGCATTTTACAAAACAGTAGCAAGAAGTAATTTGGAATAATGAATTAAAAGGTTATATATTGAACTCAGAGAGTGAGGTTTTATGATGTTTTTTAGTTAGTTTAGTTTTCCATTCCCATGATGGCTTGTGTTTTTTTTATTGTGTCCTGGCCAGAAACCAGAGAGCAGGAAAACAGACATAGATGCTGTCTTGTTTGCAAGGACCATAAGGGAGAGTCATATTCCAGTGGGACTGCAGCCTCCCCTCTAAGCAAAACAAAATGTCAGGTGCAATGGGATTTGAGCCCGCATTACAAAGGTCAGGAAGGCAATTACTAGTGAGACGTGGTTTTATAAACTTGTAGCCTCTGAAAGTCAACATTAAGGCAGGAAACAGGCATTTTGAGACTTCTTGCAGATAAGATCTGTTCCTTGCAGAGCTTTCTTGGAGTTTTTTTTTTAGTTGTTACTTTCACTTCAATAATAAATCATCTACCAGGTCCTTCAGACTCAGGCTCTGGTAATTTCAACCTTTTAGGTTCCTGTATATATAAAGCTGGGCAATGCACCTGATAAAGTATAGCTGTTTTCCATTTTGCAAATTTGAAGGGTACTTCTATCTACTCTTATGTACAAAACACAAGATAGTAATTCACATTTGAAAGGTTACACACAACTACTTGTTTTGCCTCAGATATATGAAAACAGCAACAATTTCTGTGGCTATCACTCACTTTTTAAGAGGCTGCATCTTGGTAACTAGTATTTGAAAGCAGAAAGTGCATAAAAATGTTAGCAAAGATAGTTTTCCTTGGTATTTTCATGTTTTTCTTTAGAAAACTGGGGTTAAGGGATTCACAGTTTTCTATTTCTTCATAGTATGCAAATCTACTGGAATAAACTTTTAACTGACTCATATTTCATAGGTGTATTTCCAAAGCACATTCAGCAACCACAGACGTAGTTGCACGGTGCTCCCAAATGTGCCTTTCTATGGTCAATTTTCTTCCTGTGCTTGTTTAACTGGCAAACTGCTGCATCTGGAAATCAATGTGTGAATTTTCTCAGAGCAAAGCTGTTCCTTTGCTTCCCTTTTCACTGTGAGTTGTATGAGATCATGCCCTGCACTCCTGTCATGCTCCCTGCTCATCTTGGCCCTTCTCATTTTTGGTACTTGACATAGTTTTTATCTGGATGACTTGCCATGACATCTTTGTTCAGGAGAAGCTGACAGCTTCAGTTGACTGTGTAGAACTGATACCGTTGTAAAATGAACATTTATATGGATTTTTAACTCAAATCCATCCCTTGTTTATCTTCATTCGTTCTACTGGAAATGAAGGTATCTTTTCTTCCCCCATTTTGAAACTCAACACACCCTTTGCTCGTCCCAAGCCATCACCATGGGGACCTGCCACTGGAGTCCCCCTTTTTCCTGAGTCAGCGTCACAACCCCAAATTGCTCACATGCCAGTTGTGCCTTGGTCTGTGTAATTTTTTCCCCAAGATAATGAATCCACATATACGTGCTCACCTCATTCCCCAGTCTGAACACACTCGAGCAATCTCACATCACTGACACACAAACTGGAAACAAATGAGATGTTTAGGAATTGTAGCATTTAAATTTCATCAGTGCTTTATTTTCAGATTTTCAAATAAATAATTATCTCTCTTTGTTCTCACAATGTTGCTTTAAATAACATGGGTGAAGCTGCCTGCACATCTTACAAAAACTGCTCTTTATTCCAACTGAAAGCTAAGAATTGAGCATCAGTCCAAAAGAGGGGTTCAGAGCACAGGAAACCAGCACAGTATTTTGATTAATCTCCTTTTCTGTTTGTCTGGTAAGAGAATGGTGCCAATATTAATGAAAACAATTGTGACTAATGCAGCCAACAAGACTATCAGATAATCTTTTGCCACGTTTTAATAGGAACCCATCACTAGAAACACCTTAATTACAGCTGTTATCTCTTGAAATATCTGGGTAACTCTTTCTATTAATCTGATTTGAAATAGAAAGTTTCCATTATGTAGTGAGATGTTAAACAGGGCTTTGCTGTGTAATTACATGGGGTAAAGTAACTATGAAAGCCATTTTTGTATGAAGGCTACACTGACTGCTAATGAAAAGCTCTCATTTTCTGGCACCTGTATTTTCAGTATTTCCATGAAGAACTGAGTCTCAATTTAAGTAACATTTTCACATGGAAATGGGGGCAGTAAAGAATGCAGTTATGACCACTGTGAGAGAAAATAAGGGAACCATTTGTCTAATGCCACTAGACATCTACAGGGAGCTCCAGCTGGGACCCAGAAGTAAAACCATTTCCCTGCCCTCTCTTGCTTATCGGGAAATCACTGATTTTCACAAACTTGTTCCATGGTAAAGCATCCTGCTTGCTGCCTGCCATGTGCTTAGCCTTTACACTGGCTTCAGGCACTTCAGTTTGTTCCTTCAAAGTTGCTCTAGTCCATAAAAAAACACGCTGCAGGTGTGCTGGACACCTTGCATAGATGATGGCAGAACCTGAGTGGATGTCTCTGCCCAGAAGAAATGTTTGGTGCAATGGCCCAAACAGTGTGGACAAATGTTCAGGCTGCATCTCTGACATCATCTGGCGTCTCTTCAGATGAGCTCTTTCAGGGAAAAATTAACTGGAGTGGATTTTAGGGAGGCACCACAGCCCATGAGAGATAATATTATTAGGCAACATGGCTGGAGAATGGGTGTCTGCTCCAGGCTCAGAGAGACCTGGTTTGGGGTCGCTGCTCTCCCCAGCGTCGTGGCTGTGAATCTGAAATTATTTCAACCTGCTCAGTCTTACCAGGGGAAGGTCTCTGTTGTGGATGATGAGAGCACATAATAAACTGCATATTTATAAGGAGTCATTTTGGTTTGGAAGTGTACTTTCAAGGAATATATTTACAATAATAGCCATCATGTTCCCGCTAAAGGAGAGCTGAAGATCCCAGTGTCCACATGCAGTGTGAGGGACTGCATGGATTGCACTTTACTGTAAGCCTGGTCACCTCTTTGAGGTCCTTTTGCACCAGACCCTGGATTCAAAACCCAGGGAAGGATCTCCAAAGGAAATAGAGGGAATTGAAGCCCTAAATTTATTTTCAATCCAGCTGCGGCCTGCATCCCTGCACAGTAATGTTTGCTCCAACTCTTCCATGCTTCTGTTTTGTAATCAATGCTAGAATGTAAAGAGAGAGAAAAGGGTTACTGCTGATGTGGTGTGAAGAAATCACCCTTCCTGCATTTCTCTGTGAGGTGGGAGATGGGTTTTAATGACAGAAGGCTGAGTCCTCTTCCCCCAGCTGCTGCCAGCCTGCAGAGCCCCCTTGGCTCTGACAGAGCAAGATCAGCTCAGGATGGCAGGAGAAATAGCTGTGGCTCTGTTTCCAGACATATTCTAAAGCTTTTAAAGCTGAAGGTTTCTAAATTAAATAGTGTCAGTGCTACGAAGTGGCAGCATGAAGGCTTGCTCAGGTTGACACCACAGTGAAATACCTCTTGCTCTGAGGGAGGCTGTTGTCTGCTCTACACAAATAAAGCGCTGTTACAGAGTGTCGAGGGGCTTCTAGCAGCTGGTAGAGCTAAGGAAAACGTGTTCTCAGTTTTTGATTCCCTGCCAAGTCTTGTAAAATATCACTCCCAATGCCTCATAGAGAGGAGGATAAAGATGAACTCAGCAGTCTTGTTTAGGTGGCTGTTTGAATAGATTGCTATCATCTGTCACTTTAGCTAATATGTCTCTTAATTCTGAGGGTGTGACCAAATAGTTTTTATTTATTACTGTTAATACTTAGGAAAGGGGTTCATTTCTCCTGCATATAAAACCTAGGAGCCAGGAGACTGCCAGGGTTTACTGTGCCAGGGTCGAGTATGAGCCTGGACAAATGATGTTTTTAGATGAGGAACCGGGTAGCAACTGGGTGGCAGAGCCTGGAGGAGCATAGAATCTCTAGTTTTTAGATGAGCCCTGATTCAGCTGAGAGACAGAGCAAGGGCAGCCTTCTCAGACACTCTGAGCAGGTCATTGGGAAACCCACGAATGCACATGAAATTCAGGCCAACCCATTCTTTTTTCAGTTCTTCCTGCAAACAGAGAGAATACACACAGAAGGCTCAGATGATAGGTGGTGCTTGCCAAGGTGCCACAATAACTTGATTTTTTTGCCTAAGACCTTATTAATGAGATCATCAAAGGCAACTTTTTCCACCTTCCTGACTGTGCACAGGAGCATGGATGTGAGTCTGAGACATTTTCTGGTCACTAAGCTGAGAGTGATCTGCTTGGTTTAGGCTGTATAGGAGATTCTAAACAAATCAAGAGATACTTCCTATCTATACTTTATCGTAAGGTATAAAATGCTAATGTGGGTGGCATATTACAAGGACCTTAAATGACTGATACCATGACAAGATGATAGGACTCATTCTAGAATTTCTTTAGCCATCTCTGTCTAATACAGCTCTGTTGTTTCAATAAGGATTTCTTTTCACATCTAAACAGTGGAAGATTCTATGGGCTTACCATTAACGACGTTCAGAAAGCTGTGTTTTAGTTTTTAAGAACTAGATGTTAAAAGGGTCTTGTAGGTGTTATATATAGGTTCCAATAAATTATTGTGCATGTTCTGCCTTCTGACTTGCTGACTACGAAATTTAGCATATGTTTGCCCTGGCCAATGGCAACTCTCTGGCTGATGGGATCCAGAAGTGCTACTGCCAACACTTGGCATTCAGTGCTTATGAATCAGGCCACACCAGATCAAGCAGCTGGCTTTAAAACTGTAAAATCTCTAGTTTTTCCTTCTCTTATTGCCCCCCTGCATCTTTGCCTTGCTTTTCCTTTTTAAAGGAACCTGTGGGACTCTTTTAATCTTGTCTTCTGTTTCTGAAACCTCTTGGTTGCCACATCCACAAGCTTTGCTCTTCCTTGATTCACTGCTCTGGGAGACAGAGAAATCCAGTCAGGTAGATGGAAAGAAGAAAAGAAAGGTGAGTATACCAGTTCAAGGCAGAGGGATATGCCATGCCATCACCAAACATGCATCCTGTGTCTAAATTCACACCTTTAGTCACCTCTGTCAAGAAGTGCAGCTCTTTCCCTGTACTGAGGAGAAGTCTTGGAGCTGCTGAGGTGTTGGTTAAAACCAGGCTCCCATCAGAGCTTGAGCTCAATGAAGCAGGGAGCTGTACAGCTTTTCAGTCCACACAGAGAAGGGCATGAGGGATGGCACCAAGCACAGTCCTGATGAATGCCTGAGACTTTCCCCTCAACTTCTTTCCAGTGCCTTTGAGGTTGCTGGTGCTGGGGGTGTCCTCTTTTGCAACCTGAAATATATGTTTTGTTGGTCACATTCCTAGTTTTTAAAAGTCCTCCTGGTCCTGCTGGCCCTTTGGAAGCAGGAGTGGACATTGCTTGGGCTCAGTTACAGGGAACCACATTGCTGAGGCTGCTCCTGGCCACATGAGACCCCCAAAAGCTATGTGTGAGGAGCTGCAGCATAGAAGCTGAGGAAATTGTGTACCTCTGGCATTTCAAAGCAATCCAGGGAAAATGCCCCAAGAGTGGGGAAAGCATTGCCTCTCATCTGGAAGGAGTTTGGAAAGGAAGATGCAAAATGCCTCATCCCAAAGTACAGAGTCCCCAAGGGCTGCCTGGAAAGATGCTGTGGAGCAGGTAGCTGAGGAGCCAGAAGTCCCTGGCATCTGTCACACGGCTTTTCCCTAGTACATTTCCTTTCATCCAGTACCTTACAGAGGAGCACCAGCACTACACAACTGATGGCTCAGCACCAAAGCCCTTCAAAGGGAGGGGACAACTCACATCAGTGGGATGATATTTATCCTTTCTTGAACTTCAAGCTTTTCCCTGCAATTCATTTTTTTTCCATTAAAAAAGCAGCAAAAAAAAAAATTCACAATGAATCTTTTTGTTGATGCCAATTTTTGTCATTTTGTCGTAGAATAATTTAGGTTGGAAAAGACTTTTCAGATTATCAAGTCCAACTGTAGCTTTTCATCCAAAAAAAGAGTAATTACAATTCAGTTCTAATGCCATAGCAAACACACAGAAACATGTATCACTTTGGCACAGGACAGTATCAGTAATTTTCCCAAAGTGATAAATATGAAGCAGAAACTGAGACAAAGTCTCATAACTTCGTGGAGAAGTTTTAGTGACAATAGGCAGCACTGAGGCAGAGCCATTATATATAGCCTCTCTTCCTGCATCATCCCACTGTGTTGGAAGGACATCCCTTGGTCAGGGGCACCTGGCAGGGCTGACAAGCCTTAAAGTGTTTGCAGAGGTTCAGAGCTCCTCTGCTCTTGGGACTGTTTATCACTTTACTTGTCCTGTGCCTGTGCCCGGCAGTGCCTCCGGGTGCCGCTCAGCTGTTGCTTTTCCTGCCCAGCTACACGATGTCTTTCTTTAGCTTTGCAAATAGGCTTTCCCTGTTTTTCTGATCTCTTCCTGCTCTGCTTAAGGAGTCTTAAATCACTGCGTGGGCAACTGGGGGGATTTGGGGTTCAGACCTGGGTTACGTGTGATAACAGCTCTTCATGCCAGCCACAGCAGGCTAAGAGCAGCATTGCAGGAAATACGGGTTATTTCAGAAAACAGCTTGGGAAAAGGATGTCTTGCTTTTTCTGGAGATACCAGGCTGTTTCACAAGGTAGGATGTGCTGTAGGAATCAGCTCCACATGAAATGATGCAGACAGTCCCTGCCAGGCACAGCAACCACCAAGCGGGGACTGTTCCCAGAGGTCACATAAATATCTCAGGTTCACCTATGGCCAACAGTGCCATCAAGCTGGCTGATTGATCAACACCAACATTCACCCTTTCGGGTAGCATTCTTGGACGTTTCCCAGGTCAAATCTTGTCCTCATGTCGACACATGCAAGCCCATTAATGTTAACTAAGAAGAAACTCAGCCTCAAGTCTGTAAGGGACACCACAAATGCAATAGCCTGGACTATGAACTCCCCTCCCGAGCCATTTAAAGCCACCCAGCAGCATAGGAGCTACACAGGGATCCCCCCAGGGTGGAGAAGCACTGAGGAGAGATGAGCTCCCTTCCTGTTAACTTGGGGGGCACTGCTTTTCTTCAGCAGCACTGAATGGTTTAGCAAAAACACAGGTCCCCAAAACCACATCATGTGTGGGTAGACATGGATGTGAAAAGGCTGATGGATTAGTCAGTGGCAAAGGTGTTTCTTACCTTAGTGGAAGAATAAAAAAAAGAAATGGCTTGTGTTGGCATGCTCTGTGTGTGTTATCTTCTGCTGCATAATAATGTGTTAGTATGTTAAAATGTAGTATGTGTCTGTACATTGTCTTCCTCAGGAGATTGTCTGTTTTTCCTATTTTTAAAGACCATCTCAGTAGGGATCAGTGTTCTACCACACTGGTAATTCCTTTGGAGTTTCAGTAGGGAAGGAGACACAGTAGCTGCCAGCTCCAAACTTCGGCAGGCTCCTCCATCTCTGATTTGAACCATCAGCACAGCTAACTTGGTGTTCACAGAAAAATAATAGGAAGCTCAGCTGGTTTTAACATGCATAGATAGGCTCCCCAACCACCCAGACATAAAAGACTTCTCACAAATAATTGGTGGTGGATAACTGATGCAATTAAAACATCCACTTTTCCTATCTATGGGAGCAGATCGTTCATTTCTGATTACTTCAGCACTTTCTGGGGGATCTTTGACCAGCCCTATAAAGTACACTGTACATTTCCATTTTCTGCTTCAGGTAAGTTTTGTCACTGGGCCAAAGGCTTAAGGAATTAAATTAGCCCATGAGTCTGTCAGGCTTAGATTTCAGTCTAGGAAGAAATGGAAATCTCTTAGAGGTCAAAGCCTTCCCTTTAAGGGCCGTATGTCTGTCATAGGTGCCCTGCTTTGAAATAGGAGTGCATATGAAATGCAGCACTTGGCTGCAGGGATAACAAAGCCCATCACTGGTACAAATGCATCAGATATTTGTCCTTGTTTAGTTTGACAGTCCTGTTAGAGACTTTTAGGCCACACCACTAAGTAAGCAGGCATGTGTCCACGTGTTTCTCTGAGTCTTATAGCAGTAAAGGGAGTTCTTTGAAAGAGCAGGAAATTAGTGATTCACTAATTTAAATTGCTGCACATTCCATTTGGGAGTTGTGTTAAGGGTACTCACTGCATCCAGATCTCAGTTCTTCTAACACTCCTGTAAATTGCAATACTATATCCATGTAAAATCATCACAATGCAGAACATCAGCTTTGAAAAATCTAAACTGGCTTCAAAAATCATCTTAGTCTCCCTTTTTTGAGTTCTCAGTGTAATTTTCCAGTGGAGACTATTTCACAGTCTTAAAATTCACTTACCACAAACCAGTGTGAAAAGCAGACTTCAGCCAGTCACAAGCATACAAGAAATGAAGGAACAGAGACTGGGTGGTCAATGATATTCTAAATTTCAGCCAGAACTTCCAGGAGTATTTTCACATCTTCATTTCTACAGAAAATTTTGCATGTGCCAATATTAAGACAAATTATAGCTCTGGGTAAGCTCTATCTTGTTTATGTCAGAGCTGTTTTCTTGTCAGCACGAAATCGCTAAGTCTTTTTTGCTGTACATGCGGCAATGCGACCAGTGTCCATTCTGCATAGTTCATCCTCTCCCTGCTCCTTTCCAAAGGAAGCAACTATGTGTGTAGCATAGTGTGGTAGGATTTTGTAATTGATGTAAAGGACTGCAAGGGAAAGCAGCCCCAGTTCACAGGTTAAATCAGTCCTGTGGATATCTGCAACAGATGCAAGCTAATTAAAATTAACATTAAATGAAATTAACTATAAATTAACTACATTGGATTTGAAAATCCACTTGAATTAAATGACTTCTGCTTCCTTCCCTTTATCTTTTCTCTTACTAATATTGCCATTTAAAGGTCACGCTATTTTCTGAAGCCTTGTTGTGAGGTTTGTTGTTTTGCTGGTTCTTCTCAAATCCCACGGTCCAGATGTGCAGCGGTCTGTGCTTGCGTGGTTGAGCCCCCTTGCCCACAGACATGGCTCCTCGTGCAAACAAGCATTTGAAACTACCAATTAGAAAATTAGATTCGATTGCCTCATGGCATTCAAGGAAATGGCCATTTCATGCACAAATTAGAGGTTTTGCCGAAGTGAACACGCAGAGCAACATGGAGGAAGATGGGCTGAAAATGCCACCTGCAGAACATACACCCACAGCACCCAGGCTGGTGTGCACAGACTCTGGGACATTTTCTCTTTGTTGCTGTACCTGCAGTGGGCTGCACAGGCATCCCTTTATGATCTGCAATTATGGTTAAATGCATTATATTTAACTGTGGGCAGACTTCTGGCCTGTGGGGCTCATAGAGCTTTCCATAACTTTCCAAGGATTTTTTTTCTGGGTTTTTCTTTGAATAAAGAAAAGCACAGTTTTTGATGCATCTGTCAGAGTGCAGCTCTTTCCAAGGAGGATATGCCCCATAACATCTTCTAAGTATCAGCTTAAGCTCGTCTTAACCTTTATTTCACCAGCACCACGCACTTGTTTGCTAATAGGAACATAGGAAGGTTTCTGTCCAGGGGTGATGTTTGTATGATTTTGACTACAGTGCCAGCTGACATTTGTACCTCCAGCCTATGGCACCTGGCTGAACATCTCCCAGCCAGACCCGGAGTTAGCACAAAGCTGGAATCTCACAGGGCCCAGCCTCTGCCAAGTCAGGCTCTTCCTTCATGTCAGTCTAACATGCCAGTCCCCCACCAGTGAGGGAATCCCTGTATTCCATCCTCAGCCTAATTACCAAGGACACAGAGAGTCCCTTTTCATCTCCCTCCTTTTTTTTCCCTGTGCTTCTCTCCTGTAAGAATAGGCACTTTGTTTCCTATTTGTAAATGATGCTGGAGGATAACAGAGCTGGTTTTATGGCAGTTATGCTTAGCAGCCATAACAAGGATCTGTTTTATTCATAACCAGAGAAAAAGAAGCAGTGAAAGCCAGGAGATTTGTTCAGGTAATTACAGCAGGTGAAGAATTTGGTCTTGATCAGGAGGCTTTCATTGCTCCTGTCCCACCCTGCAGGAACACTGGGAGCCAATGTTAAACCAATAGAGAGCTTGAGAAGAATTACCAAGGCTTACTGTTTTAACATGCTTATCCTGCTCCCCTCAAAGCTCTTGCCCAGAGCACTCCCAAACACCGCTTGCCTGACAGGGAAGGGAGGTGCGTGGGCACTCGAAGGGGTTGTGGGTGATGGGGAATCAGTGGGGCACAGCAGCAGCCTTGGTGCTGCATCCCCAGCTCAGAGGCTGCTCAGCAGCTGTTTGGAACAACACAAGTTAAAAACCTTTTATCAGGCTGGCCAGAGATCACAGCTCAGTGGCACGAGCCTTAAGCTCTTTTCTGACTGGGGCTAGAGTGTTCACTCAATGCTACAAACGCCACATTAACACCTTCCTGTTGCTCATAACTGATCAAACTCCCAGTAAATATTTTACAGAACACCCTTAAGCGTCACTGTAGATGAACTCCTAATTCATAGTCTAGGAGCACACGTGGAAAAGTTGAGATGTACTTTACTCCTACTGTGGTGTCAAAATAAATGATGCGCTCCAGAATTTTTCATGGTTTCTCACCTATCTAATTTACTCTGTTTTGCTAAAACAGATTAATATTTCTGCTCACACTGGTATGAGGACAGAGCCACAACCTGCAGGTTTGCCAGCCTTGCCTGGCTCAGGAACGCTTTCCAGCAGGTACAGTTTGGGCTGAGAACACCTTGCCTCTAACTTGAAACCCTGTGCACCAAGGAGACATTAATGCTGGTAACAGCTTTGGTGTGCAACAGTGCTTCACAGACAGGAATCCAAAATGCAGTTGTAACTAGAATCAGGCAATCCCAAATTTCTGGGGGCGACATGTATCAGTCACACATTGCAACACACAGTGGCTGTGTATGTGCAAATATATTAACATATATGCACAGATTAAATGCCAGAATTTCTGTATAGTAACCAAGCATGTGCATATTTATTTTATTTGGAGCTTGCATGTACTCTTTCAATCAAACAAAAAACAACAGGGATATCTTATTAGGAAAACCATGATGGAAGCATGCATGGGATGCCAGAGACAGTAAAATTACCCTCTAAGCAATTCAAGTCTTCTGGAGGTTTGCTTTACACTGTAATTTAACATTTCTGGTGTAAGCAACTCAGTCAGACTGACATTTAATTTCAATGGTTTGGAACTGTGGAGCCACTGCGAAGCTGGGAATAGCTGGCTGCCACTGAGTCTGGTCCAGCCTGCTCCAGCAGCCAATTTCTGCTGTTGGCAGGGAAAGAAGGCTTTGACATAGCTTCTCCCCAGCTGCAGGACTAGCCAGCATGCATCCGCCAGCCACGTGGCCAGGGAGCTCCACAGGGCTGCTAGGTAGAGTCCCTGAGTAAACAGAGTGCCTGGCATTAACAGCACCTTTGGACCAACCAGTTGTTAAAGTTATCCTACGTAATAATTAGTGCACAGGTGGTAATTATTAGTAACAAGTAATTATTAAATTACACTTGAAAACCTTGTTGTGCCAGCTTCTGAATAAATACACCTGAGGAAAGACATCCCTACCCTAAGTTCTTAAAGCCTTGTTTGGTGACTGTTCCCAGGGTGTGGCCAGAAGAAAAAAACAAATCACAAAATATGTTTTGAGCTTTATAGTTCAGGAGAAATTCTGTACTAAGAACTTGCAAATACTATGTGCCCCTCAGCTGCTGGTTATCGTGACTCACAAAGGTGAGCTGGTAGAGGAGAAGTCTGCAAAAAGCCTTGCAAAATTTTTTTGAGACAGCATTCCACATTACAACATAGAGCCATAGAATCTTTTAGGTTAAAAAATAACTTAACGATCATTGAGTCCAACCATTAACCCAGCACTGCCAAATCCACCACTAAACCACATCCTCAAGTGCCACATCTACATGTCTTTTAAACACCTCCAGGGATGGTGACTTCACTACTTGCTTGGGCAGCCTCTTCCAATGGCTGACCATCCCTCCAGTGAAGAAATTTTTCCTTATATCCAGTCTAAACCTCCCCTAGTGCAACCTGAGGGCATTTCCTCTCATCCTGGCACTTGTTACCTGGGAGAAGAGACCAACCCCCACCTGCTTCAACCTCCCATTGGGTAGTTGCAGAAAGCAAAAAAGTACTGCTCCTGAGCCTCCTTTTCTTCAGGATAAACACCCCCAGCTCCCTCAGCTGTTCCTTGTAAGATTTGTTATGCAGATCCTTCACCAGCCCTGTTGCCCCTCTCTGGACGCACTCCAGCACAAATGTCCTTTTTGTTGTTAGGGGCCCAAAAGTGAACACAGGATTTGAGGTGAGGCCTCACCAGTACTGAGTACAGATGAATGATCCCTCTTCTGCTCCTGCTGGCCGCACTATTCCTGCTACAGGCCAGGATGCCATTGGCCTCCTTGGCCACCTGGGCACACTCTGGCTCATGTTCAGCTGCTGCCAGTCAGCACCCCCAGGTCCTTTTCCACCGGCAGCTTTCCAGCCACTCTGCCCCCAGCCTGTAGCGCTGCCTGGGGTTGTTGTGGCCCAACAGCAGGACCCAGCACTCGGCCTTGTTGAACCTCACACCACTGGCCCAACCCCATTGATCCAGCCTGTCCAGATCCCTCTGCAGAGCCTTCCTGCCCTCCAGCAGATCAACATTCCTGCCCAACTTGGTGTTGTCTGCAAAATGACTGAGGATGTGCCCAATCTCCTTGTCAGGTCATCAGTAGATATATTATACAGGACTGGCCCTAATGCAGAGCCTTGGGGGACACCCCTTGTGACTGGCCACAAACTGGATTTAACTCCAGAGGTACTTAATCCCTCCTTTACCCCAGTGTTTAACAGTAAGAGCAGTTGTCCTAGGGGTACACAGCCCCCCGAGCTGTAAGACAAAGATGGGGAGCAGAATGAAGCACCTACAACCCAAGCAGAAATGGTCTACACCACCGAGACACACACAAGTTCTGCCCTTGCATTACAACAACCCCATGCAATGCTACAGGCTTGGGAAAGAGTGGCTGGAAAGCTGCCTGGAGAGGGAGAAGCACATCCAACATTTGAAAGAAAGTGTGCAAAGCATTAAATAGCTACAAAATATAGCAAGACTAAGTGATGACATATAGATGAAAAGCATCCTTTCATTGCGTTTAGCCTGATTGGAATTGTTTCTGTGCAGTTCCAGGGTGAATTAAAGACAGGATTTGGATAACATAGTATCATGGTCCCAGGGGACTAGTTATTCAAAGTTATCTTCATACAATCATTGCAGTGTACAGTGTAACATAAGAAAAGGATTTTAATCTGTTTCTGTCTAGATATGTTTTCTCATCATGGAAAGCACCACTAAAATTTTTAAGCAAAGAATGAATCCTGCCACCACTGGGATAGACAGCAGCGTGTTTTCGGGCTGGAGTGGTCCTTACTCAGGCTACTGTACTGATGGCCCTTTGCAGAGTGGGTGGCCCTTTCCTTTTGGCATCAGGATCTCTTTCTCCTCTGAGTCCTTCATTTCAAGTGAAGATCAGGAAAAGGCAAATCATCTTGAGTTGTGTGTTTGTTGGGCAGCTGTGAAAACCCACCTGAGCAGAAGCAAACCAGACACATGGGATCCCAGCCGGTCCCAGTACCCTCTGCCCTGAAGAAACACTCATGTTAGGCTTGTTCCCTTAAAGCTTTCCCTTACCTTATAAAATCTACTATCCTATTTTGCCTGGGATCATTTGTTCATTAAACATCAACATCCTTATTTTCAAAGTAATGACATATAAAATATTGCCACAGGGAGGCCAAATTAGATCAGGGTCGCTGCCGTGCCAGGCACTGTGCGTGCACAGAAATGGTTGTGTGGCTGGGAGGACTCTTTTTCTCTTAACCTTTTCCTGCCAGACCTTCAGACACTTGTTGAAGCCCGAGGATGACTGTGATAGGTACTGCCAACATCTGGGTAACCAAAGGGTGGGGAAAATCACATGCAGCTGTGAGGAGGCTCCCTTCAGCCACATGTGGTTCATCACTTCAAAACTTCAACCTTAGCCTGACCAGAGCTGCTACCAGGAAGGTTGAGAAAACAACTAAAGCAGTGCAGAGAGCCCTGTCTGCTGGGGTGAGAAGGTGGACTCAGAGTGATGTGCTTAAGCTGTACAGCCCCATGCGACAGCATCAGCCACAGCACCAGAAATTCCATCTGTTACAACACAACTGCTCTTCATAAAATATAAAGTTGAAATTCATTAGGCCAGAGGAAGTGTCCTCTGTCCCACTACCCACAGAGTACTCTTCTCCTCTGAGCAAGTGCCTTTTTATACTCTTATGCTGCTCTTCTTCATGCTACCAAACATGTTAATGCACTGAGGCCCTTTCTCACAGTATTATGGAAGACTGTTATTCCCGAGCTGGTAAGAGGAATTCTTGAGGACATAGGTAGGCATAATTTCTACATCATCCATGGACTAGCCTATTGTCTGTTACTGGTGATGGGGAGGCAAGCTGACCTGCTTCCTTCAGTTTGCACTGTGAAGATCTTCCTCTAATACAAAGACATACCCAGTGCAGAATACAAAAATCAAAATATGAAATCTCTCCCACTTTATCAGGGCCCTCTCTGTGATAAGAGGTTTCCAAAGGCCAGGGATTCACCATGGAGTTTGAATACCCTTTGACTGCTATTAATCCTTACGGGGTAATAGTTGGGGGGAACTCCTTACCAGTCATGGAGCTTTGAAGTTAAATCCCTGTAGAAGGATGCCTGGAAAACAGCCATGACACTCCACTTCCTGCAGAGGCTATATAGGGGAAGGAGAGAGCTGGGCAGACAAATTTTTTCTACTTCAAAATGGCCCCAAAAGAGTGCCCTGGGCCAAGGTACTCCATGGCATGTGAGTGGCTCTATAGCACCAAAGTTTAGTTGACAAAATTTGTCTCATCTCTTAAATAAAACTGCCCTGAGCGGAAAGTTCAGAGGAGGAACATGTGACAGATGTTAACAGCAATTACTGTTTTTCCAGATAACTGTGGTCACTGGTCCTAAGCCAAATTTTAAGACAGTGTGAACTTGTCTTCCTTGATAATATTTGTACTTCATCCTAAATCCTAGGTTGTGGTAATGCTGTAAAATAATTTATTGCTCATTTCCATTCTGTTATTTTTAATGAACTTGGGGATTCATGAATGTACATTTTCTATGTTCTTAGAGGAGCTGAGGTGCTCTTCCTGCTGCGTGGTGTCAGCTGAGAAGACAGGATGGTATTAGGTTTCAGTTACTCACATTTCTCAGTTAAGCTACACTCTAACTTATGTTACCCTGCCATGGGTAAGATATTTAGATGTACAAAGGAAGGAGTGAAAGCACATGGGGAAATTCAAATTCCATCAAAGTCCCTGGCCTTTGCCTTTCATGGGCAGGGCTGTATCCAGGCTCCTGCGGGAAGTCCCTCACCCTGACATCCCAGTTCTGGCAACTAAAGGTAAGGCTGTGATAAGCTATCCAGGTTACACATGGTGTTCATGGCAAAAAGTTGGTATCCCAGTAAGAAGAAACTCTGTAACAGGTTTCCATACTTGTCCATAGCTTCGCTCCTGGAGTACACAGACTTCTGTAGGGCAGGGCACCAATTCCCTGGGCTATGCTCTATTTGCTTAGCTATGAATTCACAGAGAAAGCTAACGAAGGCAGCATTGCTTTCCTAACTCCAGTATTCTGGACAGTATCACAGACTTCATGTGCCACTTCAGGTCTCTGAGTCCTCTCAAGGAAGGATGACAAAAATGGTATTTAAAGGAGATAATTTGCATTCAGAACTATTTAGGTTCCTCTCAGCCAGGCAGCCTTCAGGAACAGCATACACTTGTCAAAATTCACCAAGCAAGCCAAGCAGCCTCACTGAAGCAAGTGAGGCAATGCCTGTGAGGCCTTTGCCAGGCTGTTTGCCCTGGCACCTGAGCAGAAGCAAATGCACCTTTGCTGATAAGCGTAGGCTTGCTGTGTAACCTGGTTACTCTGCTCAGGCTCAGTGTGAGCTCAAGTGTCTCAGCTTCCAGACAGCTCCTTTCCCTGGTCCATGTGAGCGCTCTTTCTGGTAGCATTAACACACCTTGTATGTAAATGACTGCAATTCACCCTTGGAAATAATAATTTGCCTACTTTTAATGAGGCAGACTGATAAACAAGCAGATTATAATGTTGTTGTTGCCTTAATGCTGATGTGAATGTTTGAGTAACTCACCTAAGTGTGAGTAACCGGTGCAAGCTGGGTGATGAAGGTTACAGTGATCCCTTTTAAAGACAAATATTTTAAACCAGACACAAACAGAAAAAGCAGTAGGGATCTAGGCTTGCTTGACTGACTGCCCACACTCATGGCCAGGATAGCTGCTGGGAAAGCCAGCCTGGTCTTGAGGCACTCCTGGGAAGGATGGCAGGCTGGAGTATGCCACTTTCCAAGGAGCCCCTTGGTGAGGCTGCAAATGCCACGTGGGGATATCAGCTGAATATTGCTGGTCTGGAAGTCACTAAACCTCCTAATTTTATTTCTTGACTGTAACCTAGAGATAAGGTTCTTGCTGTGACAAATGTGTAGGAGATGTATAATTAGGCTTCCAGTGGCACACAGATGATGCAGTTTTCCTTAGTATTTAAGGCTGAGGCTGACAACTCAGCCTTTGCCAACCAATATTCGAGCCTAGGGGTATCCTTTAATCATGCCTTGGATACCACAGTCTAACTGCTGACAACGTTGTATTTGTGCTATTGTTTCTCGTGTTGTGTACACTGAAAACAAGCCATTTAAAACTGCAAAGCACAGCTGATGTGAATAAGAAAATACAGTTGTTACCAGGAAACAGCTGATCAATATGCAGTGCCACAGGAACATATAGAGAGTAGAATAAACCTAGACTAGAATAAAGGGTTGGCAGGAGCCATGCCCAGGGTATTTTGCACCTGGGGGACAGGAAAAATACCCATAAAAGGAAAGAAAGGCTTTAGATAAGAGCTTTTTCTACAAAAGCAACGCTTCTACTCACCTGCAAGGGCTGAAGTTCAAAACGGATTGACTGGATAACATGGACCTCTCAAGGAGTTTGGAGATTACCCATCAGAACAGGTCCAGATGCAGCTGCTGGCGATTAAAGCCTGTTGACCTCAAAATAGCAGGAGGACATCACGTGTCCTCATCTATATCACATTACACATTTGGACAGTGATAGCAAACAGCAAAGCTTGCAGGAATGACCCTTCTAATTATTCTTTTCTGCTCTTGATTTACTGTTGTCAGGAGCTCAGCAATTCTCTTAGGCTAAAGCAGAATGACCTTGTTCTGCTGCCTTGTGAAAAGGCTTTTCTGTCTTTACAACTGTCTCAAAGATTGGTGAAGGCACTGAACAGCTGGAAGTCATGCTGTTTGTCTCCCTGGGTTTTTTTGCAGAGTTAACCTTTACTGTCTTTAGGAGTTTAAAAATCTCCTTTCCTTAGGAGATTTTCTTAGTGCTATGTGTGTTCATTGCAGGGACGAGAAAAAGAATTTTCTGGCAGACCTTTCCCCTCTCCTCGGTTATATACCTTCTTCCCTTGCTCATCTCTTCCAGATAAGTGACTGGGACCATCTACATGAGTAAGTAGTAGGTATTGGAAAGTGTGGAGGTTTATATTATATATTGTGTGCTTCTATCATCTTTTATATTTTCTCCACACTGTGTAATAAGGTATTTTATGGAAACATTAGGCCACAGTTCTAGAACAGGAAAGTTCCTTGAAAAATTCAGTTTGCATGGGGTTGTGGCACCTAAGTCTGTGCTAATCTTCAAACTCCAAGCAATGGAAGTACCCCTATGAAAAGTGAATGTATGTGAGGTTTGGGGGTTTGTTTTATTTTTCCTTTTGCATGTATGTTGCCCTGTGATCCTTCTTTTATGTTGTTTATGGTGAAAAAGCATTCTAATCCACCAGGGGGTTGGTGGGAATTCTTTCTGCTCTTATACACTGAACCCCTTGCAGAGAGTGGAAGAAAAGAATCTAGAGAGCAAAATAAAGATATTACAACAGAAGGGCTAACAGGAATGATGCACAGGAGGCTCTGCATCTGAGAGACAGAGAAATTATTCTGAAGAAAAAGAGTGAATTTCTCTTCTTGTATGGGGAACATCTTCATTTTATCAATATTCTCTGGTTTGTGCAGACATCTTCACACTAATTAATCTGTCAGAAGAGTTGCTGTGCAGGGTTCATAGAAATTTAGTCAATCCTGAGTCTAGAAAAATCACTGTGATCTTTATCACTTTCCCAGTTAATTCTGTGCTGATAATGGCTTGTGTCTCACTGCACAAAACCCTTATCTGGTATTGCTCAATTCTGCCTGCCTTCCCTGAAAGACTAACACAAATAATTCCTTCTATGTGAAACAGCCATCGCTTGCTTAAGATCTGAATCCTACAAACATGCAAGATTTGTATTTAACTCTGCTCTAGTTTTCATTCCCATTGACGTCAGGAGAGCTGTTCAGACAGGGAAAATGAAGTGTTTATGTGCTTTGTAGCAATATTAAGTTTTGCCCTTCCTCTTAAAATCAGTCCTGGCTCTCCCAAGTGCCTGTGAGGGTATGAGACTGTCCAAGCATAGATGACCCATGAAATAAGCTCTGAACAATTAAAGGGGAAGTCCAGCTGTGCATCCATGGCCTCTGCTTTCAAATGCTGCTTTTAACAGTGTAGCAAGAGCTGTTTAAAACAGCAACATTTTGTTTGAGAGAGGGAGAATTTGTATCACAAGGATTAAAGAAGTCATCAAAGAGGCGGGAGCAAGCTCAGTTACAGGGATTTTTCAGTCCTGCTTTCCTCCTGTTACACAACTGCTGCAGAGACACAATGGCTTTAATGCCGGCTGCTGATGGGAGAAGGTCAAAGCCTTTGGCTCCAGAGGGAAGGATCTCAGGCACTTTGCCTGCAGCATAACAGGGAGGCAAAGGCCAATGAAGTGGTTGCTTCTGGCATGATTTTTTTTTGCTGTAACAGAAACTTAGTTGGAAAACACATGACAGTCACAGGCTGTGTTAATACAAGTGGGGAAAAATAGAGAGATGCAGAGGCTGTCGACCTCTGGGGTATCCCCGAGCTTATCTGAAAGCAGATCATGAAGGAGCTGACTTTGCTGTGCTTAGTCTCTGGAGTATCGACAGACTGCCAGAGGGCGAGGTATAGGGAAAAACCTGGGATCAGCCTTAATTCCACTAGAGAGGATGGTGTCTGGTAATCTTTGGGGTCCTCTTGTTTTCGTCTGATGTCAACTATTCTGCTAAATCAGGTAACACACTGGGCTTCTCTCACTTGGAAGTTCTACTTATCTGTTCAGCAGGAGCCTCCCTGGAGCAGAAGTCTTCCCCCCTGAGACAGAGAGGCTGAGTCACTCCCCTTCTCTCCACCACAAGTGACCACAAATGCCCGGGGCCAAGCAAGTACATTCAGTGCTTTGTCATGGGATGGGGAGCAGGTGTAAAGGGCTGGGTGGGGACCTGAGAGCCAGAGACAACCTGTGGGCTGTGAGCCTGAAACCTGTGTCCTCCTGGTCAGGAAAAGGTACAGAGAGGAATCTGGTGACAGGAAGACATAAAACTTTAAAGATGTGGAGGGGAAACTGATGTCTGGTATTGCTCCCCTTGCTCAGTAGGGGATGTAATGCCAGCATCATCAGACTGCCAAAAAGAAGAGGCTGGGCTGCTCTCTAGGTGATGATTGGGCTAGGGCTGCCCAAAACCAAGGCACCTTATCCTCAGCATGAGCACATAGTGCCACAGACCAAGCTAGTCCCAGGCTACAACTTTTTCCCATGCAGAAAAACCACCTTCTAGGAATCAAGAGTCTCTTACCCTGGAGGATTTGGCTTTTGTAGAGCACCAGAAGCATCATTAGCCAACCATGGGGGCAACTCCTGCCAAACTTGGTCACCTGTCAGTCTCATCAGGAAGCACCATACTCAGCACTGGGCAGATACCAACAGTGTAGCTGTGAATTTAGTGGGATGGACATGTCCTGAATGCACCCTCACATGTCAGATGTAAGGATCCTTTACAAAGTGATGCAGATGATGTCAACAAATTTAGATTTGTTATCTTAATGAGTTTGTAGCCATTAAAAGAGAAGCTGGGCCATGATCTTAACTTTTCTTAAAAATAAATTGTAGTAGCTTTGTCATAAAGACGTTCAGAAAAAATTCATTTTGCTTAAGATATTATATAGAAATGTAAGTTACTTAAGTTCTGTTTCCCCACTCAGAGCAAAGACTGAATTGGCAGGTGGAGTAAAAAGTAATTTTCTGAGCTTTTGGGAAAAAACTGCCTGGCACGACCAGGCTCTGCATTTTATTGTCATCATTTGCAGTAGTCATTCATGTTGTTATAAGAGAAGAAACATGCTACAAAACCAGACCTAGAATATCTTGTACATAACCTGTATCAGAAGTAATGACCCTAAAGTGGACAGAATGGTAGAGACCTGGTTCTGTGAGCACAGCAAAGGAGTTCTTGGAGCAGCCCCTCCACTCTGTTCTCCTTTCTGCAGATGTGCTGTGCTGCATCTTCCAGAGCTGCAGCTGCACCATGCCGATGTGTGAGTGCAGTACCAGGAAACAGCCTCACACCAACTTCGGGGTGATGCTAAAAGGGAACAGTTCAGGGAAAATGGAGAGCATGAGCTTGGAGCTGTTGCGTGTCATCCACACTCCCCTTCCCCTCACTGCTGCATGTGTGCTCAGGGAGTTCCCCACTGTGCAGAGGAACCTGCTGCTGAGCTCCAGGGTGGGCAAGTGCATGGTCCATCCTCAGAAACAATTCCTCCGGCAGTTCAGCTTGGTTTAATCTCTTTAATCCTTTCCTCAACTGCCTGTTGGAACCACAGAGAACAAAGCACCTTTTCTTTTTGCTGTGTGCTGATGAGGCATGGTGTCTTCATTACAAACATCTATCCCAGAGGGAGACAGATTACCTCTCCAGCCCCACTTTAGCATGGAAGAGCTAGCTGTGCTCCAATCACATGGATCCCTGTACAGAAACCACATTCACCTCTGCTGCCCTCTGTTTTCTGCTTGTCTTTTAAGCTGAAGAATACATAGATACAGTGCTTCATTAAAAAAATCCGAACAAACACAACACAAAAAAAACCCCGATTGTGTAAATGTTATTTTAAAAAAATCTGTATTTGATGTTTTTTCGGCAGCTGTATCTTTTCTCTGATTTCCTTCAATACTCCATTCATTTATTTACATACTGCATGTAAGTCAGTATGGTACCGGCTGGTACATACATGGATTAATGTTCTAAACTGTTCATTCGTAGTGGGTGTAGCTTTCTTGAAAACCAGCTCTGTTTAATTGCTTTTGGACAGTGGACATTAAGACAGTACTCTCCGGTACTCGGTTCAGGCTCAAGTATGCTGTGAGTGGGGGCACTATCCCTCAAAAATCCTATTTAGTAAATTGAACTGCTTCTAGGGGTTTTTTTTATACATACTGCTGGGCAATTCAGTTCTTTACACTAAATGTGTGACTAAAGGCACAGCGGAGTACTCTGGTACCTGAGCCTGGGATCTGTTCCAAAGGGTGGGAGGTGGAAGATGGTTTGCCCTGACCTGTAAGAGTTTAAAGTACAATGCAGATGTGGGGGTTTTCAAGTTTAAAAAAATGTATACGTGGATGGACTTCATAAGAAAATCTTAATTTTGAAATAAAGTTAGAGGAGACGCAATAGTTCATAATAATAGTTTCTAAGTTTACCTTCCTGTTTGTCATAAGACCACATACAAAGATGAATGACAGGCAGTGGCCTCATGCTGACTCTTCGATAAACCAAGGCTTTGTGTGTCTTATCACGTTTAATTAAGGCCTGAAAAACTTGTGGCCAGCAACACTTGTAGTGGCTGTGTTCATTTGTAATTAGCATGTCAATCCCTTCCACTTAGCTGGCTGCCAGTCTGAAAGTCCATAGCAGGCCACCATCCAAAACACAGACTTCTGGGTGGTGTTGGCTGCTAAGTCTTTTTTGTCCCTGCTGAAAGAAGAGGTGCCCTCTATGCTGTTCTTCATAAATATTCCTGACTCTCCCTGCCTCTGTTATTGTCTGTCTTGCACATGTAGGATTTGATTGTTCATTTCTGAAGGCAATTTTAAAACATCTGGAAGCAATTACTTTGCTTTCAGGGGTTTTTTTATACTCGCCCTTTTTTCTGCACTTCAATCAATTTCATTTGGCCACTGGGGACTCCAAAGAGCCCCTTCCTGCGCATACCCCAGCACGTGTGAAATAAAACATCATACTTTGTTTACTGCCACAGGGCAGGTTTTGTTTCAGCCTAATCCTTAACTGATGTTCTGAGGCCTAATCCTGCTTCCCCTGTGTGCTCCTGTGCAGGCAATATTGTCCAGAGCAGGCTGCAAAGGCCTGGTGGATGTCTGTGCACTCATCCAACAAGACCCATGTACCCAGAACCAAAAAGGACTGTATTAATTCATGTTTTCTCAATATCTCCTTCCAAATAGGTGGCTCCAAGGACTTCCACAGCGACCTCCTCCACAGGTCTTCTGGGAACGTCCCCATTACAGCCCACTGTCCCAGCACACTATCTCCCATTGATGCAGGGATCTTTTCAGCTGCATCTATGCAGATTCATCCATAGCTTCTCTCCTGGTCTCCAGGAGCTGGTGCTACTAAAAAAGCCAAGGGAAAAAATGCCACCAGCCTCTTGTGCGCTCTGGGTTTTTTGACTGGGACTCCTGAGCACAACCACAGCATAGTCAGTAAAAGGTCCCATACTTCTTTTCCTGCCTGTAGGCACCATCAGGAGTTTCAGATGGAAGTGAAGGACATGCCACCACTCCCGGTAAGAGGCAGCTTCCAAAGGTGCTGCATGCTTTGTGTTGCATGGCAATACAAGAGTGCTCGTGGCCCTCCTCACAGGACTCTTCATCCTTGGCTGCTTGATTCTTCAAACACCCTCTTGTGTGAGCCCAGCCTGGCCAACGTGTCCTGTTTGCAAAACCTCTGGTCCTGTGTGACTCCTGTGTGACTCCTTGTGCACCAGGGCACAGAAAGGCAACAGCACATTGCACTGGAGCCCCAGATGTAGGGAGCATTTTTGACAGCTGTACATGTTCTCAGTAACTATTCTCATTCTTATCGTTCTCTTACATTTTGATGTTTATTTTGACTCTTATTTAACACATCCAATAGAAATTATTAAATCTTGCAAGAAACATACACAAATTTCCTGTATTACTGGAACATTTCATTTGTTCCCATTGAACAGACTAAGCTGGAGAAAGGGAAGAATATTTTTGTATACAAGATTGCAAACACTTCTAACTTTCGACCATACAAATAACAAAAAAAGAGTAATGTATGATACACATCTCATTCTCTGAAAAAGCTGCATCTGTTTGAAAAAAATAACGGATGCTGCATAGTTTGGGATTCTTACTTAGCTTTTCGAATCATCTAATCCAATGGGGCTTTTTACATCTTACTACTAATTTTTGAAAGTTTTAAAAGATACTCACTCTGACCCATGGAAAAGGCATCTCAAAGCATCACATCTTTACATGCAAGTGTATATGTACACACACGCATACACAGTAAGTCCATCTATTATAACACACACATATATATATTTTTCAATAAACTTCCAGAAGAAAAACTGCAAGGAAAAACTTCTTGTCTTCTTGACCGCTCTTTGTGTCTTTGACAGATGTTTCTAATAAAGCAAATGCAAAGGGTTAAACAACAGTTCTGTTGAAGTCAGTGTGGCTTCTACCATTCGTTCCTTGTAGGGCCAGTACTGCACTCCAGTCTCTGCCCAGACTGAATTAACAGAAATGTTAACATCCCAAGCTTTCCACATGGGTTTGGATTCAGTGCGAATATCAAATCATCTGTGACACAGCAACCCCCCCGCAAGTGCTGCTAACAGCTTGAAAGGATCATCTCTAATGTTATTAGAAAAAGAGGAAATATTTGAATAATGTAATTTGCTGTTGCTTATGCATTTGTCATATTTTCTGCTATTGCAATATAAAAAATAAGAAGATACATTTCCGTATTTGCGTATTATGTCAATTGAACACTTTTAGACAACACATTAAATATGTTTCTCTAGCTTTATCTCCAGGAGACAGAGCAAATATCCCCAGATTGAGGGTAACACAGGGCACTTGGCAAAATGTCTGAATACAGAAATAACTTGGAGAAGCGCTGCTGCAGAGTGTAATTCTCTTTCTGCCTGCTTTTTGCTCCCTTCCTTCCATGGGGAAAGAAATGTGGGGGTATTAGAAATGTTTCTGTTACCCATTTTTGAAATGGTTCTGTGTTAAAGCTAAAGGGAGGCAGGAGATGTTTCTCTCCTCATTACCTTCAGAGTGACCTCGGCATTGGTTTTGCCTATGGAATGCAGGGGTACATCTGCTCCACATCAAAGTTCATTCCACATTTTTCTGTCCTCTGTCATCCCATATTTGCAGTGCATTCCCCTCTCTTTCCTTAATTTTCTTTTGCTTTTCCCCATTCTTGGCAGACTTCAAGGACACTGGAAAATTCACCATAGCATGTGTTACAAAAACAAAGAAGAATAAGCCTTTGTTATTTGAGGATCATCAGAACAATTTCTGATGAATTCTCAGCACTCTTGCATGTGGCCTGCTTTTCTAATGCTGTCATTGATATAATTTCCAATATAAACTTTTTCCATCCACTGTTTATTTTATTAGGTTTTGGTGAGCTTTGCTGCACATGGATTGCAGTTTGGATTACAAAGGTACCTTTAACCCTGCAACAGCAAACTTTGCTCTGTAAAACATGAGTTTTTCTTTTATTTATGGTGCAGAGGTGCCAAAATCAACACACACACAAAAAAGAAAGTATGACAAACCTCAATAAAGGTTGACTCCTCAGCACTGCACACAAGCATACATTTACTAAAATGAGATGCTGCTGAGCTCTCTGCTAGCAGATATGTTCCTCATATGTTCCAAGAAGTATATAGGCAGATGTCTGCAGTATTTTCCTCACAAGGATGGAGCCAAAAGATTATTTGACTCTGGCCTGACTAACCTATGAACCAGTAATGGTCAGAGTAAATTTAAAATGTCAGACAATTTTGTTGCCTGGTCTGCAACTTCTAACTGTCTGCACTGCACAGGGGATACTGAGCTTCTTGGGTTTCCTTTTTAACAAGTTGTCTGATTTCCTTTAGGAAATCTAGGACAATGTCTGGAGCTCATCTTCTAAAGGACCAAATGATTCATGTTCTAAAGAACAACACTGGAACTACACAGGTTTTATTCCCACTCACTACCACATTTTGTACTCTCGGGCTGCTCCCTGTGCCACACGCTAGTGCATGCAATGTGCAAACTTCAGCCTCCTGCTATTAAAACCCCCACTCTGGCTGCAATACATCCATTTCAGATGCTCTGAAATAAAAAACAAAGGTATTTTTGGGGTGCCACATAGGACATAATAGAACCAGGCCACGTAATTTGCAGGGCAGGTGGAACTAGGCTGCCCTGAGCTGCATGGATAACACCTTCTCAGTGCCACTTGGCCTGGCCACACAAGTGCTTCATGTCCTGCCATAGACTCTGTTGTGGCTGCAGAGATGCGTCTGAAGATATTGAAAACTGCTCCACCAGTGGTGACAAGAAGCATTATTCCTTCTTACTGCACAGTGAAATATATAACATCCCTGAGCATCAATTTTGCTGAGATAGAAGTGAATTTGTCTTCTATGATGGGCATATGGGTAGTCAGAAAAGTTTTAGGCATCCTTCCTATCCCTTCTACCCCAGGCTACTCCTGCTGAAGGCTGGGTTGGTTTACCCCATGTTTACATGTGAGCCTCTCAGTACCAGAATGCAGCACTGATGGTCACAACAGGCTAATAATTAGGTCTGCTTGTAAAATGCTTTGAGAGCGTAAGATCTCTTCCTTCTCTTCACACAAATCAGCTTACTCATCCGTAACTAATTCCTAAATTACTTCACTATTTGTCCCCAGCTACCTAACCCTCTATACAGAATCTGCATGCATAATTTGCTTGGATTTGAGACAGGGGAGGAAGATACAATTTTAGTTTTACTCAAACTCTTGGATTTGACTTTGGTATGGGAAGCTCAAAACCAAAGGCCCAGAAGGGTCAACTGGGTCCTACTGTATTTGCACATCTTTTATCCTCATCAGGCCTTTTAACAGATATCTCTCTCAGAGAACAAACTTGAGTCCTTTTTCTTTCCCTTGTGCTGCCTTTTTTGTCCAGGAAGGCCACTCACTGGTGTAACACTGGATCAGTTTTCAACAGCTTCACCAGTGGGACAGGGACCATTGCAGTACTGAGATCACTATAAAGCAGGCATGGAAGAGAGTCTGTGGCTCTTCCCAAATTCATTGGTGGTGTGCTTTTTTTTTGTAGTTCCCATCTTCATTACATTTAGTGCTTCATTTTCCAGTCACTTTTGTTTTCAGGAAAACAGAAACAATTTGTGCCATCATGTTGCATTTCTTGGGTATAGTTAGACAAAGGGTAAATGTGAGCATTCACCAAGTCCTCTCTGAGCTCCTCACTTCTCTGCCTTTGAATTCCAGGGAAAAAACCCTGCTATTCTCTTTTGACTGTGAAGAAACATTTGTTTCAATCTTGCCTGTTAGGTTGTTCTGCTCTCTAGCCCACTGCTGGTTTCACAGAACACAAATAGTTGGAATATGCCATCTATGGGCCTGAGGAAGGCTTGCAAGCTTTAATAATTGGTTACAGAGAGCTGTTCTGCTATTTAAAGAGGGAGGCAAGCTGTATATTCCATTAAAGAAGTAATGGCAATGTTTGGAGGCAACGCCCATCCCTCAACTTAAACCACTCCAATTCTAAATATAAACCTGCCTGACCACACAAGTGCTTCCTGTTAGGAAGCAAATATTGTTTGTGTCTGATTCAATAGCACTTTACAGTGGTGATAGGAAGGAGAAACAGAAGGAACAAAACTCTCCTGATGTTGTTTTGATGTTTGGTTGGGGTTTTTTTAAGTAAAATGTGTGTTATTCATTTGGATTAATGTCTTACTTCACACAGCTCCTACCAAAGTCCCAGCTGCTGAGCCAGCCTAAGGTTGTCTAAGAGCAGAGCTGGACTTTCTATTATTCCTATCAAAGTCATATTTGGGCATAAATAAGGCTTATTTGGCTGGCAGCACCTTTGTAAGTGAAACATCATTTCAGCTAATAAAAGGCTGCAAGGTGAAAACTTCAGATAGATCTAACGGGGGACTGAGCAAAGAAAGCTTGTCCTGAAAGTGCACATCATGACAAATCATGAGAAATCACAATGTAACCAAACCTCAGCAGCAGTGAGAGGTACTTAGGAGGGGAAAAGACTAATATTCTTATTCATGAGGCTGGATTCACTGCTTTTCACACTGGAGCTGCTCAAGTGTCAGTAGAGCCAGAATCCAGCCCTGGTCCATGGTGTGCTCTTCGGTGACACACTAGAGGAGGAGAGAGGATTCAAGGTACACAAAGCAGTCATTGCTCCATGTAATTTCTGGTAATTACTCATGTGCATGCCCTAGCCCAAAGTTGATTGAATCACCCCTCAATGAGAGACAGTTAGCTGATCAACTCAAATCACCTGAAATTTATCTTGACCTTAGAGCGTGCACAGGGACACTCACCATGAACCAGCACAATCTGTGGCCAGGGCTTAACTTCCCCTCAACACCCAGTGGTGCAAATTCTGCTCTTTGTTACACGTGACTGTAGAACCAGACATATCAGGGACTGAGATGAGTGAAAAGAGGTTCATGTCCCGGTTTAAGTCATGGCCACCAGGAACTAACTCAGTGAGACAACAATACCAGCCAGCACTTTCAAATTTGGAGTCTTTGGTGCAGACCCTGAGACCTACATTTAGCATCTTTTGACAAATTAAGGGACATTGTCTGTCTAGCACCTCTCAAAAGAAAGAAACTTTGGTTTTTAAATATTCTAGGCATTTAAGTCAAAGAGGACAGCTGTTACTCAGAGGTTGCCTATTAACTGCATGTCAAGCCAAGTCTTTCCTGGAATGAACCGGTTGCTTTGTGCTAAGAGCTTGCATTAAACCTGTGCAAACCTGTTTGTTCATTGATGGCCAGAAAGGTTGTTCCCAGAGCAAAATCAAACATAAAAGTCCCCAAATTCTCATAGGGATAGTGTTCAGAATCTATTTCCTGAAAAACATTACAAGGGCATGCAGTAGAAAAGGCGACTTAGTCAAGAGACAGCCAATAGCAGGCACTTTACAGTGGACACTGAGAATAAGCTAAGAAAGAGGCCTCTGGCCAGAGACACCGAAGCTGCTCATGCCACAAGCAGAAGCACCCTCTAAATTAAATCTGCTGCCACCTTCTTGAGTAAGGCTGGCTTTCACTGATGTGTTGGTGTGGTTCACTGGATGCTCCCTCAGAGTGGAAGTGAGGCAAAGCCCAGATATTCTTCTCAGCCAGCCTCCAAGGGATTCTTGGTTATGCCTCCCAGTGATGTTATCTTGAGGTTAGTGGCCTTGAGAAATAGTGACCAAGTCAATTTCACTCATTAAAGAGAATGGCAAGGCTGAAAGCAGAAGGTTTTAAAGGTGTGTGAGCGATTTCTATAAACGGTGAGTTAATCTAGAAGGGGCAGCTGCTCTGCGTTCTCATTTAATTGTTTCTGAATAAACATGTTCTTCAGCAAAGTGTGATATCGATTCTCTTGCTTGCTGCAGACACCACTGCAATTAGGTTCCTCTCATACATCTACAGCTTATCCATGAAATGCTACTTTGACCTGCTGCTCCTTTTTCATATCATCAGACACTGGCAGCATCTACACCATGCCAATTTTCTGCACACCTTCCTGCTCAGCTCATACACATATCTAAATATTCATCTTTCTCTAATCTCCTAAAGTTCTCCTCCAGCCTTGTGTTACATTCTTTGCATCCCTACCACGGCTCCCACTTCTCGACAGCATCAAATACATGCATTTTCAAAGCTCTTCATAAGTGAATTAAGGATCCAGTCTTCCTTTCTGCATACAGAAAGGACTCTTGAAGACCTTAAGTGATGGGCAGAGAGGACTGTGGGTGTCCACTCCTTGTAAGTTAAAAACCTAAAAGAATAAAATGGTAGTTGCTAGCTGTACTCAAATGAGTGCCAGTAGTCTTCCTTATCACATAGCTCCACAAGGAGCTCCAGGAATTACCATGGGGGAGACTCCTCTGAGCAGCACAATCGCATGTCTTCCCTCCTCCTTGTCTTTCTCCATCAAGTGTAACTCATAAAAGAAAGGGAGTGCCAGGAGGAGGTGAGGATCTGTCACAGCAGTTTCTAGTGCTCCGTTGGTGGGTCTCAGACTCTCTTGAAATGCACTCTCTTGAGAGCTGTGCATTTGGCTTGAAACAACATGGACACATCACTGCTGGTGTCATGGCATGACGAGATTTGTGCTCTGGTGAAGCACCAACGTGTGCTCATGCAGAAGTCCACAGTTAAGTGGGAAAACAGATTCCAGAGGCATCAGCCCCTATTTCCCGTTTGTTTTTCACAGTTTGTTAGATGGGACAGGTAGTTCACGGCGGGGTTCTGCCTTTCAAATCCGTACAGTTGCTGAAAGTAATGGTTACATTATTATGGCAGGTGCAGAGGGATGAGTAGGAGTACTTAGTTTTTCATCCACAAATAAACATTTTTCCAAAATGTTTTTGAAGTAACCATCCCAGCATTTAGTTTTCTTTATGCTTAATTCCATTGTTTTTCCTGTGGGTTTGTTTAAAAACAGGAGAGAAAGAGGAGAGGAAGTTCGTAATTTAGTAACTACTGTAACTTTTCCAAGGACAAAAAGGAGATCTGATCATGTGTGTGCTTTTTGATGGGACACAGGAAGGCAAAAAAATGGACTAGTCTAGACTAGACCAGAAGCTCAGTTTGGAGACATCGTGGCTCATCTTTATCCACTGTAAATACTTTCTTCCAGATGCATGCCCTAAGTCTGATATGCATAAACCACATGCTATGAACTGCTGGGCCTAACAGTCCAAAATATCTAAGGAACCACAGAATACATCTCATTACAGCCTGGTGGCTGTTGTGCAAAGCTTTAAATCCATGTTTTGTTCTCACCTTGGTGGTTGTGGGCTTCGGATGGGGAGCAGAATGTTAATATTTCCTTCACTTGGCAGGAGATGGCTGCACACCCCACACCATCCAGCACTTGCATGTTTTGTTGCTTGATTTGTTGGCTGGCTCTCTTCTTCCACTGCACTGGCACAAACACCAGTGAAATCCAGCATTTCCAGCCGGCTGAGTGAATGAAGCCACTAAAAGAGCTTACTAAAAGAGCAGCCCTTGGAAGTGTGAAGCAATTAACGCCTTCACAAGGGTGATAAAAGAAATAATGGTGGTGGGGACGAAGAAGTTTCCCAAGGTCCCAAGCAGGGTTGGGGCAATGCCAGTGGCAAAGCCTATGGCTCTCCCTTCCAGGACTTGGCTTCAGTCACCTCTGCCTTGGCTCAGCAGTGCTCCCACTGGCCAGAGTACAGGGTACATGATGCTCTTTGTGACACAGCCACCTTGGTTCAGAAACAAGAACTTTGGGGTTTAATTCTGCTTTCTTTGACTGGCTCAGATTCATGCAGCAGTTCCAACACATCAATACTGTAAATAAAAGGGAGACATGAAACTGAGGGGGTTTGAGGCTGCTACCACAAATGGTTATTTATTTTCCTTTGCTTTGTGGTCTCACTGGCATGCTGCCTGTCTCATTTTACAGTTAGGAAATGTGGACCTCCATCATATGGTACTTGTCACTTAACTCCTGACAAGCTCTGACATCTCCTTTTGTTATTTCTAGACGAATTAAACAGAAGAAACAGCTGAGGTATATGGAGAAATTACACGTCTTGTGATTTCAAAAGAACAACATCTTAATCTGGTCTTTATGGAGAAGGTTTTGCTGCTTCAGGAGTCCTTGGACATCTTCCATTTGAGTCTCAGTGAAACCAGGTGCACCCAGTGCCTCCCTGCTTCCCTGTGCTGGGCTCTCTGTCTGCTCAGTAAGTTTTACCAGTGCCAGAAACTCAGAAATGGTAATTTATGCTTACTCATGGGAACAAGCATTGCCTGCAACAAGAGCTCCTGCTCCCTTGTAAGAGACTTTCCAGTTTACAAGGTAATCAGTCCTGCCCATCCTTCCTTCCTACACTGTAGTACCTGACTTGGCATTGCCCCAGAAATCCTGGTTTAAAAGCTTGCATTGTGCTCAAGGATGGAGCACTCTGAGCCCTTCAACACACCACTGTAAGCCAAAGAAAAAGGATTAAGGCTGGTGCTCCAGGTGTACAATAACTCTACTCATGAGAGGCTGAAAGTCCAAACAAAGTCAAGGCATGTGCTTCCATACATTACACACATTGCATAGTGAAACACCAATCTTCACTCTCATGTAACAAAGTGCAGCAAGTGTTTCATGGACATAACCTGGGAGCAGTGAAAAGGTGGATAGAAAATACTGGAGTAGGCAAAGCAGGGCAATGTCAGTCTCAGGGAACAAGTTCTAAGGAAGCGGGACTAGAATAACACTAGGTTGTTTTTTAAATTGCTGTTTACCAGATTGAAATTAATGGCAGCATTAGTCAAAAATCTACTTAAATCTGCTGGAGTCAACAGGAAAGACAGTTGGCCACTGAAATATCTCCAGATCAAAATTCATGTCTGAATAGGAAGGTAGATTTGGAATTTAAAAGGACGGCCCATACCAAAACAGGGAAGTCCAAATGCCATGTTAAATGCTTATTAAATAGAATTTTTTTTCCTTCCTGTTCCCACTCTTGCAAAAAATTGGTAGGTGGAATAAATAGTGTATGGCTCTTTTCTCCCTTGGATAGCTCTGCTGCTGGCTGGAGACAGCACAGCACTCCTCAGATGGCAAAAGCAGGAGGAATTCCTTTCGTAACATCTGCCTACGTGAGGGTCCTGGAATTTGCATCTTCCCTGAGCCTGCTTTAGCTCACCTCCCTGCCTTCTTGACATTCCCCTCTTGTCCAGCAGATAAGAGCACATTTTCAGAACCAGTTTTGCAATTACCCATCTTCTCAGTTTTCTTTCCTGACCTTTAAAGGGGATGCACCAAATAAATGCCTTTGTGCAAGCGCCAGACTTTCTGCAGGGTGGCTGTTTCAAAGGAGTAAATATGATCTTTTCATAAATACCATGTCAGGCCCACGTAACTCACAACTTATTTATTACAGTCCTAATGCACACCGTGGAAGCCGGGGCTAGTGTTGCACAAGAACATCCATCTAAAGCATTTCAGAACTGCAGAGCAAGGTAGACAGCTCAATTTTTGTGCAAGCTGCTTGGCTGTTGTTGAGTCTAGCTTTTACTTGGGTTTCATGAAGCATTTAAAGCTACTCAGAGTTTAGAAGAAAATGATAAAAATATTGCAGCCTGTGAATTTTTTGTTAGGCATGTGGTCTTGGCATTCAAAATCCAAACTAGTGACCTAGGTACAAGGACAGAAAACTCCTCTGTGACACTGAGTGTATCAGTTTGTCCCCACTGACGAAGCGTCCTTCAAAGCCTTTTGGTGTTTACACATCCCCACAGGGTTCACCTGAGCTGGACAGAAAGCAGCTTTAATGGAAAGCTTTCCCACACTTTGCTGGCTGTCATGATACCCTCAGGAGGGAAAAATGGCCCCTGTCTTTGGCATGTATCAGTTCCACACTTCTATCCCCAAACCTAGGCAGCAGGAAGCCAAGAGAAATTCCTTGTTTTGATGAGAAGCTCAGCATGGACCTGGGGTGCCCTTACCCAGATGGCAAACAAAAAGTGAAATTTGTTGGGAAGCATGGCAGGGTCACAAGTGTCCCTGCTTTGGTTAACCCCTTCATTTGCCAAATACAGCAGGGTATGGGAGGATTTCACCCAGTATGGAAGAGCCATGAGTTCAGAGCATCACACCTTGGGGCTGGCTTTCCTGCCACACATGCGTAGCATAAATAGCTAAATCTTTCTTCACTCCTCTGTCTTCTGCTGGTGCACACATGTTTGGTGGACTGTGAACCTTGAGGAGGTGGTGAGTCCCTGTGCTTCAATGCAATTATGGTCAATGTGGTTGTGTGCTTGTGCTCACAGTTTCTGCCGTGGAAACTTTGTGTGTAGCTCTAACAGATCCGGGACAAATATTTTATACTTAGCAAAAGCAGAGAAACCAGCTCAGGGGTTTTTTTAGTCCCATTGAGTATACCTTGGCATTTTTTCAGGGCTGGATTCTTCTTGAAAATGTGGCACTAAGACCTTTGGTGGAAGCAATTTGTCCTTAAGATGCAAAAATTTTGAAGGCCCCTTCTGTCTGCTGTCGTCCTGCACAAAATCAATAGCACTTGATACATCCTGAGACAAAGGCTGCCATACCAATAGTAAATGAATGAGATAAAAATAGTTAATGAGCAAACTGCACTTGCTTCAGTCTGTGCTTTATGGTTAGTCATAGACATAGCCATAGACAGATCTTAACCTAAAAAGCTCTGATATAGCATACATTGCTGCTGAGGTGAAAACACTGGCATCCTCTTCATCTCACACAGCCTGTTTTTGTTATCAAGACACAAGTAGGTATCAACACTGGATGCTTATCTTTCACCTCTAAATCTGGCTTTCACAACTAGTGGCCAAATTGCTTCCATTTTTGGGGGGTTTGAATTAAACATCAATTCTTTCTGGTAGTGAAAGTGTTTTAAAAACAGCAACTCCTTCAAGAGGTTTTGAGAGTCAGCTTGCTTGAGAGCAAGTATAATAAAATTGTGAGTAACTGTGCTTTTTCACTGTAATTTTCAGATGGGAAGAATAAATCAGAACCACGAAAGGGATGTTAGCGGAGCCAAAGTCATTTAGAGTTTAGGTTTCATTAAGCCATTGGCAAGATAAAGTCTTTTGTGGCTCTATATCAACCTTCTTACAAAAAATCCAGAAAGTTGTACTATCTGCTGAGCCCGGGGGTAACTTCATTAGTACTCACCACATCTTATTGAATTACACATACAGTTGGGTGTTTAAATTACAGGAAGACTTTGTGTTTAAGAGTTTCCGCATCATGCCGAGGCTTGGGAAAAAAAGTCAGGTTTGACACATAATAGGGATTGATGTGCTACTTCAAATGCTGGTGTTACTGGAAAGGAAGGAACTTCCACAGGAAGAGCAAAGGAAATTATTCAGGAATCAATAAAGGATGCTAAAAATAGTGCTTATCTTCCATGTGAGTCAAAATACCCTACTAAAGGGATACACACGCTATGTCTTGGCTGGTATACCCAAACTGCTCTTACTGGTGTACAGGGTGTCAGGATTTCCTCATAAGTCAATGGAGAATGGCAAGAGTCTCTAGAGCACAGTTCATCCCACCTACCTGAGGAATTGCCAGCAAAAAGAGAGTGCTGTAGAACCTGCCATTTTCCTAATTGCCATCAGCTTCACATGCTTAAAGTCAAGCATGTGCTTAATTAATTTCCTGGGGGGAGCTCAGGGAGCTGAGCACCTGGCAGGACTAAACAGCTAGCTTGGAGGAAAACGAAGAAATTTGCAAATATTCTGGATGAACCTGATGAACAAAACTGGGAAATGAGGAGAGCTTGCCTGCAAGGATGACTAAGTTGCAAGCTCGGAAGCGTAATAGGTCCCAGGAGAGAGAATATGATTAGTCAGGTAATTTACAGGTAATATGCTTTCATAGTTTTCTACTTAGCATTAATTTTCTAAAACACCAGGCAGCAGCTTGCTCAGAGGGGAGGAGGGAGGTAGTGGTGGAGCAAGGGGCTGGGGTGGCATTGTCCTGGGGGCTGCCATGCTGTGCAGGGAGCAGAGCTCTGGTCCCTGAATCCCCCCATGCCTTGTCTGGCTATGCTTTTGCTTAGACAGAAGCTCTCTGGCCGCATCCACGAGCATCCTCTTTCCATCCACCAGGCCCCTCCGACAGCATCAGCACAGGGCGGTCATGCTCGGAAAGGGGAACCACCACAGCCACAGCCATTTGTCTACACACTGGAAAAGACCTGGTATTTTGGATTTGAAGCAGAGACTTCAGCTCAGGTGTTCAGAGGTATTTAGCTGTGCAAAGCAGAAGCAAAACCGAGCAGTGTGAGTTGGGAGATGGTGTTGTTAACCAAGGCACTAGCAAACAGTGGAGAATGTGACAGGGAAAATGACAGGTGTATGGAGAATTCTGGAGGGGAGAGAGGATGTCACTTGGCTTAATTCACATTTGGGATTAACCTTTTTATGCTGTAGTGGCTGTTATATCTGACTAGGCAGCTGGTCAGATCTGTTAATTAGATCTATTTTAAGCCCACTTTAGATGAGCGCTCTTAAAGAACAACAGCTTATATGAAGGACAAACACACTAGTGCCCAAGGTCCTTCTGCAAAGGGTGAGAAAAGATGGTTTGGGCCAAATTAAGGAGGAGATTTTTGTTTCTTAGATGCTATTAAAGCCTATTACACAAATTCCTCAGGGCTCTCTACACTCCTTAATGGGGGTTCTGTGACTAAATTGAGAGCAATACAGGGCCCTAAATTTGAAGATTATAGCCTGTAATATGTCACAGAAAGTTTTTAACATCGTCCCTGTTAATCAGCACCAGACAAACATGTGCAAGGAATAATACCCTCCCTACATGCCTCCCACCTCCCACCTTCCCATCTTGCAAACAAAATACTACAAGAGCCAGCAGATCTGTTCTGGCTTGTTTTATTTCACTTTGAGCTTATTAAAATGCTGTGTTTGCAGTTTATATTTCTTGGCACACTGTTATTTCAACAATGTTTTAACAAGAACTGCATAACCAACAGGCAGATCAAGAGAGTAGCTTGTTTCATTCTGTGTTTTGAAGGGATCCTATGTAGTCTTATAATCACCAATTACATTATCTGTGCTATTTATTTGCTTTTGATTTACTTACTTCAGAGGATGAACACAAACTCAGCTGTTTCCCTTTGTTTTCTACTCCTTTCCGCTTTCAGTTTCTCTACTAACAGCATGACAAATAGATCAACAACCAAATTAATCTACCAAAAGCAAGTGTTTACAACCCTAAAGGATTGTCTGTGTGGATGTTTAAAATAAATAGGAAAAATAAATCTTTATTAAAAACAGTGTTTTTAATGTGTGACTTCACTCCCTTCTCCTCTACAAATCCAGACCTTGGTATCCCAAGTCCCTGGCATGGAGCGAGTACTGCTTCCACGGCTGGCCATTCCCTAGCTGAGAGCTGCTCTCTTACTGCTGTGAGTTTTGGACAGGGCAGCAGCAAAGACTGCCTGCAGCCCTTCATGGGTTGGTATCATCCAGAGCATTGTTGCAGGCCTTTGTTTTGGCTTGGTAAACACCCTTTTTAAAATCATTGCTGGCTCCCAAATAGGTTGTTCAGGAGCACTCAAATCAAGCTGTTACCTCCTCCGTACAAGCTGTAGCTGTGTCTGCACAGGTAAATTCCCCGTGCCCTGCTCCACTCCCTGGCACTAAGGACCCCATGGCCACATGTTTAACCTCTGTTACCCACCAAAGAGTGTGCCTATACTCAAGCTGCCTTTTGGGAACGGTTTCTGGGCCAGGAGATCTTTGGAAGATCCTCTTTGGCAGGAGCTATGCTAACAATATAACAATACTTTGCAATTGTTCAACAATTTGAACAAAATTGTTTAACAACAGAACAGGCAAGTTCTGCCTCCTGGGAATGGTCCCAGGCATTGTTAGTGGTTGTGTACTTGGACTAGTAAATTAATATTTGCATGTGACTCCTCTTCATGCTGCTCAGCAAAGCTTGATTTGGTCCCACCCCAAGTTCCAGCCTTGTAGTCCTTCAGCCCAGAACTGAATGTCCATAGCCAGGCAGCACAAACATGATGCCATCTACAAACTCTCTGAACTTCACCCCCTCGTTGCGTCTCTCAAACGATCAGCCCATCACCTGGGACTCTAACTTGAATGTCCTTAATAAATGTGAGCCTTTTCTATTATGTACTGAGCTTATGCGATTCCCAGGCAATCCATACAACTTTTTCCTAAATTCAGGAACCTGAATTCAATTGACTTCAGTAGTACAGAGCTGGTATCACAGCTCTATGGATGCTCTGTTTCCCTGGATACACCAGTGCCTTCAGATAGTGAGGAGCTGGGCTTCGGCTAAAAATTTTAAGATAAATTCATCTTCTGTGAGCTGCACAAGGCAGCTTCAGCTCTACGTCCTGAAACCAAGCCAAGATGAGAAGGCAAAATGTTTCCTTTCCCATAGTCCAACAATGATAACATTTTTCTTATCAGGTTCTTTTAAGAAAAAAATGTACTATGCCTGCATATATGGGAAATAAGTTAATCTGACTATTTCATCTCCGTAATTTCTTCTCTTTCTTGTCAGCTTCATTTTTTCCATAGTCTCTGAGAAATGAGCAATTCTTCCCTCTTTGTCACTGAAAATAAATTACTATTCTGTGTGAGCTTTACCATCAGGAAGCAAAGCTGAATCTGCTATTCTCCCACACACTGATTATTGATTTTTTGGTCTCTTGGTGTAATGGTGCTTTCTCTGTCCTGTCAAGGGTGATATCAGTGGTGACACCTCTGACAAAGGTCAGTGAAAATTTGAATCCTGTTATATATATACAACCCAGAATAATTCTGGGTCAGGCTTCACTGTCTACCAAGACCTCCCTCATCCTCACTGGGAGCCCTGAATGTCTTTCCTGTTCTCCACAGGGAAATACAAGCTAGTCATCTTCTAAAGGTTAAGGAAGCTGGAGTGACAGTCAATCACTCTGCAGCGGACCTACTGTAGGTTAGCATAAAAGTGCCAAAATGAGTCAATACTTTAACCACAGGAGAGCTTTGCCTTCCTCTTAGAAACAGAATTGAGAATGGTTTACACCAGGTTACACAAATAGGCAGAGAAATGGGAAAAATAATCAGAAGTTATTAGAGTTTGGTGAAATGAACACAAGGCATTTGGACAGTAAGTAGTCTATGGCCTGAAGGAAAGAAAGTCCTGTATCAGGAAATGACAAGATGATGTGTAAATGCAGATGAAGAAAGGATTGTAAATTTGTGGCAGTATGCTCTTAAAAGCTGGAGGAAAATCTTATCATGATGTGGGGTCTGGTATCAAAGGCTCACTCTGAAACCTGAGGAGGTGAATATAGTCCAGTCTGATGTCCTGACACTGAAAAGGCAGAAGAAAATATTTCCCAGAGCTTTCTTTTCTAGGAGGAGGAAGTCTTACTGGTATCACAAAGCCACTGAGTCATCCCCAGCTGGGGAAACATGAGGTGAATCAAAATTTCCCAGGCTTCCATATGGAGAAGAACAATGGTGGGGAATGCCAAGGAGCTGCTCCATTCTGTGTCAGACTGTGCCCAGCCATGGCAGCCACTTCAGTGCCATCAGCAACCTCACAACAAAATGATGGTGGATGGTAGAGGAGGCAAAATGTGGGGTGTCTGAAAGGCACAGTTGTCAAAAGCCACCTATTTCCATTGGCAACAGGTTTGAGGTCCTTTATTCAGAGCTGGTGTGATCTGGATGAATCTGGAAGGCAGTGTTCTAAGGAGCTTCAGACAAAGTCCTACACGAAGAAATAAGCAAACAAGGACTCCTGGCCTGTTTTTGATGTTCTTTCACTCATACAGCCTCATTAGCAGACAAAATTGTCTTACAGGCAGCACAGGCTCTTCTTCCTCACACTGCTTTTCCGGCTTCTCTGACAGGAGATAATGACTTGTCAACTGTCTGAGGCTCATTAGCAGCATAATTTCACATTTTAACTTTCCTGCTGCTATGTTTGAGGCCCAAATCCTGGCTTCCCTGTCCCTGTGAGCTAACTCTTCCTGTTGTAGAGAAAACCCTTGGCAGTGTATTAAAGGGAAAAGGTACCTTTGGAGATTTTTTTTTTTTCCCAGGATCACTCTTCAGTCATTCACTTTGAAGCTTATTTAAACTGGGTGACCTGCTTCTGCAATCTGGTGGCTGGGTTAAAAACTCACAGGTTCCAAGGTACTGCTTATCTTCTCAGGAGTACTCAAATTGCACATGACAAGCTCAGTGACACAGGGTTCACCATTATTTTTTTATGTTTATGTCTGTCACCTACTCCTTTACTTAATCTATTTCCAGAACACCTAACTGGTAGCACATTTTTCAAAAAACAATTTTAAATAGCAAACCTAGACATTTCCCATGAGAATCCCCAGGAAGAAATATGTAGGTTTTATCAGCATTAATTCTTAGCTGGCACTTTCTCCCAAGAATTATTGTTCCCCTAGGAAACGGTTTTGAGGCAACTACACAACGTAACTTAAAACATGCTGCACATTACTCCAATCTTATCCTTTTTATGAAGAGAGAAGACCAGCAGCCAGCCAAAGCACTCTTTGTACTTGTCTTGCTTATGGCTGTTTTATAGACTGCAACCTTCTTAAGGAAGCCCAGTCCACCAAACCTAGCTGGAAGGGACTAGTGCTCCAAGCAGCTGCTTGTAGTAGAAAATGAACAGTACAAATGGACGCCTGATGTAGCTCTGCTGATGGGGTGTTCATGAACTTCCAGCCCAGAGAACCCTGTCTCTGACATGTTGTTTTCCCAGTTGCCTCAAATGATAGATGGTGCATTTCCACAATTGTTGCACTGTGAGTAAAATAACCACCTTATGTGTAATGCCACTCAGCCTGTAGCCTCAGAAAAAATGTTAGGATTGAATACAAAAGGAATAAATAAAAAAAAAAATTAAGTAGTAGGACCAGCACACAGTACTGCTCCTCCTGATGTGTTGTTCTGGCTTCTAGCAGCTGGCAGACAGAGGTTTCTAGAGCCAAAGAACATATCTGCAGCTCTGTGTTTAATAGCCCTGATAGCATGTCATCCATAAGTCAAAGTGCTTTAGAACTAATTTAATCTTTCAGCCTTCACAGCATCCCACAGCATCCCACTGTTTAACGAAGTGCTATGGGGGAAAAATACTTTCTCTTCTTTTCTTTAAACCTCCATCTCAAGCTTCCTGATTTTTGTCTTATGAGCAAGTGCCAATAATTACTTATTATTCACCTTCCTGTCCCCAGCACAGGAAGGACATCAACCTCTTGAAGTGAGTCCAGGGCCACCAAGATGACTGGAGAGATAGAGCACCTCTCCTATGAGGAAAGGATGAGAGAATTTGTTTTGTTCAGCCTGGAAAAGAGAAGGCTTGGGGGTGACCTAATTGTGTCCTTCCAGTAACCTGAAGGGAGCCCACAAGAAAGATGGAGAGGGACTATTTACAAGAGCATGCAGTGACAGCACAAACTGACAGTAGGTTTAGACTAGATATTAGGAAAATATTCTTTACTGGGAGGGTGGTGAGGCACTGGAACAGGTTGCCCAGAGAAGTTGTGGATGTCCCATTCCTGGAAGTGTTCCAAGACCAGGCTGGATGGCGCTCTGAGCTATCTGGTCTAATGAACGGTGTCCCTGCCCATGGCAAGAGGCTGGAACTTGATGATCTTTAAGGTCTCTTCCAACCCAAAGCATTCTGTGATTCATTCACTTAATGATTTTATAACCTCTCCAGTTTTTCCTTTCTGTCCTCTTTTTTCCCAGACTGGTGAACTTCAGGTTCATCTTCTGTATTAGAGAGACTGTATCACACCTCAGACCAGCTTTTTTGGCCCTTTATGCACTTTTCAAATCCTGCTATGCCACTGTTGACAGATGGGGCTGGGACCAGGCGCCAGATAATTCAGACCGATATTCACTGTGGGTTTGTATAATGGCATTGCCGAAGCTTTGCCCTTCCCCTCCTAATGAACCCAAGAGTCCATTTGTGTTTTCCACTGATACTGAACCAATGTCCCAGGAAACTGCTGTTTTTAGAAACCAGGCACCAAATCTCTGCCCAGTTACTACCCAGTTACTACCAAGCCTCACGTAGTCCTTACTACTTCACATGCTTCAAACTATTTTGCATTAAAAAAAAAAGTCGTGGTACTGCTTTTCAGGTGCAGGCTTGCCAGCAGGAATTCACCATAGAGGCTACCCGCCACACACAGCCAACGCACCTGGAATGGGATGCCAAGTGTCCAGGCCAGCTCAGCGGGAAGATGAGCAGCCTGCCTCAGGTTCAGGTTGCCTGGCATTTCCTGGCATGAGATCCTGCCTTTGCTTCCTTACGGCCCTGCCAAAAGTGAGCAAGCTGAAATCTTCCCCGGGTGCCTACCTCAGGCTAGTTTAGTCTTGTTGGGAGCTGATTTCAGTTTGGGATTTTTGTGGTTTGGAGGGGGTTGTTTGGGATTATTTTGTATTGTTTCTCCCAGGCAAAACAGCTCCACCATTGCCAAGGAAGAAGCTAGGGAAGGTACCTCTTACCCATATTTAAAAGAAATAAATTGTGTGATCTTTCATTTGGAAATTCCTAACACTAGCAGGACTTGAGAGAAAGATTGTATTCATGCAGATGACATTTATGCAGTGTTTTGCTGAATACACTGAGTAGGAGACTGATAGCATCACCACTGACATGTACCTAATTTTTACCAAACATGTGAGTAGTCCTAGTTTGAACAACTTTCAGAGATCTGAGTGGTTGAATTTGCAGAAAACCTTTCCTGGTTAGCCACTCACAGCTCCTACAGGTCATGCTAGGCCAGGGCACCCTAGTGGGGTAAAAGCTCCATCAGTCCTGTGATCAGCAAGGATCCCAGGCTTGGTAGGAAACAGGTCCAGGCTGCAACAGAAGAAACAAGCATCGAGCTAAGGAAGAGGATCAGTGAAGCAAAGCAGGCAGGGAACTTTGAAAAAGCAGTAGGGGAAGAGCAGGAGAACCAAGATTTACCTTGATGCAAAAGAGTGACTTGCTCTGGAGAGGAAGGAGAGTTGAGGGAAGTTGTTATTTACAGGATCTGGTTTTATCTCTGTCCCTCAGCCTGGATCCAGACCGTTGAGCTTCCAGCCCTTACCTAGCATAAGTACCTTCATCTCCCTCCTGTCCATGTGTGTCACTACCTCAAGCACCACAGGTACCACCAGACTGGATCCCTGCTCTGCAGACAGGCATTTTTTCTAAAAAGTTTCAAGTCTGAAACATGGATCAGGCTAAAACCAAGTACCATCACTTCCCCCGAAAATCAACTGGGGCCGATCAACATTTTGCTGACTCCTCCCAAACACCCACTCTCCAGGGACTGCTTTCTCCTGGCACTCAGGGGGATAATGTCAGATCCCAGCCAGCTGCACGGCGCCAGTGCAAAGGGAACAAAAGCCAAGGCAGTTGTGGGATAAAGGCCATTGTTCCAAAAAATTTAAATGATGTCACTCTGCTCCCTAACAGTGCCAGTAAAGCATGCTTTCCAATAGCAAGTGCCTCTCTCTGCAGTTGCCTGCAGTGAGGGTAGAAGGCATGGAACAGATTAATCTGCTTTGCAGAGGCTCCATGGTTATCATAGAAGACCATTTTTCAGCATAGTCTCCCTTTCCCCCTGGACACAGAGCAGAGCAGCACCATGGTGTGGGCCTGGATCCCTTGAAGGGACCTCATCCAACATGAGGGTGGGTGGGCAGCAGTGCTGGCGTGAGCGTACCTGTCCTCAGAGGCAGGAGAGCTGCCCGTGCTCCTCGTTACTCTACTTCCACTTACAAGTCATCTCCACTTGCATTGTGACATCTGCTAGAAATCTTAATCATGGGTTGTGGCCCCAGTGCAGTAGTCCTGAACAGATGTAAGAGTCACATTTCTAATGATCTTAACACCTTTCTGGCAGGGTGGCATCCGCACAAGTTAATTAAGCCTCGTGCTAAGCCTGTGATGCAGAGTTACAGCTATTTCTCTTCATTCTGATTGACAAATGAAGAAGATGAGGGACCAGCTTATACCTGCTACTCAGTCCTAAACCCCAAGCCCTCTGCTGGCCTCTCCACTTTAGCCACTAGGTGCTCTCCCACCTGCCAGGTCATCAACAAGTTTTGACTTGTTGCTGATAAAATTAACAGACTACATCCAGTGCCCCTGCAAAATCCTAACAAAATTTTCTTACAAAGACAAAAATCACGAAGAATTTCAATGTCTGTCATTCTCCCTACATCATTGCCCTGGAAGTGCCTCCCCCCTTTCAAAAACCTGGGAGCTCACTGCAGATGCACTCCTGAAGACACCCATACCCACATGAATCATTAGGCAGGTGAGGGGTGGCTCTTACTTGTCCATGGGTTGTATCTGTCACTGCCCAGCGTGTGGCCCTCACAACACCTGCACCTACAGATGAATCCAAGGAGTGAAAGCCAGACATATCTCCATTGCACCCTACATCCGCTCATGCTGAACTGCCTGCATCGTGGCAAAAGCCAGCCAGCATGAAAATCTGTGCAATGGGTGACAGCTGTAATACCTACGTCTTGTGGGAAACATCCTGGGAGATCAGGATGCTGGCACCCTGTGGTGATGTATCCCAGAGCTGTGTGTATAGGAGGACTACAGGAAAGAGGTGGCTTTGCTGCACCAGACGTGCTCAGGTGGACTTTGGTCAGGAAAGGGCGGCATAAGGCTTGATAGATATCCTGCCCTCCCTCTAAATCTTTACAGAAAAGGAGAAAAGAACTTCAGCCCCCGTCTTGGCATCTCCCTTCAGCCCTCTTGCTACTCTCCATGAGCTGGGTACAAGTATTTCCAGGCTCCTCTAGCCTGGAAACAAGGGAGGCTGGGGCAAACAGGGCTTAGTGGGCATCACTCTTTGCCCGCAGGCAAAGCATGTGTACCAGCAAGGCTGACTCCCCAAACCAATAATGATCCCTTTCCACAGGCAAGCATTGAAATTGCATTTATTGCTCAGATCACATTCTCTAAGGAAAAACACAAGCAGAGCTGTCAAGAGAACCTCAGTCAGATGGAGCAACTGTTAAGTGGACTTTAAAGTAACTCAAAGCAGACACTTAGAACTGGATATATGCAGAATTAAGCAACTATAAAACTCTAACCTGGAGTTTCTGTAAGTTATTCGTTGCACTTGCTGAGCAAAACTTGCTGATGTTCATGGTGATGGAAAAATCCCAGGCACAAGTCCTCAGTTAGAGGAATCTCATAAATTAAACCCTCTCTCTTTTATTTCATAATCTTTTTATTGCAGAATCACTCTAGTAAACTAGCCTAAACCTAGAGTGCTGCAATCAGGCACCCTTTATTCAAAACTCTTCGAGCTGTCAAGGGAAAAAATAAAGAAGTCTATTTTAGCCCAATTTTAATCCATCAGTTCTGAGATTAATGTAGGGTTTTTTTTTTTTTTTAATTCATTTATTGTGGATTTGGAAGAATTGGCAAAACTGATCACAGAGAAGGCTTAATTTATGAGTGAGTGCTCTAGTGCTCTACTACTCTGCAGTGCCCTTAGCAGTCAAAACAGTATTTAAGAAAATACATCTTGGCAAAAGTGCAAATTATTATGAAGCCTTTTCTACCGGTGTCTTGTATTTTGAAGAAAACGTTACCATTGAAAACTGAGGCTCCTTTGTTGAGCTGCTTGTGCTGGTGAGCTACAGGCAGAACTGTACTTAGTGGGAATGCTGTTGAACAGATGGGATCCCTGTTTTGCACATGATTCTGGAATGCAATAAAATTGTTTGGTTCTGGGAAACAGTTTTTTTCTCCCATGACACTGTCAAAATGACCAAAAGGTCTGATTCTGAAATCCATACTCCCATGAGTAATTATCTTTCATGTTTCAGGAAGATGCAAGTTATGAAAGGAAAAAAAATACAGGAACATCACCTCTACTTAGAAATATTCTCATTTCCTGATCTTAAGAGGGTGGAAAAGTGAACTTGCTTTGGGAGTAAACAGATATGAAGAACCCACATACATTGCTAGCAGCAGAAGCACGGGAAGGAAAATATTTAAATGCCTCACAACCAAAAACCTGTGCTTACTTCAGCAATCTGGCCTGGAGAAGTGGTGTCAGGAATCTTCTGAGAGATTTCTCTTTTCAGCACCTTCAGCCAGCAACCCTGAACACTTCCCATCCCTTCTCACCTCACAAAATCATGCTCTTCAGCAGCAGAGGTTGGGGAAGTCAATTGGCTAAATCACAAAGGGCCAGATTCTTGGCTGGTATAAATCGTTGTGGCGCCCCAAAAAAGCCACACTGAAGCTCTGTTGCTTTACACCCACTGAACATCTGGCTCTCAGCCTGTGGGAAGAGAATATAATGTGCCTCATGCTTCATGCATTTCTAAACAGCTGCTCTGAAGGACTTCTTCAAGCCTCACGTGAGGCTGTTTGCCTTCACTGAAAGCTCTGGAAAGGATTGATTGTGCACAAATGGTTTAAATTTCAGTGTTTGCAGGGCACAAAGGCATGCTGAAGGACATCTCCAATGTAGTAAGCCGCTTCTTGGCAAATCTCTTTGCAAATCAGATGGGTGAAGAAGAGATTATGTCCAGTCCCAGCCAATTAGAGCTTCACAGTGCCTTTCCATACAGGAGTTTGCTTCAGTAGTTCTGACAGGATCAGGTGATTTCAGCCCGGTAAAGCTGTGTGCAGTAAACATCAGATGGGGTTTGCTATGTGAATATGTGACCTTTCCCTCTAACATTTTTTCATTATTATTTTTAATCAGGAATGACATCTTTGAATCTATCTTTATCTTAACATTGCCACTGGTCTAGCAAATTTGCCAAAGAAATTTTGCAAAGAGCAGACTTAAAAAGTCATCTGACACTTTATCTTTTTTTTTTCTAAGAAGCTTTCAGCTGCAGCATGTTACATTTTTTAGGAATTCAAGTCAGTAAGCAAACAGACAAGATTTGTTTGTTGTAAGACTCACATGGCTAGGACAGGTTCTTATTATTTTCCTTTATTAGCAGGTGAGACCACAAACCAACACTTCTGAGAGGGCTTGACTTACTAGCTAGACATAGTGCCTTACAAATTGCCTGAAGCTGCAGTTCAGGAATATTGGGGTTGCTTTTTTAAGGTGACATTTAGTCACTTCCCAAATGGAAGTTCTCAATAAATTATATTCTCACAAAGATTCTGGTCACTCCTTGCAGTTAGTTGCATTCCATGCAAAGCTAAAAACCTCTCTCTGCTCTTGGTGAGGGACTGAGTCAGTCTGGGCAAAATTCATACTCTCTTACCCTGTTACCAGACCCTACACTTCAGCTGCCAGGAAACAAAGATGGTAGACAGCGTTCAGATGAGTTAAATTGTTACCCAAAGGAGATTAAAAGCAGTTTGTGATTGAGAAGAACGGCAGAAAGGTTCCACAGCCAGGATTCTCTGGTCACTGAGCAAGTTAGATAAGCACTTCAAAGGAAGGTGTGATTATATCTTCATGATAGCAGTTTTCTCTTAATGACTTTAACTTTGAAAATTAACAATACTAATTTTCTTTTGAGATCTGGTCAGCTTAACTCCATTAGAAAATTTGGTAACTACTGGAGAAAAATTACTCCAGTGTCATAGCGTGTTTCAATATTCATAGTTTCACACAGAAAAAGTGCTTGGGAAAATAAAGATGATGCCATCTGCATAAATTATTTGCTAGCATTGGACTCGTTAGATGTATGCTGCACTTGCCAACTCCCAATTATGCTTCAGTTTCCTGTAGAAGTAGGACCAGCAATAAAGGAAGAAGAGAACCAGACAGACCCTTGCATACCCTAGGCCTGTGATCAGCAGTACTGCCTTTAAATCAATTATATTTTAAAAGTATTTGCAGTAATCATTCTAACATCATGAGTAGCTGCTATCTGCAGAGCAGCACATTGTAAACAATGTTTTTAAGCCACGAGGAAGTAGAAGGACCTACTTCTGGACAATGGGAGAGTATGGTATCTATTTTTCTGCTGCAATAAATGACATCTGGGAAACATTATTGATTTTTCCTGTTTTTCTCCTTGGTAAAGAACAGAAAACCAAGAATCAAAGCAATTGAAAGGGAGGTAAAGATCATTAAATTCAGCAGATTCATGTACAGAACAAATACAGTTTGAATATTTCTGTATTTCGTGGGAAGTGTCAAATCCTGACTGGTTGTGTAGTTAAAGCATACTTTGGACGCAGAACAAGGAGCATGATCCTCTCTCTTCCTTCCTCCCAATCCTAAACTCATCTCTGGCAATGAAACTCACCTTTCCCATCCTTGTAAAGTACTGTTGCTTTTAATCCCAGTTGAGGTGTAATTTGGAAAAAGGACAAATGACCTCCTAATCCACCTTACTCCCTCTCTTGTGATGCTCAGAGTTTGGCTGCTGGGATTGTGGTATCCCAGCAGCTTTGGTTCCTGAATTATTTTTACGCTGATACTAAAGGGTAACTGGTTTTATGACATTCACCAGGAAAGCCAAATGGGAAAGTTTTCAGCTGACACAAGAGCATGTTGGTCTGATCTGCTGAAGCCAGAGTACCGGTGTGCAGACACCCTGGGGCCCTCAATCCACTCTCCCCAGCACATCTCTCTGGATAAATACTGGGAGCTGCAATGGCAAATGCTCATCCTCATGCTTGCTTGTGAGCTCTGCATGCAGCTCAGCAGGTGCCATTCCCTCAACTACTGCTCTGGTCTCCCCTCTTCAAGTGTTTTGTAGTAAAGTCACACAAGATGTTTCTTCAATGCTTCATCATCTTTGGTGGAAAAGAAGCATCAATTTCCCCACCCCTTGAGAAAAACCCCCCTCTCTGTGCTCTTTCTCCTCTTGAATGCACGTACATCTCTTGTAGGCCTGAAGGCAAAAGCTCTTAAAAGAAAATAAAAAGAAGACATTTCACTACCACAAGGGATGGAACAATGGAAAACCATTGGAGCAGCCGGTCTCTTGTCCTGGAGCAGCCATTACTGCTGTGGCTGGTGGCATTATTCTTCTCATTCCCCTCTAGGTAACTCCTGCACTAGGGCAGTGGATGTTCCCTGGCATTGTAGTCTGAGTTTGATGAAGTAGAAACCATCTTCACTGTGGCAGGAACATTGCTCGCTACAAGGAAAACAATACTTGTCATCCCCCCTCTTCCCTTCTTCGTGCTATGCTTCATTTTGGTTTACATTTAAAGAAACCAAAACCAGTCTGTCGTTGCGGAAGTTTCCCCAAGCCCTTAGGATGTGCTATTTGTAACTCTTGCAAATTCAATGCAGGGAGTAGAGTTAGAAAAATAACTCCTCGGATGTGAGTCTGGGGTATCTTTTCCTCTCAGAGCATGCAGATGACTTGTTAATACTGATGAGGCATGCAGCAAGGCAGAGGGAGGCCCCTTGCATGCTGAAAAACATGATTGCAGGAATGTGAGTCTAGCACAGGTTGCAGTACTTTTTGTTGGTCTGGTAAATAAAAAGCAGTGAAAACAGGAAAACATGAATATTTTTGAAATGGCCTGTTAGGATCCCTGGACTGTGGCATCCCTGCCCAGTTTAGGGCGAGAAACAAGAGTATTTGGTGAGGTGCTGCATGCAGAAAGGGTGACAGCAAATGTGCCCCCACGTTCCACGTGCATCTGGGAACGAGGCTGCAAGGAAAGGCTCAGAGACGGGCACCCGGGAAGAAATGGTGATTTAAAAGCTCTGCAGGTCAGAAACGGGGTAAAGTAACGGCAGATTACTAAAACAGATGAAGATTTATAGAAATTGTCAAAGGAATGCTGTGCCCTTGGCAAGAGATGAGGAAAAAAAAAAACCCTGAAAGGTGGCTGAGCAAAAGCAGTTAAATTAAAACCATCTTTGTGACCGAGTCTGAGGAGGAAAACAGCTGGCAGGGGCTGCAGCGCCTCGTGCAGCCCGGGCTGGGGCGGCCCGGGAGCACACCCAGCGCTTCGGTTCCTGCTGGTGCGTGGAGCCGCAGTCACTGCTCACTGCAGCACAGCACGGGCGTGGAAAGGGGAGGCAAGAGAAAAAGGAATTTTCTCAAGCTGTCCCAGTCGTGCCTCAGCTCTGCTCTGGAGGAAAGGGACTAAAGCTGCAACTAATTTGGAAATGGGGAAAAGAAAACTGTGTCTTAGAGAATTTACAAGAATGGATTGAATTGGATTTCGGTGAAGCTTGATTGAGAAGCATTCACTTTTAATAAATTATTACATGTTATTAAGAAATAATATTGACAAATCATACACAATTTATAAATACTTATGTAATATTCTATTTTTCTACTAACAAAAGAATACAGCCAGTTTTTCATACTGTGACCCCCTATTTTAGCCTAAATAATAAGCTATCCAGAAACTGATCATTTCTCAGATCAGCGTGGGTTAAAGGTGTCTGCACTGAGCTACAAAAGGATGGATATTTAACTCAGATTGAGGAAAAACAGCAGAAACCAGATTTTGTTTAAGTAATTTGAAAGGAACCTTTCCTAGCAGTAGTCTCTTTGGAGGTATAAAAAGCGTATTTCCTCATATTAGTGTATTCACCTTGTTTCCTATAATAAGTATTTAATGCAAGACTGAAAAATTGGGAAGGAATGGAACAGCCAAAAAGCAGCTTTTCTTAGAGGTGAATTAAAAAAAAAGAAAGGGAAAAAAAAAAGGAGAGGCAGTAATCCATCTGTTCTAAATTCTTGTAGAAGAAATAAAAAAAATACTAGCTCCACTCCTCAAATAAAGTAATTTTTGTCCTCAATATACCTGCTAGCTTCAAAGACAGGGTAGATGAGAAGAAGAGGATTGTTTATTCATGTGGTGGTGGAAATATGAACAGGATCTGCAATGGCTGGGGAAGGGAGAGTGGAAATCCCTTTAGCTCTGCTGGTAAATAAACCCCTGTCTTATGCTTTGAAACATATATCTTCATTCTTTATTAATTCAGTATGGCTTACCAGCTTTTATCTCACCCCAAAATATTTATTTTTTATTCATTTTCATTGAATTCTCATTCTGGTTACACACAGCTTGGTAGGCATTATTAGTTTGAAGAGTCTTTATTAATATAAAAGAGATGGTAATGAAACATTTGCGCTCCCTGAAGTAAGCATAAAATAAAAGACGAGCGAGTTTAATCTGTAATTCTCAAATGGGCATCACAAATACAACAAGTACCAAATTTAAAATTAAGACCAAAATTGCTTGCTGGTTTCTGCCTATTGAGAACTCTGTTTCTTAAAAAAAAACCAAAAAAACCCAAACAAAAAACAACAACAAAAAAACCCCCAAACCAAGACAAAAGAAAAAAAACCCCAAAGAAACTGAAACAAAAAATTAATACAGCTTTTCCTTCTCTGTGGTTGTGATTCTAAATTCAGCCACATCACCACATGTGTAAAGTGTAAGTCCCAGGTTTGTTTCCTGACCAGGGAGGTAATGTAAGCAGCAGGGTCCCTTTCCGAGGGTCAGCTGGAGGACAGGCAGGCTGGAACACCATCCCACCCAAAGTCCCTCTGCTGCTCCCGGTGATGTGAGCAACACCAGCACTAGACCAGTCCTTTGGCTATTGATTAACTTCATGCCAGTGAACTGGCCTTGTTGCTCCAGATGTTGAACCCCTGAGCCATTTAGATCCAGCTGGATTTCAAGATCCATCTTTACATCGAAACATCCCAAAAGGGGTGTTCAGCCTCTGAGCACCCCGGGGATGCTGTATCTCCACAGCTTGGCCTTGGCTATCACAGCAGGAAAGCAAAGCTGCTGCATTGCTCATGCTAAGACGAAAAGAGGAAAAGATCAAGTTCATACAAACATTTCTTTTCTCAGCTCTCTAGACTTTATTTTTCCGGTTTAACTTACAGCGAGCCTTCCAAACACATTTCAAGACAGAAAATGTGGCAAATGTTCATTTCAGGTTCATTTTCCAATAAGATGAAGCTGGTTTGTATCTGGGGCATGTGCTTTGATCCTCCTCCTTGGAGTCACATGAAAAGTCAACTCAGTTACTGGTTTTTGCCCCTAAATTCGTGGGTATTCCCATCACTGCCATTGACATGTGTGAGTCTGGAGAAGAGATGGGTGGCTTGTAATGTCTGTTAGGACTTTATGCTCCTTGCTTAGATGGGCAGACGATCCTACGAGATGTCAAGCAGCAGAAAACTGGTTGCACAGGTCTGTGCCGTGTCCTGAGCTTCTGTACATCACGACTGATGTTTTCGGCAGGATTGTGTAGGAAAAAAATACCACTTTCAAAGGCTCTCAGTGACTAAAAGAAGTTGACTGAAGGAAAAAGATCGGTTTAAATTAAAAATATCCTTGGCAGAAGATGGAAAGAAGTTAAGTTCCTTCGAGATTCTCAAATTAATAACCTACCTAATTACTAAGAGCTGCTAGCAGAGGGAGGCAGTCCACCGATTTATTTCAAGGAGGGCGTGGTGGAAACTCTCCTCCCAAACCTGGTGATCTGTGGTCTCAAATTAATGACTCGCAGCACTTCTCAGATCCCAATCCTCTTTAAAGAACAATCAGCACTGTCTGGAAAAGTTTGTGCGGGTCTCCTTTGTGGGTGGCGCACAACGGGCACCTCGGAGCGCGGGGGGGCCCCCGGGGAGCCACCGTCCGGCGGTACCGCGGGTGCGCTTTGTGCTCCGTGCGCGGCTGCGCCAGCGGGGCCCTCCAGCCGCCCGGGCCGCCGATTCCCGCACCGATTCCTGCCGCGCGGCAGCTCCGCCGGGAGCAGCGGAGCCCCGCGGCCACGGAGGGGCGTGTCCGGGCCGCGCGGGGGCGTGTCCGGGGCGTGTCTGGGGCGTGTCCCGCAGCCCAAGGCGCCCGCCCGCCGCCGGCCCAG